>CAJQZP010001312.1:0-45917 GCA_907164705.1 Parnassius apollo
GCGTCCTTGTTAAGGCCGCTGCTACTTTAGGCTTAGGTGTTGTGAGAAAACAAATTGAATCCTTTGATATTGGTTGGTAGTACAATACACCGAGTTGTTATGCAATGTATTAGTAATTTGCTGACCACAACTACGACAAACAATAAGATTATAACATCGTGTACATCTTTGAAACTCAGATAATTTACCTACTAATAATTTTAACCGAATTCAACAAAGGAGGAGGACCTCAATTAAAACGTTATTTTTTATGTGTATTATTACCTCAGAACTTTTTCTAGGTGAACCAATTTTGTGGGTGCTATTTTCTTATTTGAAAACTGTTGCTTTTCCTTTAGTACCATATGAATTCGACCAATATCTAACCAGTAGTTTGGTTATCCTTAATAATGCGTATTTCATTGACTTCGGCTACATTGATGATGTTTTCATTTTAGATAGATAGATAGATATATAAAACGTTTATTTGTATCTCCAATCACACATTTAAATTCAGTGATTAAACTAGATATACAATAAAGTATTATGAAAAAAAAATACATAAACTTATGATCTAAATATACATGATGTGTGTTGCAGTTAAACAAATGGGTTACAGCTCAGCGATTAATATTACTCAGAGAGCAAACACTGATTTTCAGCTATTACCCTCGAGGTGGCGAGAAGAAAATGAGCACAGTATTACAATCAGAAAGAAATAAGGAAAAAACTATTTTTTGCACGTTAATATTATTTTTGTGTAATTATGTCTGAAGGATGTGTCCTTTCAGCTCTATGATTTATATCTTGGGTTTAATTTAGTAAAAAATTACGGAAAAGATGTGTAAGACTGCGTAACCAATTAAGCCTAATACCTAAATGACTTAGCCAACCATGATGAGTTTTTAAGAGAAAAAAAAAAGAAAATAACATGCCATGATTTATAGCTGGCAAACGATGTGTTTGGGAATACCTTGTTTTTGTTTACCTAGACGATATGTTTTGAATTTATTTTTAAACTTGTAGTTGTTGTTAAGATTTCTTTTGGTGGTGGGATGTTATTCCAACACTTCGTTACCATATATCGGAAACTGTATACAGTAAATGCCGCTGTTTTATGGCTGTAATATAGAAGTGCTGATCTTATGGACCTCAACTGTTTTCCATAATTTTGCTTAGCAAACTTTATCTTTGCATGCAAGTACTCTGGTTTCTTAAACTTAATAACACTAAAGACTAGTCCCCCTAAATGTAGCTCTCTACGTGAGTCCATATTGAGCATGGAAGCATTGTTCAGAAAGGGTGTAATGTGATTTCTGGGAGGTACATCAAAACAGAACCGACAACATGCATTTTGCACGCGTTGTATTAGTCGCTTTGTTTTGCTGAAAATCCGAGGTCCATAAACAACATCCCCGTAGTTGAGCCTAGACAAAACCAATGACTCGCAAAGAGTAATGCGTGATGGTACAGAAAGTTGGTCACGGATTTGGTATAAAACCTTTTAGGCGATGAAAACAGTTTTTTTAACATATTAAGGACACGATTTTCAAATCGAAGTTCAAGTCGAAGGTAATGCCAAGGTTTTTGGCTTCATCCACGCGCATTATATGTTACCATGAATCTTAACTAGGTCATCACAAATTCTATTTATTTGCGTTTTTGTGCCCATGACCATATATTTTGACTTTGAAGGGTTTAAAACAAGGGAATTTCTTATTGACCAGTCAGCAATTCTGTCCAAGTCCTCATTAAGCCGTGTGACAGCTTGTGGTAACTTATCTGGTGAGTCCGACACGTATATTTGCACATCATCAGCGTAGCAGTGGTACGTAGAATACTTTATAACTTTGACAAGATCAGCGCAGTAAATTATTATAGTAATAAAAAATTAGTATAGTATTATTTATTTATATTAAAATGGGTTGTACAAAAATTTTACTTCACCACTTGTCTGTTTCACATTTTTTTGCTATTTAGAAACATGCGACATACGACGGCATTATAAGTGAAAGAGTGGCAATGAAGAGAAGTGCTGCTATTTTCAATCTCTTACTTTTATCGAGCAAGTGTTACACTAATATTTAGTATATACTGATCTTGCATTATTAGGCATTTACTAATACCGGAAGGTCTACTTATACTGAACCACTTTTAAGGTCATTTGCGTTATACGCGAAAAAATCGAAACTGCAAAATTTATGGTTGGAACGCTAATCAAATAATAAATCTGTAACTATGTCGTCAGTAACTAGGTACCTAATTATCCAGATCTACCTATAAATAATAATATAACAATAAAAAATAAAAGGTCAACATTCATTACAACATTCATATTTAAGCACTCTCATACTATGCAGTACTTTTGGACCATATAAAAAGTGTCTAAATACCTTCGTAATACTTCGTATACCTACGTAATAAAATATCATGGAAGTTAGACAGTCTGTAGCCCCATAATGGAGGGACCCAACTTGGGCAAAGCTACTTAGGTGTGAGTCTACTTAGGTGCGAGGTAATAACTACACCAACGTATCATAGCAGCACACTACTAAGACGCTAGTGGACAAAACTCCACGTATCACAGCGCTAATGCACTAAGACATGAAGTTGAGTATGCTTGTTACACTTAAAAGTGCTACCAAACACACTAATACCAATTCGAAAGATAGAATATGTATCGCTATGCGCTACGACGCCACCCACAAAGGGTCAAAAATATCAACAAACCCGCTTACCACCAGCAACACAGAATAAATAATATGCCGGCACTAAGATGATATATCTAGGACACATCGGTTAGCGAGTCCAAGTTTACCTCAGTCTCAGTTGCTCGTGAAGCAGCATACATGCCACTTTAATAATTCTTTTCAAGTCCCATTTCTATCAATATAGTGCTTTGACATGCTTTTTTTATTTCAGACCTTCCACATATTTGCTTTATTCCATAGACCTTACTATTACTCCATTCCATAGACTTACTATATGTCTATAATATATAAGACTTCAACCCACAACTATAGTGTTGTAATACTTTTACTTCATAGAGGCCTACTATAATAATGATTTCGTATCATAGACCTTACTATCATAAGTCTTTAAGAGATGTGACTTGAACCCACAATTCTACTACTGTAATGCTTATTCATCATAGAGACCTTCGATAGTATTGCTTTTTTATAGACCATACTATCATAAATCTTTAAGAGATGTGACTTCAACTCACAACTCTACTACTGTAATATTTATTCATCATAGAGACCTTCGATAGCATTACTTTTTTATCATAGACCTTACTATCATAAATCTTTAAGAGATGTGACTTCAACCCACAACTCTACTACTGTAATACTTATTCATCATAGAGACCTTCGATAGTATTGCTTTTTTATAGACCATACTATCATAAATCTTTAAGAGATGTGACTTCAACCCACAACTCTACTACTGTAATTCTTATTCATCATAGAGACCTTCGATAGTATAGATTTTTTATCATAGACCTTACTATTATAAGTCTTTAAGAGATGTGACTTCAACCCACAACTCTAGTATTGTAATACTTTTACTTCATAGAGACCTACTATAATAATGGTTTCGTATCATAGACCTTACTATCATAAGACTTTAAGAGATGTGACTTCAACCCACAAGTCTAGTATTGTAATACTTTTACTTCATAGAGACCTACTATAATAATGGTTTCATATCATAGACCTTACTATTATAAGTCTTTAAGGGATGTGACTTCAACCCACAACTTTAGTATTGTAATACTTTTACTTCATAGAGACCTAATATAATAATGGTTTCGTATCATAGACCTTACTATCATAAGTCTTTAAGAGATGTGACTTCAACCCACACCCACTCTACTACTGTAATGCTTATTCATCATAGAGACCTTCGATAGTAATTGCTTTTTTATCATAGACCTTATTATCATAAGTCATTGCTATATAGGACTTCAACCCACAACTCTAGTATTGTAATACTTGTAACTCATAAAAAACTTCTATAATAATGGTTTCGTATCGTAGACCTTACTATCATAAGTCTTTAACAAATGGGAATTTAACGCACAACTCTACTATTGTAATGCTGATTCATCATAGAGACCTTCTATAGTATTGCTTTTGTATAATAGACCTTACTATCATAAGTCCCTAATATAAGTCTAGTCATTGTGCAACAGTACTATAACCAGTCGGTCACCCGACCACCACATATAATGCTTATGTATCAAGGAGACCTTCTATAATAATGCTTTTGTATAATAGACCTTACTATCAGAAGTCCCTAATGTCCTCCAGACCGAATTTCGGCCATGGCGAAATGGAGTCCTCAACGGAGACTAGCCATCGACGCAGGACAGTATTATAGTGCCCAAGTGAATGCGCAGGCTTAGGTGCACTCTCTATTCCCTCACTCTCATAATCCTATGGGACGGTAAACCGACACGACCGGAGAGAGATCAGGCGCAGGATCAACGGCTTTACGTGCTTTCCGAGGCACGGGGGTGAGATATCGCCAACTTTCTGACTCCGGGCAATTACAGAGAATTTCTTGACAGAAAAACTGAATAATAAATTTTTTGGTCCGACCCGGGATTCGAACCCAGGACCTTATGATCAACAGTCGCACTACTAAAACCACTAGACCAACGAGGCAGTCAAGTCCCTAATATAGGGCCTTTATATACTCAAAGTATAGGACTAGTCATTGTACAACAGTACTATAACCAGTCGGTCACTCGAACACCCCATATATACCTTGGGTATGCGTCTTCGGCAGCTCTTCCATACAAGCCATCTATATATTTCTTTTATACACAAATTACCCCCATGACTTAGACAATATTTATCTTTAATGTTATAATATTTTCGACTTGTATTTCTATTATTTATCACATTTTGAATATTTTACAAGTTTTTTTAATAAATTTATTTATTTTGAAAGACAATATTAAGCCTTTAATTTTCTATAATACTTAATGTCTGAAATGTATTTAGTTTAAAATATATTTTTAATGTTTAATATATATCTTTTAAGATTATTTTTATGCGCCCTTATGAAAAATTTAATTACTAATAATAATAATGGGCCGTCATACTATGTTACACCCTATTTTTTTTCCAGACAATAAAAAGTTCACCATAATATACTGGTGAACTTTATTCAATTTTCTTCGTTATCAATGTTTATATAACTTTTGAAGGTTTTATTTATTAATTTAAATGTCAGTTGTTCTATTTCAATCACGCCAAATATAATTATATTGTTATTTATTTCCTCTCTTTTTTAATATTGTAAGACTTTTTCCTCAGTTTTTTTACGTTTAGTTTTGAGTTTTTATTTTCTTTTATATTTAGGATTAAATTCCATCCATTCTAGTCATTATATTATTTGAATTATGTTTGGTAATTTTCATAGATTGGTGTAGATTGATGTAAAAACTAGTAGAATGTTTTTTTTTTCAACACTTGCACACTGGCGTTTATGTCCGTCGTTAGCTGTCACTATCACAGTTACTTTTCCAGGACTGTCAAAGTCAAAAGCTATGTAGAATGAAATGTTCTAAGGACCCCAAAATGTTGTTGATACACCTCCTTCTTTCTTGTGATGTAATGTGCCCGTTTCACACTCGTTAATATCTCCAACTTTTTGAGGTCTTCCTTTTATTGTTGTGCGGTAATAGTCTTGAGTGTATGATGTTTAGAACTAACTTTTTAGCGAGACTTTATACGGGTGTTGATGTTTCCATTTCGTAGCCCGGAAACGGACGTGATAATTTGCATTGACTTTTCTTTATAAGTTTCATTACATCTCCATAAGGCTGCAGTTATTTTAATTTATGAAGAATGAATAAAATTTTCTTAATATTAGCTTACGATTCTTGTTTCAAAACTTTAACCGAAGGAAGCATCAAAGTGCTGAGTGCGGACTTAATTCAATAAATTGAAAGCACTTCTTGGAGGTTCATATTTTATTCAACGCTACGTTTGATCTTTCCACACTATATTTTGCTTTTAAAGTGCATCGTTTCTAGTTGCACTTTTACTATATTTTGGGCGAGTTTTGACTACAATTTAATATTACAGGAATTATGTGGTGGAGCCACGTTGCAATTTATACCAGCCAAATATCACGCCGCGAACCAGTGTAAAACAGACGAATAATGCTGCTGAATTTTTTTATAGCAATTGAAGAGATCTGGAAACACTACTATTTGTAATGAGGCTGTCCACATAAAACACAACGGTATCAACGGATTTTCATTTTTATTCATAATCGAGGACGGGGATACGGAATCACGTCACGGAATCTTTACTTACATCCGGTGAATAATGTTTGTTTGTGTTTATTTGTGTGTCACCCTTCCTTATATTCATCAGCCTCCAACATTCCACCACTGGACACGGGCCTCAGAACTATTAACATATCAGAATTTTTATAAATACTATTGTGTTTTTGTCTCATATAATATTAATAATATTGTGAAAATTAGATACTCTCTCTCTCTCTCTCTCTTCATTAATGAAAATTTTAATTTATTATTTTTCACGTACTTTATTTAAACAATTATGAAAATAATAAACATTGATATGATATCATTTAATATAAACATTAATTGTCTATCTATAATATTGAAATAACGGGCTTGCACACAACACACAATCTTCAACCACATGCAACAAAATCGCAGCAATATACAAAATCTGACTTCCGTCTAGTTTTTGTTCAACGAAGATTCTATAAAAAAAGGTTATCATAAAATTAAGAAATTTTTAAATGATAATAACTCCTTAAAATACTTTGATCGCTATACAGATATTTCTAATTTCTTTCATGATTTTTAGTCATTGTGTTTGTGTAACATGTATGATTGTAAACTGTTTTTAGAATGTTACGCTAGGTTTCCTGTTGGTTCTTCCCGGGACGGAAGTATTTTCCGAACCAATGGTAAATCATACATAAGAGCTGCTTTTAATTATTACTGTTATTTATTTATTATCTATAATGAATAAAATTTCTATCATAAATGTGTTTTTCTCCGGACAATGTATGTAAATACATAATATAGTAATAAAAAAACCGATAACACTGCTCGTGTTACCGGTTGTCCCGGGTTCGTTTTCCTCTAGTATTAAATAAGTTGTAATTTTACATGCTCAGTGGTGAAGGAAAACATCGTGAGGAAACCTTCATGTCGTAGAAACAAAATATTTCAGGAACGTGTGACTTTATGCACTGCAGCAGACATTCTACACCGTAACTCTCCTTGAAAATACGAAGGCCTGTACTTTTATAACCGTGTAGTGGCGGTGTAAGAATATGCTCATATCATCCCGTGAGTGACGTAAGCGTCAATAGAGGGAAACAAATCAGGAGACGGACAGCAGCCTCTTCCTAATAAAAACTGTGGGTGCAACTGCGCCAAATATCTCCCCTATGAAACTTGCATGTCTTAGAAATAAAAAATATATATTTCGAAGACATGTGAAATATGATAAAATGCTTTGGGGCAGCACGGCAGACACTTCCTTGCCGTAAAACACTCTCAGAAGTGGGAGAAGGCCTATGCTTCTTTAACATTACTTTCTAACACTTTTTCAACGTCTATTCTGCTTCAACTAGACTATTTATCAATTTTTGAAGTGAAAACTTCTTTAGCGGCGTTGTACACTTTTTGTAAAGGGTAAAAATGTTAAACTCGCGTCAGGACACATGACCCTGATCGAAAATACGCAAGACGGATGGAGAGAGAGACAGAGAGACAGCCGGCGCAGCGTAGAAGAGGAAGTATCCCCCTCTCTATCTACGGCGCGGCGAAAATGTATGCCTGATTTCCCCTGCGGCGTTTAGTTTGCTACAAGCTCCCACAGTGATTAAACGCATCTGATTTAAATTTCATATTCACGGTTTGTAGGGTGAATTACCCAATTAGCAGACTTTTAGTGCCAATTTCAACTTTAAACATTCCTACTACATTAATTAGCGCCATTTAATTATTTTTAAACATTTTTTTTAATCGATAAGCTATTTATCAAAAAAATAATGAAATTTATTTACAATCAGATTATTACGATAACAATTTTAAAATGACAAAAAATGAAGCACGCCGTTTATATGTGGTATAATTATGCAGTTATATTAGAAGTATAGTTGTAGCATGAATGGGTCGGCTCGACCGGGGAAGGACCACGCTCTCACAGAATATCAACGTAAAACAGTAGTTTAATGATGCTGTGTTTCGTATAGTGAGTGTAGAGAACCTCCCTTTTTAAAGGAAACGAGGCATTTCATCTTAGTCCTCACGGGTGACAACGCATCTGCATTTTGATTCGTAATCAGGATAGATGTAGATGTCTGTGGGCCACAGTAACCACTTACCATCAGGCTGTGTGCTCGTTTGTCACCCTATCCTATAAAAAAACGTCAATTTCTTATAATTTAATAGTGCAAGTTTTCGAATGATCATCATCATTACAGCTCTTCAGAAGTCCACTACTGAACATCCTCCCCCCACAGACTGCCGCAAAGCATGGTCCTGAGCCACTTTCCTTGTCATGAGTTTTTCATTTATGTTCTAAGTTATAATTAGTACTTATTATTAAGTCAGTGTTAATTATATTTATTGCTAATGTTTGTATCTCTCAAAAAATAATTAAATAACTAAATAAATTATAAGGTGTTTCTATATACATAAAATTTCTGATAGAAAAGCAAGTACATGTTTTGCTAAACTTTAATATCAAAACCCTATTTTAAAACATAGACTAATCGATTATAACTCTTTTAACTTTAAAATAAGTTAAGTTCTAATTAATGGTATTTATTCCAGTTTATGGTGCATGTAAAGCTAATCATATATCTATTAACAGCCCCATTAATATTCACTATTCTTTTATAATTATTTTATAAAAACCTTACCCCCACACTTGGATTTTCTCCTGTATCGCGGAGGCAGCTTACAAACATAAATTGCACAAGGACACACATCCAGACCCGGAACAATTATTTGTAGGACATACAACTACTTGTTCCGTGCGGGATTCAAACCCACGGCCCCGGCGCATCCACTCATTGCTAAGCCACTGCGCCACGGAGCCGTCGTCTAAAATAAAATAAATTCGTCCGCACATTGGCCTAAACCGAAGAAAACTGAACGACCTTCCAACGTGTGGTCACAAGCTCTCGGCTAATATCTTCGCAACTACATTCGCCACTGTAGTGGCCACTTGGCCAACGTGTAGAACCGCCGTTAGACGGCGCAGGGCGCTTGCGCGAATATTCGTGTGTGATAATTAAAGCAATTCGTGCAAAATTATTCCCTAACCATTCCAAAATATCAAAAATACACAACGTTAATATTCAAGTTTTCTCTTCTGCCGGCGCTCCTGGAGTGCAACTTGTCGTTTTTTTTATAGGATAGGGTGACAAACGGGCACACAGTCCACCTGATAGTAAGTGGATGCCGCGGCCCATAGACATCTACATCTATCCTCGATTACAAATCAAAATACAGATGCGTTGTCACTCGTGAGAACTAAGATGGAATGCCTCGTTTCCAGCAAAAAGGGTCTTCTAACATGCTATGATATTTTAGTTTGTATTATAGGATAAGGTTGACAAATGAGAACACAGTCCACCTACTATGGTAAGTGGATGCTGCGCCCGAAGACATCTACATCTATCCTCAACTACGAATCGAAATGCAGAAGTGTTGTCACCCGTTAGGACAAGATTGTCTACTACAATGCAATCTCTAGCGGTTACACGTCAATGGAAGCTCTATGATTAATTAATGCGTCAGTAGTATTACCGACACAAGCATTGGCAACAACATGCAGCTGTTTCCGCGAATTGTAACAAGTTATATTTATTTATTTACACTTTATTGCACCTTAATAAAAAGGATTACAAAGGGTTGACTTAATGCCATTACTGAAATTTAAATACAATATAAGTTATAAACTTAATTAAGTAAGACACTTTTTAATAAGACACTTTTTACTGAAAACGAGGCATTCCATCGTATTCCTCAGAGGTGACAACGCATCTGCATTTTGATTATTAATGGAGGACTAATGTAGGTGTCTATGGACTACAGCATCTACTTACCGTCGGGTGTACTGTGTTGCTTGTCATCCTTATTCAATAAAAAATAGTTTTCCGAGCATCAGTTTCCTATATCTATTGCAGGTTACATAAATTATTAATCTTATATGTGAAAAGGACAGCAAGGCTCTAGAACACGTTACTGTTTAACTTGATAGTGAACGTGCCGTAGTATCATGTTATGTTTTAAAAATATAGGAGATATTTTCAATTAATTTGATAAATCATATAAAAACTAAGCGTATTATTTTATGCCTGATTGAGGTTTACACTATATATTATTTATTTATTTGTACTCTCATGCACAAAGTTCTACATATGACTGACTTGATGCCATAGGTTATTCTCTCCCAGACAACCATTAGATTAAATAGATGTAGACATTTCAAAGGCGGTGCAGTAATAATCAAAGTAGAAAGTATTAAAACAAATTATATTTATTATAAATAAATATCATGCATGCATCATCTCGAACGGGAAGAACCGTGCTTGCACGCCCGCTAGTATTCTATAGGCATGAAAAATGACATCATAATGCTATTAGGTTTTCTATGAAATGTAATGACGAACACAGGATATTTTTCTAACTGGCAGCGAGATATTTCATCCTAGCTCTTAGTAGTGACAACACATCTTCATTTTGATAATTAATTGAGTTGTTATTAATTGTATATGGACCACAGCATCAACTACTATTCGATGAGCTGTGTGTTTGTTTGATACCTTTACTTGTATTCAACTAAAAATCAATGAATTTTTAATGATTTCTTATATAGTATATAGTACATTGATTAAAACTACTTTTACGGATTTTATCGCGTTTAATTGATATGTTTTCTTGATTCTCGATGTTTTGGATGCTTTTCAGCACCCATGACCAGGGTAGGCTGAGGTGACTGACGCCCCGATGTCAGTGTTAACCCGGAGTACCTTCAGCTTTTTACTTATTAATTATGGTCGATCTACGCAGAATGAACTTACTTTGTCTTGAAGTCTTGCAGTGGTATGCTTGGATCCAGTTTTAATTTTATTAATTACAGAAACCCAAGCAAGTGGTAGTACCCAGCCTCCTTCTCTATTGAAATTAGGATGTTTTATAATTTCAATAGCCTCACGTAGCATCTTTGTTACAGCTCTTTTGCGAGGATTTGTGGTCTATTAAGCCTGATGTAATCGTTGGGGCCGCCTAGGATTTTCGATATAGATTACGATAGGAGTCTGCAGTTTGTGATCATATCCGAGGCGGCCCTAAATCAATCGGAAATCATAATATATAACATCATATAAATCAAACGCGATAAAATCCGTAGAAGTAGTTTTAATCAATGAATTATATATTTTTATTATTTCTATACAATATACGGGTACAAAACCTATACTTTGAATTTAAAAAATAGTAACATTTTGATATCTCACTCGCTTTGTTAAACTTTATAAATTTAGAGTTTAAATTTTATTAAATCTAAATATTAAATTTAGAATTTAGAGTTGTTTTAAAACAAATCCATTGGATATTTAATTGATATCACAATCGATATATTGGTTGGGCTGAAAAGTTCGTATCGTCTCTATGAGATGGCGCCACTAGAATAAAATCTATATCACTTTTAGGTAGTACCAACCTTCAAAAGAAACGTGTATAAATTTGACAGCTGTCTGATTATTAGTTTGTGAGATACAGCATTTTACAACAACAACAACAGAGGCCTATTTTGAGGCTAAACACAAATCGTACTACAAAAATGGTATTGAAAAGTTGGAAGATCGCTATAATCGATGTATCGCCCTCGATGGCAACTATGTTGAATAATAAAATCGAATTTTGCCAAAAAAATGTGTTTTTCTATAAAACGATACGAACTTTTCAGCGTTAATATTCAATCCTTAGTTAAAATAGACTGTAGTGAACTATGAGATCTTGCGACCTAAAAAATAAAATAATAACAACAAGCTCATGTAATCTGTGTATGAAACTAGCTGTAGGCGGCTTGCACTACAATGTGTCTTTTATGTCGGAAACCTTTACGAGCACGCGCACTTAAACTCATCAAAGTTTCAGCGTAAGCGGATTAATGGTATAGGATAACAAGCAAACAAATATTATTATACAAATATTTTCGTTTTCGCTAATATTATTTTGCCATACTCAATAAGTATTTGTGATAAACATGTGCATTATATAAATGTGTGTGAAAAGAATATGTATATTATTCTAATAAAATTCTACTAACTTTACTTCTTATATACTTATACTGTTTTTTTAAGCCGTAAAGTCTTAAAATTCTTTTTTTAACTACACTCATAAATTAATCCTTACAGTATTGTACTTTACATACATAAATACATTTAACCCATTTCGTAATAAACAGAATTCTGAGAAAACTGTTATTGGTGTGGACATCAAAATTTAATAGCATTACGCTCATGGCATTGTAAATACTCCATTTGTTGTGGATTTTTTATTTTTTATATACCAAACTATATCGATGAAATGTGCATTTAATTGTTCTATATTCTGCTAAAAATTGTCTGATATTTTTATTATTCACTTTTAAACTCAATTCACATTTACAGCCAAAAATATCAAATAGTACGTTCCTTATAAAATCCCTGACATTAGTTTTGTCCAATTTAAGAATTTATTTCTTCCTATAAATCTGTGAAAAACAACGTTTCTTCAAGACTATTTTTTGGGTTCAAAATAAAATGAAGAAACGCCACTATTCCTTTAACATAATATATTTAAAATAAAACTAAGTGTCGTATATATTCTCTAAAAATATGAAAAAGAAACCATGGTAAAGATTAAAAATTACTTTTATCTTAAAACCATAGGGTTTGGAGCAGGAAACGTTAATAAGTTCATCGTGTAGTGGCGGCGTAAATGAATCCATCACACCGTTTTGTTTCGGAAGTTTAGTAAGAAGCGAAACACCAAAAGAATCTAACGGCTTTCGGTTTAAGCCGGTATAACTATATCAGTTACGTCAGAGGAAGATACAAAACATTTAGACCAACTACGTGCAGTAACTTTAAAGGTGCAAGACGTTTTGTATTGTGATTGTCAGTCTACCTGCTATCATGGGAAGTTATATCTACATGTCTTTAGTAGACTTTTACGGGTTGTTGATGATGAAGAAAAAGATATATCTTCCTGATAACACCTGAACACAAAAAACGTCTGCGGTTGCCAAACCGCTCGCTGGACGTATCAACTTTAGTAAATATCCCACGTATGAGGCAATCCGTGAGGAGGCCTATGTTCAGCAGTGAACTCAATAATAATAACATTTAAAATACTCTAAAAATTGACGTATAACATGAGTGCTTAAGGTATGCATATTGGGATTTACCAAAAAAAATTTAAACTATTGATGTTAAGAAAACGGCTTATTTTTGAGAGATTTTTTTTATCTATTAAATATACAATAGCACCTTATATAGCCACTAGTTTTAACATAAGCGTCTAATCTGGTGTATTTTATGATTGAATTAATCATAATAAAGTCATACCTTTATTTAAATCTGATATTAGATTAGATCCCGCCATTTTAGACTAACTTCTGTATACTAACAACATTAAATAAAATTTATGAAAATATTATTTTTAGATCAGATGTAAAGTTTTTTTTATTACAAAGAATTGCTTTATAAAAATCAATTTGGTTTAACAAGGGATTGCTCCTCATCTAACCTTGGGCTTATTAAACATATCATTTGTACATTGAAGAATACAGCGGAAGCCTTGAGTATATTATTTTGTGAACTTTCTAAGGCCTTCGACTGCGTTCACCATGAGACATTGGTCAATAATCTACAGTATTATGGGGTCAAGAATGCATGAAGTTATTATCAATGGTAAAAGTATTTCCGGGTTAATTGTACTAATTGGTGTACCGCAAGATTCAATTTCAGTCCATTTCTATTTCTAGTGTATGTCAATGACTTATATTTCTTTGTAGGGGTGATTACAATATGGTATTGTTGCGCGAATAAGTCGACGTCATGTATCCGGCACTAGCGCCATCTAGTGTCAGGGACGAGAGCGAGGGGAGTTTTCCAGAAAATGACATCACTAATCTTTCAACCGACAGCGCCATCTACTCTTGGAACGAAGAACTAAGCTTCTAGAAGCTGACGCTCGAACTCTCGGCCCCTTGCGCGTGTTTACTTGAATATTCTGGATTTTCGGTGCTAATTTGTATTTATAGGCACTGCAAGATGCGATCGGGGAAGTATTGAATTTGGCGAGACAAGCGAAGCTTCGGAGCAAAATAAAGTGAATCAGTGTGATTAATTATTGGTGTTTTAAGTTTTAATTTGTGTAAAGAAAATTAAAGTGTTAATTTAGGTAATTCTACCAGCAATTTTTATTGTCACGAACCTCAAGCTCGTAACAGTATTATTTACTGATGATACCTTGATATTTATTCTTAAATTTCAATCACTTAAATGTAATTAATTGAATATTGCAATATCAAAAAAGAGTGCATAATGTTAACGTTAAAAATCTACATTTAAAATACAAGAAAACGAAATTTATTAAGTTTACAACACCGAATGTTAAAAATCTGAAAACCAGTATGTTTTTAAATGGAGGAGAAGTAAGCCCTGTTAAATCCAATAATTTTCTTGGTATTACTCTCGATGCAAACTTTCAGTTGGGCCCCCATATATCCAAACTAGCAAGCAGACTAAGCCCTGCAGTTTCTGCTAAAAAAGACCAGAATTCAAATTCTCAAAAGTGCCGAAACATCTAGAGAAGTTTACTATTTCAGTTGGTCAATGTAACTCAAATATCCCTATAGTCCCTAAGTGTTATGTGTTTATTATACAACTTTTTTAGAACTTATTTTTCATGTCGAAATTCGTGAGTATAAATATGTAAAATTTGCAACGACGTAAAATTACATGATGTTGTTTCACCTTTGTCATACATTGACAGTATACAAGTCCCATCTCTATTAATATATTGCTGTTACATATTTAAGATCTTCCACATTTTTTATAGAATAGGGTGACAAACGAGCACACAGCCCACCTGATGGTAAGTGGTTGCCGTGGCCCAGATACATCTACATCTGACCTCGATTACGAAACAAAATGCAGATACGTTGTCACCCGTGAGGACTTAGGTGGAATGCCTCGTTTCCAGTAAAAAGTGTCTCCGGGTATCTACACTCACCATACGAAACACAGCAGCATTAAGCTACTATTTGACGCTGATAATCTGTCAGAGCGTGGTTCCTTCCCGGTCGAGCCGACCCATTCGTGCTGCAACTATACTATTAATATAACTGCAGCATGGCTCTACCACGTAAAAAATATATATATATATATATATATATATATATATATATATATATATATATATATATATATATGTATATATAATATTTGCTTTATTTCATAAACCTTACTATTATATATCTTATCATATGGGACTTCAATCTACTACTCTGCTATTATAATGCTTTTGTACGTACATGAATACGAGTTACCAGCAAGTCCCTTATGAAAGTAATCACTCATGAACACCTACATCTATATAAAAATACGCTGCTGCAGTACAAGAACAAGCTCAATATATTTTTGACCAATTTTCCATTTAAAAATATTATTTATATTTATTATTATAATATGGTCGATTGGTATTTCTATTATTCAATATATTTTGTATATTTTTATCAGATAAATTTAAAGCTTTTAAAAACCAATATTAAGCCTTTACTTTACTTGAATACTTCAACAACCGGGGTAGTACAACGATTGCACATATTACTAGCGTGAAGTAGAAGTTTATTTTTGCATTTAACTTGGTAAGTGTAGGTGGCCGAAGGCCAAATTTCCCCCCTCGCCACCCTTTAAATAAGTAATAAAATTTAATTTTAATATGGAAGCGGAGTTAAATAAAACCCTACTCAGAATGGTACCAGCACCCATGGTGACATAGAATACTTTTCCTAAGTTCCTAAGTAAGTCCATAAGTGACGAAATTCCGTTCAAAACTAAACCTGCTCAGAACATGAATAGCAATAAAACAAAGGTAGCCCCAGCCACGCTATCTTTGTATTTCTTCAGTATCAAGATCTTCATTCAAACCTTAACACCATCTACTACAATGTGGAGACGGTGAATCCTGCCATTCTCTACTTAATCTTTTTCTTATTAGTTTGTACACGCCATAATGGTATGTATCATTATAAATGCCTAAACATCACTACGGCTCAGTTTATACAATTAAGCGTATGTAGCAGCCAGGATAATCAATCCTAAATGACAATAAATAATATATACCCTGCTGTTATAACATAGAAGGCGAAATTCTAAAGAAAACATTTATTTCCTAATTACCCCCGGCTACTGAGATACTGCAGGCTGCATTTGACGTATATATTTAACGTTCTAATACAGAAACAAGAAACAGCCGCAAATATCATCAGCGCCGCATTGTCTTCACACGCCGGATATCTTCATGCATCCGTCGACCATTTTTGAGCCGTTTCTTCAACGCAGCAGCTTCGCTAGTTCTTGCTGTTCACGCTGCCGCCGCTCGCCGATTACGCGCGCGCGCCGGTATCCACCACTTTTATAGCCCGTCCAGCAATGCAGCTACGAGAAGCTATCCACGAGTCTCACGCCGGAAAATGGAGCGTACATAATCATCATCATCATTACAGCCCTTCACAAGTCCACTGCTGAACATAGGCCTCCCCCAAGTAATGCCACAAAGCACGGTCCTGAGCCACCTGCATCCATCGACTTCCTGCATATCTTACCAGGTCGTCACTCCATCTTGTGGGGGGTCGCCCTACACTACGCCTACCGGTACGAGGCTGCCACTCGAGAACCTTTCTTCCCCATCGGTTATCGGTTCTTCGAGCTATATGGCCGACCCATTGCCACTTCAGCTTACTAATCCGTTGGGCTATGTCGGTCACTCTGATTTTACTGCGGATATCCTCATTTCTGAGTCTATCACGCAGAGAAACTCCGAGCATAGCCCTCTCCATAGCTCGCTGAGCGACCTTGAGCGTCCTCATACGGCCAGCAATGAAGGACCACGTCTCAGATCCGTTAGTCATCACTGGCAACACGCACTGGTTGTACAATTTAGTTTTTAGATATTGAGGTATACCTGACGAGAAGATATGTCGTAATTTCCCGAACGCTGCCCAGCCGAGTTGAATCCGTCGATTGACCTCTCGGTCGAAGTTGGACTTACCTAGTCGGACTATTTGTCCCAGGTAAACATACTCGTCAACAACTTCGAGCATAGTGCTCCCAACAACTACCGGCATAGGTGTGACATGGAAATTAAACATGATCTTTGTTTTGTCCATGTTCATCTTAAGACCTATCCGTTGGGAGGCACTATTGAGGTCATTGAGCATAGTGCTTAAGTCCTCCAGCGATTCTGCCATAAGGACTATATCGTCGGCAAATCGAAGGTGAGTGATGTACTCGCCATTGATGTTAATACCGTATCCTTTCCAGTCCAGTAGCTTGAAAACGTCTTCCAAAGCAGCGGTGAAGAGTTTCGGGGATATAACGTCTCCCTGTCTTACACCTCTCTGCAGTTGGATAGGTTTCGAGCTCTGGTTCTGTACTCGGATAGCCATCGTAGCCCTACTGTACAAACACTTCAGCACTTCGATATGCCGACAGTCAACTTGGCACCGCTGAAGGGACTGCAGCACCGCCCAAATTTCGACGGAATCAAAGGCTTTCTCATAGTCCACATACGCCAGGTAAAGTGGCAAATTGTACTCTTCAGTCTTCTGTACAATCTGCCGCAGGGTATGTATGTGGTCTATGGTACTGAAGCCTTTTCGGAAACCGGCTTGTTCGGGAGGCTGGAAGTCGTCGAGTCTGCGTGCGAGACGATTCGTAATGACTCTCGAAAACAGCAAGTAGACGCGGCTCAGAAGGGAAATCGGTCTGTAGTTCTTCAAGAGAGCGTTGTCGCCTTTCTTAAAGAACAAGACCACCGCACTTCTGCTCCACGCCTCTGAAGTAGTGCCACCATGGAGGACGGAATTGAAGAGCTTCTGAAGGACTTCAAGTAACGGTGTTCCACCGGCTTTCAGTAGCTCCGCTGTAATTCCATCCTCGCCTGGGGCCCCTGCCGTTTATAAGGTGCTGGAGAGCCATTCTAATCTCGCTTAGACTGACATCCGGGATATCATCGGAATAGTGTCGGATAAGACTTGCTCTTGGATCGTTACCCACACTTGCGTGTGGCTCCAACGATGATGTGTACAGCTGCCCATAGAACCTCTCAATCTCACTCAACATCTCAGGTGTCCCGGAAACGATGCTGCCACATTCAGTCTTCAGCTTTGACAGTTGGCTCTTTCTGGCAGACAGATCTCTGGCAAAGACTTTGGAGCCCTGGTTTCGCTCGATCGCTTCTTTAATACGAGCAGTATTAAAGTTGCGTAAGTCTCGCAGCATGCATTTGGAGATCTGTCTGTTCATTTGCCTGTATGCTGTTAAAACTGTTGACGATTGCAGCCTCATCTCCCGTCTAACAGCCATGAGATTAAGAGTGTGATCGGAGAGTTTTTGTGTTCTTCTGCGGTGGGTCTTGCAGAACTTAGCTCCGACCGCATGGACAGTTTCCACGAGCTTGTCATTCATATCGTCCACTACATTGCAATCTTGTAGGCACTGAAAGCGGTTGTGTAACTCGAGCTGAAAGTTTTCGGGATTCTGGATTAGAGCACGAGGGGGGACGGAGCGTTGACTTCATTAGACGAGACCCTCTCCAACTTAACGTTTAGGTTCAGTGTGCCTCTAACCATTCGGTGATCGCTGCCAGTTTCACCCTTGCGATCACTGAGACATCACTGAACAGTTGACGTCTGGTCGTCATAATGAAGTCAATCTCATTTTTTGTCGAACCGTCGGGGCTCGACCAAGTCCACTTTCCTGTGGGGCCGCTTCTGGAAGAAAGAGTTCATCATAAAGAGTCCCTCTTTCTCCATAAAGTCGGCCAGCTGCATGGCCCCTTCGGTTCCGTTGCCCTACTTCAAAAAATGGAGCGTACATAATAGTTGTACATAATATTTTTGATTAATCTTTATTGGTCAGAATGTATGAATTGTAATTGGCTAGCTAAATAAAAATCGTTACTATTGGTAAACTAACGACGTAGCCGGACATATTAATATAGGCAGGGTTGACCAATAAAACCACTCCGTACTTCATTCGTCTGCACATTAAAATTAGTTTCATTTCTCCGCCACTAAACCACTTGGAGTCTGTTAATAGTGAATCTCATATCACCACTATTACACGTTAATTTAATTAACGTGTAATATCGTACCGGTAGGCGCAGTGTAGGGCGACCCCCACTAGATGGAGGGACGACCTGGTAAGATATGCAGGAAGTCGATGGATGCAGGTGGCTCAGGACTCTTACTTTGGGGAGGCCTATGTTCAGCAGTGGACTTGTGAAGGGCTGTAATGATGATGATGATGACACGTACATGGTACTTTCCTTTATGTGAAAATGTAAATCACGCCGTATTAAGGACGACATACCTGTTAGAAAACAATTCAAAACAACGCTTAACCAGACTGACATGTTATATGAGGATATTATCCAGGGGGACTTAAACGAGTCGCTATCTAGTGATAAACCTAATACTATCAAAACCAGTAGTAAGTTACAATTCCAGTCCGATAAATGTATTAATATATCTTGAGCTACTTTCTTCCCTACATGATATGAAATTCAATCACATGCGTAGCTCAATTATCAAGGACATTAAACAAGTGCATATAGCGGTGGATAGATTCAAAAAAGAATTTACGGAGACTACAGATTTTTTATCCGCTTAACTAGTAGAGGTAAAAAGTGACATGTCGGCATTCAGTAACAAAACATTTCTTTAAAAGAGTGAAAGGTATTCTTCAATAACTGAAAACTAAGTTGTACAACCAGTGCGTGTTGCCAGTGATGACCTACGGAACCGAGACGTGGTCCTTCACTGCTGGCCGTATGAGGACGCTCAATGTCGCTCAGCGAGCTATGGAGAGGACTATGCTCGGGGTTTCTCTGCGTGATAAACTTAGAAATGAGGATATCCGCAGTAGAACCAGAGTGACTGACATAGCCCGACGGATTAGTAAGCTGAAGTGGCAATGTGCCGGCCATATAGCTCGAAGAACCGACAACCGTTGGGGAAAAAAGGTTCTCGAGTGGCAACCTCATACCAGTAGGCGACCCTCCACTAGGTGGAGTGACGCCCTGGTAAGACATGCAGGAAGTCAATGGATGCAGGTGGCTCAGTACCGTGCTTTTTGGCATACCTTGAGGGAGGACTATGTTCAGCAGTGGACTTGTGAAGGGCTATAATGATGATGATGATGAAGAGAGTGAAAAAAAACTACAGGCTAAGTTGTGTTTTTTTAAAAATGACACTACTTACCTTCTACTTATCAGGATTTGCGAAACACCACAACTCGGTCACTAGTTAATCTTGGTGAGCGATATCAACAAGCCTTATTAAATGGCTTAAAAATCTCTGATATCCCGGAAAATAACATCGAATTAGTTTCTCTCATCATTGTTGCGATAGCAGCCAAATTGGGCACCTCAGCTCGAAGAGAGCGATATAGTTAGCCAAACAGAAGCCCTGGGACGTCCGTCCCCCACGTCATCGTCATTTTGTGGTACGACTATCTCGTCGATTTATTCGAGATCAATTGTTACGAAATGTTCGTGTGCGCCGTGCGGCCCCAACAGCAGATCTTGGCCTCTCATCACATGGACATAGACCTCTTTATCTTAATGAGAGGTTTACTAGTAATAATCGACAATTATTTGGAAAGGCACGTGATATTGGGAAAGGTATTGATTGGAAATACATTTGGGTGAAGGAGGGGAGGCATATATTTGCTAGACAGAGTACTAGTTCAAAAATACATGTAAATTGACTAATAGTAGTCAATTTACATGTTTTTATAAGAATTTTAAAGTTTTACCTCTACTTCAAATTTATAAAATTTTTCTTCAATTTCTTTTGCATTCCACCTGTATTATCTGCGTAGATTTGGTAATAAATTTGTTTTATTTTAGTGTAATTATCGATCGGCTAAATGAACCTATTTATAAAAATGTAACCTCATTACTGCTTTTTTTGGACATAATTTTTTCTCTATCTATATCTGATTTACTTTGGAAGTATATGGCTTATATGGTTTAAGAACTTTATTCTCATTAAGAATACAAAAATGCACTTATCAAGAGAACATAAAAATTTATAAGTAATAACAATATCTGGAGAAACAGCGTCAGAAAGAGATACAATCACAGATATATAGTTGAACTACGCTCAACAATTTACAAGATGCGGTTTGAGATACATATTTAGTAATATTTTATTCTAATTCGAATTAGCAATGAACAATAAAAAAAACTTTATACCTTATTTGCACATTTTTAAATATATTTAAAATACTTATTGATTATTATTAACATTTTAACTTAATAGTAAGACCGTTATTTTATAGATTTTATAATATGATATTTTAGTAATTTTTTGAAGTATACATTTGACTGCGATTCCTTAATGTCTTTCGGCAGTTTATTATATAAGTATATATAGTAAGTAAAAGCTTGTAACACTGGCTTTCGATATTTTTTGAAAGAAACTTACTTTACTAAAAATTTTTATTTCACCATTACAATTCTTAGTTAAATTCTACAGTCAACTTTGTTCATTAATTACAATAAAGGTTAAACAAACTACAATTGTTTTGGAACTTTATACATTACACGTCTTAGTCTTCAGTTGCAACATATTTTTCAATTTAGGAACTATACTTGCTAGTTCCTAGTACGTAAAAGTTTTTATGAGGTGATAATATTAATTACAAAAGGTTAAGAATTCCATTCGGTTAGCACATGTTATTAACTTTTCAAATTTGGGCTTTCAGACACTAAATCTGTAATTACACTACAAGTTATTTTTATTGTGAGAATAGCCTCTGGTGAGGTAAATTATTTGTTGCTTTCTCATGAAATAAAAAACAAAAACTTTATCCAGATGCAAGAATATTTTTAAAACGTAGTAGTACTTTTCAATAAACTGTTAATTCATGTTCTTTCTTTACGTAAGTTCATTCGTCCGTGAAACATAGGTGGGTACAACTACCCCTACCATTATTATATTCTATTAAAGACGCTGCTCTCGTTGCCAGTCTCTTTAACTTGCAAACTTGCGTCGTCAGTCTGATAAAGATAAGATGGTAAAAGGGAAGAAGGACGTCTCTGGTCCTTCCCTTTTCAATTTCAATCCAACCACTAATCGTAAGCAGAATAATGATCTCCTTTTTCATCCTCAAAATTGCCGGGATGGCCAACACACGTAACCAATCCGTTGAAAAACAGCCTTGTCAGCAAAAGTATGCCATGTAGTGGCAGTGTGAGAATATCCACTACCCCATAGCTTCCCGTGTCGTAAGTAGCAACAAAGGAAATTGAGGCAGGAGATGAGCAGCAATATATTTATGGTAACAGCAATATTACAATAAAAAAACTGCAGCCATTCCGCTCGCCAAGAGTGCCATAGTTGGAAAACACCCCTCTCCCCCATAAACAACTACACAAATAAATGTCCCCCAGTCCCCGCTCCGCTATTCCTGGATACGGTGGCACAACCATGGTAACAGCGGGGCAGTGATTGCTAAGAATCTACGGTGGATGTTCGATTGCTACCTAAAACCATTTGACCTGGCATCATTTAACGCATGCACCCTGAAGATTTACGAGTGGATCCTAGAGCGGGAAGAAGAAAAAACAAGTTGCGTTGGGATAATATAGGATTATAGAGAAGTTCGAAGAGAGAAGGAGGACACGGTAATCGTCGAATCCCAATCTAACTTATTCTATCAAGGAGGTCGTACCAATCTGCTACTCGATTACTTTTGTGAATTGCTTCTACACTAATATATTATTTCAATTTTTAAATAGCTTTACTATAAATATTTTATTACCACAACAAAAATTAAACATTATGGCTTTTAAATATGTTAAAAAAACGCGTCGAATACAAAGACTTCTTCTTTGTATACTACTAGGTGGGCAATTGGAAACAGAAACTGTGTCACAGCTGTGGATGGCGCGGGCGCCGCTGGAGCGGCCAGCTGGCACGGATAATATACCAGCAGTTGTATTTTTAATTACGACAATAACTGTTTTAGGCAAATACGAAATAAAGCTATTATCTACCATGTGTGCATATAGTAATCCATAAAAATGTATAAAATTGAAGTGTATATTTGTTGCAATGTGATCAAAACAACTTAAACAAAAAAGTGCAGTAAGTAAGTGTAAAATTGAACACGATCTCAGGGACGTGTAAAATTCAACTTACGCAGCCCTCACCGCGCCGCCTGTAAATTGTATATTTTGCCGTTTCTCTGACAATATACTTTTGCTGTCTTACGTAAAACATCTCTTTGAATTTAAACTCCCTAAAAAGATAACAGCAACAGTGCCATAGTTGGAAACCCTCATTGTAGTGTTAAATTAACAGCTGTTTACTAAATGCATATGAAAGTATAAAAAAGGCAATTTCTAAATTTTTTATCAGTCTGCCTCTCTGTGCGAAATCTCCAAAATAACTGGACCGATTTTTATGAAAGTTTCACTGGCAGGCGGCTGATGTTATAATGAGTAAGGAGTTAAACTACATTTATTTTATGGTTCCGCGCAAAAAAAATTAAAACTAATTAAATCCAATCGCAATGAATTTCACGCGAGCGACGTTGCGGGGAACAGCTAGTCTAAAAGAAAATTCAAATCTCGTTGACGAAGTGCGCACATAAATAATGACTGCTTTTTTAGTCATAATAAACAAAATCAGTTTTAGATTGTCAAAAATAACGTTGTTACTAAACAAAGAAGACCATATTATGGTATTTACTGTCGTCAGCGGTTTTCCAGGCCGATAAAGTTAAGAGACCTTAATTTAAAGAGCCTACTCGTTCCTAAAAGGTCGGCAACGTACCTGCGGTTCATCTAGTGTTGCGGATGTTAATGGGTGATGGTGATCACTTACCATCTGGTAAGCCGTGTGCACGTTAGTCTTCTTTTCAATAAATGATTCATCATATCTAGTACTACGCAAATAGTAGAGAAAGTGGAGTTTTGAAAGTGACTTTGGGTGCGCATTACAACATAACTTCCACCAGTTTGCCGAACCTGTAATAGCAGCAAATGGCATATGAGGGTCCAAATATACAAGAGGAAGCCTGTGTCTATTGGGACGACAGTGGGGTATAATGCAAATTTTTAAATAATCCCATTCAATCAGCCAACAATGTAGTAACTTAATTATGTATGAACACAATAATCTTAGAAAAGAACGCAACAGATAGCAGGTTTATTATTTTCTGTTGCACATAGTTTTAAATTCATTGAACTTTATTTCCTGCAAAGGGAATTACTTATATAAGTAGTTTTAAAATACTTCAATGATAAATGAATATACAGCCTACCTGTTTGTAAGTGGATACAGCAGCCCATGGAAACCTGTCCCTTATTATAAGCTGTGAAGGCTACGGATGTATTATCACTGTAATAGATGTTAGGGTTCACTTTGGTTTGTAAGAGTTTGTGCTCACAGAAAGACGTGTTTACTACGTGATGATTTATTTGCAACTGATTGAACAAATTATGCCTTTAAATATTAAACCTATTCACACATGCATACGTATTCACACTTACGCTCGCTCTTACACTCATATACATCATTATATCCGAACATACCGCCCACCAAAGGGCCTATGAGCCCTTCAACAATTTTATTAAACGTTACAACGTTTTGATTACAATAGACTCAAAGATAACACAAAGAAAAAATAAAGACACAAAATCTGTACACAATTAAACATATAGAATATAGATAAAAACAAATTGCTTTAGTTATAAACAAAATAAATCATGATTCTATGTCTATTGGTAAGTAACACAGCTTATTTACAGATCTTTGCACGACACTAGCACCACTTTTTACACTGTATACACGAGTGACACCGTCAGAACACGGATGTTTTTTTACAATACGTCCCATCATCCATTTACCTGGGGGCAAACTATCTGATTTTATGAGGGCAATGTGACCAATGTCAAATTCCTTGACTTTCCTTTGCCATTTCGGACACCGTTGCATTTTCAACAGTTATTCTTGTTGCCACCGACGCCAAAAGTCCGTCAACAATCTTTGTTGGTACTGCCATCTTGATAAGTGACTTGTTGGGATGTCTTGGAAGTCTGGTGTCGGAACCGTAATAGGCGTCTCACCGACAAGGAAATGACCAGGCGTTAACGGTTGGATGTTGTCTGTGTCCGTGTCTCTTAATATGTTAAGCGGTCGTGAGTTGAGGCAAGCTTCAATTTGACGTAACAAGGTGCTCATCTCTTCGTACGTTACGTGAGAGGTCATTATCCGTTTCAAATGGTTTTTCATCAATTTGATTCCGGCTTCCCACAGTCCACTCATGTGTGGGCTATAGGCGGTAATGAAATGCCACTCAGTTTCATCCATTGCTAGCATCTCAGCAATTAGACCGTCGAATTTAAGTTTGGCTTCAACCCATTCTGCAGCTAGTATCCTGTTCTTCCCAACAAAATTACGTCCTTGGTCACTCCAGACATGAGCGCATCTTCCACGTCTTCTTCTTTGAACCTTCTGAAGGCTCCAATGAAGGCATATGAGGTAAGATCTCCCCACTAATTCTAAGTTAATCGCCTTCGTCGACATACAGACAAAGAGAACAACGTATGCTTTGTTTGTCCTTGCTCCTCTTCCTCTAGACATCAAAATATGAAACGGGCCAGCAAAATCCATGCCTGTATTTAAGAAGGCTTTAGCTGGTGTGACTCGAACTCGAGGTAAGTCCCCCATTAGTTGCGACCTTGCTGTGGCCTTAAGTTTGTTACAAATGTGACATTTTGTTATCCTTGATTTTACT
This sequence comes from Parnassius apollo, assembly GCA_907164705.1. NCBI lineage: Eukaryota > Metazoa > Arthropoda > Insecta > Lepidoptera > Papilionidae > Parnassius > Parnassius apollo. The sequence continues at coordinate 26,092 of CAJQZP010001312.1, forward strand.
AATATTCTATCTCTTAGGATCCAGAATCTTGTTCGCAAAAAGCAGAGCATTACTTGAACTCCACCGTGTTGCGTTTTAGAGTGTGCATCAGCGACGAGAAGAGAGGTAAGATAGGTGTCATGATCAAGGATAATTGGATTTTTGCTGCCTTCATTTAGGTCTGAGTTACGCATTCGGCCGCCCACCCTGAGGATATTATCATCGTTCAGGTAAGATTTTAAACTCTTTAGTTTACTGGCTCTTTTAATTTGTTCCTTTGGTTTCAGGTGCTGTATTTCGTCTTCGAAGCTGTCCCTCTGAGTTATTTTTATGCAGGTTTTAAGCGCATCATTAAGTTCCGTCGTGGTCACAGGTAAGTCTTTGTATTCCATTTTCTTTCCCTTCAAGAATTTTTTAGAATATATAATCACCTTAAGCAATTCTCGCAACTTATCAAAATCCTCAAATTTTGTACTAATACTCTCTCTTCTATTTCTCATCTCTTATATTTCTCTTTTTCTAATTTAAAATTTACTTGTATTGATTTCTTTCTTTCCAGGACTGTCCAGGTTTTATACGGTCTGCTGTATTGGATTTCCCCTACTCTCAGCCACTCTGGGCCCTTCCACCACAGTTCATCACTTTTTAGCTCTGATGATTGCTCTCGTGAAGCGGAGTTAGCTGGGTTTTCTGGCGATTTGACATGATACCCATTATGATTGCCGATTGTGTCAAGTATTTCATTAACCCTGTTTCTCACGTAAGTGTTCCATCTTGCAGGATTACCAAACAACCACAAGAGTACAATGATTGAGTCAGTCCAAGCAAATATTTAACAGGCAGGTTTGTTCATTGATTCCTTTACCTATTTTGAAAGACCAGCAAGTAGTACAGCACCACTTAGTTCCAGACGAGGTAGGGATTGTGGTTTTGTAGGTGCAACCTTGGTTTTAGCAGCGATGTTTGATGTCTCCACTTCACTGCTTTCTGTTCTTACTCTTAGGTAGGCTACTGCAGCGTAAGCTTGATATGATGCATCACAGAATCCGTGGATAGTAACATTGTTTAGTGTGGCTTCAGTAGTATTTAGATATATCTTTACTTTGATATCAGGTAGGTACATGTGAAACAAATCTCGCATATTGTTCCATTTTGCAGCAATCGTTTCGTACACCTCCTCATCTCATGCTACTCCTTGCAGCCATAATCTTTGGATTAGAAGTTTGGCAGGTAAGACAGAAGGTGCCAACCCGCCCAGTGGATCAAATAATCTTTGTAGGTCACCCAGAATTGTTCTTTTTGTAATTATATTTACCGTAGCAGGTAGGTTTAACCTGTATTGAAATAGATCTTTGCCAATGTTCCAGTGTAGTCCTAACGCTCGTGTAATCCCGCCTAATGTTATGTCTAGTTTTACATAGAACTTATTTCTGACTCTTCAAATTCCTTTAGGAAGTCTGCATCATTAGAACACCATTTTTTAACTTGAAGCCTCCCTTCTCTAGTATGCTGTCTACGTCTATGGCTAGTCTGATAGCATCGGCGATATTGTCTTTCCTAGACATCATATCATCCATGAAGTAATCCCTCTTTATTATTTTTGCTGCTTCGGGATGGTTTTGACCTTCGACATGTGCTATGTGCAAAGTCCTTACTACCAAGTAAGGACCAGAAGCAGTTCCGAACGTGACCCTGTTAAGTCGGTAGTTCTTGACAGGATCTTGATCATCATATCTCCAGAGTACTCGTTGCAGATCACTGTCTTCTTTCATGACCATGATTTGTAGATACATTTTTTGTATATCCGCTACAAAGCAGATTCTCATTATAAGACTTCTCATGTCTCCTTGTAGCTGTGGTCCCACCAACAGCTCGTCGTTGAGTGAGATGTTGTTGGTTCCTCTTTATGAAGCGTCAAATACTGTTCTAATATTTGTAGTTTCCCTTTCTTCCTTAACAACAGCATTATGCGGTAAGTAAACCGATGGATTGCTCATTTCGTGTCTGGGTACCTCTTCTATGTAATTTGATTCGTAGTCTTTCATAACCGTAGCATAATCGTTTTTTAATTTTTTGTTTTTCTTGAATCTTTGTTTCAATTGATAAAGTCTCTGCAGAGCTATTATTCGCGTGTTTACTTGGGTTGATAATAACATTTTAGGTTTCTTGGGTAGTGTCACAATGTAACGTCCGTCATTATTTCTTATGGTTGTGGTTTCGTAGATTTCCTCGCACCTTCGCTAATCTGCTGTAGGTATTACTTTATCGTATGCATCTTGTTCCCACATTCGTTTAAGCATATCATTTAGGTCAAGATTATGGTGCATAACAATCAATTTATCGACGGGGTTGTCTTCCACGCTCACAAATAGAATCCAACCCAGGGTCGTATTTTGAGCACAAGGTGTTCCTAAGGGTCCCTTAATAACTTAGCTTTTCATTATTTGAGCACACACGTCGACTCCTAGTAATAGGTCTACTCGTCCTGGTTGATTATAGCTCGGGTCAGTACTAGTCCTTGCAAGAGCGGTCAGGTGCTTGTAGAGATAGTTTGAGTCGCCAGTTGGGTAATCAGTTGCGTTGACATTATGTACGTTTTGATTCTTATGTTGAAGCTTGGGTCGTGCCTTGAGAGAAGTTCAATTTCTGCAGCATATTTAACGTTTGTTTTAGTAGAGCCAACGCCAGTGATAGTGCCATTGATAGGCGTTCTCCTTAATCGTAATATCAGGGCTGCTCTTTCACTCATAAACGTAGCCTGGGAGCCATGATCAATCAACGCGTGTAACACTGTCACTTGTTTTGAATCGTAACCTCTTACTGGTATGAGTGCTGTGGCCAGTAATGCAGTGGACACCTTAGAAGCGACATATGATGAAAGTGTGACATTAGATTCGGCTGATTGTGCAGAAAATTGATAATCTTCAACATCGTTATGTTTGTCTTGATTCTTGTAATTGTCTGGCTGGCTTGATGACGTCATAGGCGTGAAATGGTGTGTGAGCGTGTGATGACGATTGTGACATGTTCTATAGGACATCTTCAGGCGACATCGTCGTGCAGAGTTACCAGGGGCCAAACAATTAAAGCACAGATTATGTTTCTTTATGTCATCACATCTCTCTGTTAGGCTTAGCTTGAAGAATTGTTCACAGTGACAAAATGTGTGATTTTCGTTACACATATCACAAATTCTTGGTTTCGTAAAAGTCACAGTATCATTATTACTCGTAGATAAGTAAACAGCGTATTCCCTTCCTCTAGGTGTTGGTTTTTCCAAATAGCCCAAGGTTTTTAATGCATTCAGACATTCTGTTTTAGTATCCAAAATAGATTTGAGGTTACTTGCCGTTTGTACACTAATTTTTCTTTGCATAAACAATCTTTTTAATATTGAATTAATGATATTCCGCTTGTTGCCTAAATGCTCTTTAAGGATGTTCCACGACATTTCATTGTTAGCATAGATGACTTGGACGTGTTTCAAAAGTGACAGAGCTTCTCCCGTTAGAGTTCCTTTCAAATAATGCAACCTTTGTACGTTACTTAATGATGTGTTATTATGCACTAATGATGTAAACAAATCTTGATAAGCAGGCCACTCATCGTAAATTCCAGAGAAAGTTGGAAGTTGAATCCTTGGTAAATTGAAATGCATTTCTTTAGAAGAACCCGAATTATTATTATCAACTTTCATAGATGTCGAAGACGATAACTTGTTAAGCGAAAACAACAAATCATTAAGATCGGCTAGTATACAAATATATTAATCTTCCTGAATAAAATATACTTCATTAACGGAATACGGAATATCTTGTCGTTTTGGTTTTGGAACACACTTCACTAATTCTTCATGTGCCTTGATTAAACTACTTTTACGGATTTTATCGCGTTTATTTTTACTTTTTATTTACTTTTATTTTTAATTACCGACCTTTCGGGCGCTTTCCAGCACCCATGGTCACGGGGGACTGAGATGACTGACGTCCCGATGTCATTGTTAAACCCAGAGTACCTTCAGCTTTTTTTAATTATTGTTTATGGTCCGATCTATGCAAAATGAACTGACTATGTCCTGAGGTCTTGCAGTGGTATGCTTGGGTTTAGTTTTAATTTTATTGATTATAGGATCCCAAGCAGGTGGTAGTACCCAGCCTCCTTCTCTATTATTATTTTTTTACTACTTGATGAAGAGATGCTGTTGTGTCTTGGCAAGGAGATATTGGTAAGTATTATATATTATAATATCTCACTGCATTTCATATTGATTAAACGTTACCTAGATGTGGAGGCTACGGGAGAGCTATAAGGGGTGGTTGAAGGCTCTTCAGGGACAAGAGGTCCCGACAAAGTTATATCTCGTAACAGATATTCACTAATACAGAATATAAGGATATATACGTGTCCTTCACGTAGGTTAATCGCTTAAAGAATACCTGGCAATAACCAATTCACGATGGAACGATAAGTCTTCGCGACATTTATTTTTTTAGAGAAAAAATATTAGTAATCTTATTAATTAACATTACTAATATTCCTTTTAACCACTCCCGGTAAGCTTGAAACGCTTGTATTAGGAGTGATTCACGACAGTAGTCAAATGGCGGATTCGAACCCACCACCTTTTGAGTTATCGATCCGCGCCCTGCCTTAGGCTACTGTCGCTTCAAACATGGCAGAGGCAAAGACATGGTGGAGGTGCTGGGATATGAGAGAGTGCGGTAAAAAAAATATTATTCTTTTCAAAATATAGATATCATGAAGGGCGAACTGTTCTGATTTTAATACAATTTATAAGTACCCTCATTATATTTGCTTTTGTTTCTCTGACTAACTAGAGTAATTTTATGTTTTTGTTATATATAATGTTGTTCACCTTTCCAGAAATATCATAGAAAAAGCATTCGATTCTACTCTAGTTAGGAGACGAGTGTTGATTCAGTAAATAGTAAGTAAAGAGCAAATTAAAAATAAAGAGTAAATTGTATTTTTCGAATTGGATATTATGACCTAAGTGTACAATATTATTCGGCACTAAGAGACACCGGTTGAATTCCTGTATACAGACTTAAAGAGCATCCTACTATTTTCTTATTTACCCTTTAAGAGGCGGTAAATAACAGAGTACCTCTAAGAACTTGTAAGTCATTTATTTTCTTGTAACGAGACGCTAAGAGAGAGGTCGCAATGAAAATAACTGTAATTACGGTAATTTTTTATATGAGTACTAAATATGAGGCACCAAGAGGCACCTCATAAGAGTTTATTGTTTTAATTGTTCGTTGCTAACAAACAAAGAGTTTAGTAAACTAGTGTTTTAGCTTACTATCAATAGAGGTCGACACTAAGAGAGGTCACAATGAAAATAAATGTAATTACTGTGAAGTTTATATACGATTACTAAATATGAGGCACCAAGGGACACCTCATAAGAGTTTATTGTTTTAAATGTTCGTTGCTAACAAACAAATAGTTTAGTAAACTAGTGTTTTAGCTAACTATTAATAGAGGTCGACACTAACAGATGTCACAATGAAAATAAATGTAATTTCTGTGAATTTTATATACGATTACTAAATATGAGGCACCAAGAGACACCTCATAAGAGTTTATTGTTTTAATTGTTCGTTGCTAACAAACAAAGAGTTTAGTAAACTAGTGTTTTAGCTTACTATTAATAGAGGTCGATACTAATAGAGGTCACAATGAAAATAAATGTAATTACTGTGAAGTTTATATATGATTACTAAATATGAGGCACCAAGAGACACCTCATAAGAGTTTAGTGTTTTAATTGTTCGTTGCTAACAAACAAAGAGTTAAGTAAACTAGTGTTTTAGCTTACTATTAATAGATGTCGTTAAAGATTGATTGAAAAGTAAAAGTACAAATTTTTCATGCTTACGTTAGTAAGCCGTAGGATGATAAAGGAATTGTTCACCCTTAATTTACATTGAGTTATCGATAGAATAGAATAGATACAAAGTAGCTTTATATCTGTTGTCATGTGAGTGATAATACAAAATAAATTCAGTTCGTGCTAATATATTTTTTCAATTACTTTAATTTGCGAAATAAAAACGAAAATATATTTCTAAAGTTAAAACTATTACTTGAAGTGAATTTTATAATTATAAACTACAATATAATAATAGTATTTCTCTCCGAAAATCAACTATCGGTAATCGGAACACCGAATCAAGTTAAGGGTTGTGATACTCTATGCAATCGTGCTAAAGTCTTTGTTTTATAATCTGTAACTTATTCTCAAGCAAGATATGTACTTGTGAGTTGTGAATTCATAGATTACCTACTGTATATACTTCTATAAGATGGGTTAATACCGATATTAGTCAGTATTAGTTGATATTAATATATTCGTCAAGTGATATTATAATATTAAAAGTAATTTTTATGAATATTACTGATATCTTAATGCGACTGTTATCGATATGATAACTCATTTCAACGGATGTCAATATGATCTTGGCAAGTATATTGGGGAAATACCATGACAATAAAACTAATATATTCCCAATAATTTTGTTAAAATATATAAATGTAAATATACACTATTAAAACCACCACTAAAAGTTCAAGAAATTTTAAAAATCAATCGAAGAAAAAAGTGAGATCCAGCGGCATACTAATTTGCAATTGGAAATAGAGCAAGTGATTGTTGAATTTGAAGATTACATAAAATTGTTAAAATTAAACCAAAATGCAGAAAATGTCGCAAGCTGTTTACCAAAATTAGAACTGCTTAAATTTCATGAAGATGTGCTTCGGTGGCAAAAATTTTGGGATAGGTTTTATTCTAGCATACATGTTAAACTAAATAGGAATGTTGGCAAGCTAGCATACCTTCAAATTTGTTTGGAAGGAGAGGCTAAAGATGTTGTAGCGGGTTTGGAGACAACTATGAAATAGCGTTTAACACTTTGGAAGACAGGTTTGGAAGAAAAGCAATAGTGGTTGATGCCCATTATAAAGAACTTTATCATATGAAAGCTAAAAAGTCGTCAATTAAAGAATTTTGAAGAATATTAAATAAGATTGACATAAACTTGAGAGCGTTACAGTATTTGGGAGAAAATGTGACAGGAGCTCACTTGAGAACCGGTATAATAGAGAAGTTTCTTGAAGATATACGACTTAAAATATAAGACTTAAAATAATATAAGACTTAAAATGTCTAAGGAAGATGAGTCAGTACAGTGCATCCGTAAACATCTGGAACACTTGATAAATGCAAGGATGGAAACTTCACACAATTTAGTCACTAACCAGTATACTACTTGTAATGCCAACGAGATTGCTTCCACCTCTATACTAATGAGGCAAAAGGGAAGACATATTAAATCAAGCAATAACCTTAAAAATCAAGGACCTGTGCAGAAAAAGGGGTTAAAGAGGAGATTGGTTATCAGACGAGATTAGCATCATAAAGGAAAGAGGTTGGCCTGCATATTCTTTCTTGCAGATTATTTTAATGATGAGCGTGTAAGGCTTATAAACAAGACAGAAGAAAGGAAAAGATAATTAAAGGGTGTTACGTATGCTTTAAAATTAATCATAGTATTAAAGTGTGTTAAAATAAAGTTACATGTTACCACTGTGGAGAGCGACACAAAAGAGCCTTGTGCCCTAAGAATTTACAAAAGCATAAACTCCATGCTGCAGTCATAACTGAGAAAGGTACTGTATTGAAAACAGCCATAATTAATATTAGAGACATATAATAATAATCTACATAGATATAGGTTGTTATTGGATAGCAGAAGTCAAAAGTCGTATATTACTGAAAGATTTATCAGTATGCTAAAACTTTCAGTACAGAAGGGTGATCAATTAAACATCTATACCTTTAGTCAAAACAAGCCATAAAAAATAATTAGTCCAAGGGCAGTAATACAAATATTTACTTCTCCACAATTTGAGAGATCTATTAACAGTTAATATTGTACCTTTCATTGCTGACAGCATTTCATGTTATGTTTTCAGAAACCATGGGTAACATTACATTAGCTGTTGATGGTTCATTAGGAGAAGAAATTAATTTGTTGATTGGCAATGACTACTACTTCTCCTCTATAAATAGTGGTAAGATTTCAATTAATGATAATTTATATCTCATTGAAACAGACTTTGGTTGGTATGGTCTGGCAAAGTTATTGATGAATTGGATCATGTTCTCTCTGTTATTTCATTTTTAAATACATATTTTGATTAAAAAGGAGGTTTATTTAAACCAATTGTGGGATTTAGAATCTATCGGCATTAAAGACTCAAAAAGAGTAAAACTGTGAGTGAGGAGGAAGCTATCAAACTATTCAATGATTCGGTGTCATTCAAAAATAATAGATACATTGTTAAGTGGCCCTGGGTACAGTATCCTCCACAACTACCTTCTAATGATAGATTGTTATTAGAATGTTATTGGCAAGCTTGGTGAATAGAATTAACACTGAGACTATAAAAATATATATAAAGTAATATGCACACAATTGCAGTGAGGTGTAATTGAAATTACGTCCTGTGCATTACCTTCCGCATCACCCTATCATTAAACAGGATGTAGCAACTAAATTGAAAATTGTTTACGATGCATCAGCAAAAACAGACTCCAATCATAGCCTTAATGTATGTTTATATAAGGGTCCATTAATGTTACAAGACCTCGTTACTTTACTGTTAAGATTTCGACAGCGTAAGATAGGTATAATAACCGACATAGAGAAAGCCTTTTTACAATTAGGTCTGCAGGAACAGGATAAAGATATTACAAGATTTATTTGGTTGAAGAATTGGAAAACAGGAGTAACTGAAGACAATATTGAATTTTATCGGTTTTGTAGAGTTCCTTTTGGTATAGTTTCTAGTCCATTTCTACTAAACGCTACCATCAAGTACCATTTATTTGAAAATCAAGACCCCTTAGTGGCCGTTGCAGCAGCAAAATATATCTTGATAATCTGATAACAGCAGTAGAATCAGTCCAATATGCCATTAAACTAAAGAGTAAAGTATATAAAGCATTATAAAATATCTCTATGAATGAAAGACAATGGAACTCAGACAGCAAAGAATTTATTAAAGCTATGCCAATACACCTATTAGAAAATAAAGAATCTACTAAAATTCTAGGTATGATCTGGAACACTAAAAAAGATATTTTACAGTTAAATGTCAAAGAAAATCAGGCTGAGAAATGGTTGAATCATAAAATTACAAAAAGAATTGTATTAAAATATATAGCTTCAATTTATGATCCTTGTGGATTTTTAATACCTGTTATTTTACCAGCAAAGTTATTTCTGCAGGATTTATGGAGTAGAAAGATAAAATAGGATACACAATTAGATGAAGGTCAAATAAAGAAGTGGGAAGAAATTGTTAGAAGCATGGATAAAGAGATCAAGGTGTTTAGTGTCCCTAGATATATTGGTACAGAAGAAACACCAAATGAAATAGAATTACTTTGCTTTTCAGATTCATCCATGAGGGTTTATACTGCAGTTGTATATATAGTTTGCAGATATCCAACAAATACACAAGTTAATCTTTTAATGGCAAAATCAAGATTGAAACCATTAAAAAATAAAGAACTTCAAATATCCAAACTTGAACTCTTAGGATGTTTGACAGAATGTAGACTCTTAGATTTTACAAAAAAGAATATAAAATTAAAAATAGACAAAATGTGTTTATGGACAGATATTCAAGTCGTCATAAGTTGGATTAGGTCTGAAAAGTTGTTACCACCTTTTATAGCCCAAAGAGTAAGTGAAATAATAAATAGAAAAACATAGAATATTATATGTTAAATCGGAAGACAATCCTGCAGATATTGCTATGAGAGAAGATTCACTAAAAAGACCTATGGTTTGATGGCCCTCAGTTCTTACATAAAAATATTGACTATGATAATAATTTGACAAATTTAAGAACTCTCTTTACTGCGGAGGGTCTGACTGAATCAAAATCCAGTACAGACATAGAAACACTTCAGACAAGCAATTAATTCTTTGAAGAAAGATTGGAAGAAAATCATGAAGCAAATGATGTAGAATTGACAACTGAAAGCATAAGTGAAGGCAGTCTATTACAATTGCCACTACTTATATCTAATAACAGGAAATAGAAACATTAAAGGTGGATATGCTTGGTTACTTGAGCTATTCACTTGGAAGTAGTTCAATATTTAACCACAGAAGAATGTGCATTAGCACCAAGACGTTTTTTGCAGCTAGAGGAATATCAAAATTAGTTTTATCTGATAATGCTTCACAATACAAATTAACAGCTGATGTTGTCTCGGGTACCTTTTGTTTAGGAAATTAAATTAAATGGAAGTTTATACCAGAACTAGCTCCATGGCACGGCGGAGTGTACGAAAGACTTGTGGGTCTCGTAAAACAATGTTTTAAGAGAAGTCTGGAGAAAAGCTTACTTAACGAAAGTCAATTACGTACTGCAACTAAGGAGATTGAAACAGTTATAAATACTAGACCTTTGACTTACCTGGGGACAGACGTGTCTTAAGACCCATTGATTTTTAATGTTTAAATGAATCCTTACTAATCCCATCGAGTGAACCATATATGCTTCAAAAGGAGTCTGAAATCAAGGTGGCTTTGATAGAAGGATAGCGAAGAGAACAAAGGTTATTAGAAGAATTTAAAAACATGTTTAGTAACCAGTATCTGAGTATGTTAAGAGAAAGAACACGTCGTATGAATAAGCAACCACGCATGGTGTCAAAGACAAACTCTGAAATAGTCCACATAGTGCAGATTAAGGGAGAACAATAACAACAGAAGTACATGGAAAACTGGTAAAATTGTAACCTTATATAGAAATAAAGATAGAGAAGTTAGGGTAGCATCAGTTAGAGATGGGGACAAGGAATATAATAGGTCTATAGCACATCTTTACCCTCTTGAAATTGACTGCAAGGAAGGTGTGCATACATCAGACATGTCTATTAACAAAGTAGTCAGCGATAAAGAATTAGAAGGTAGTGAGAATGGTATCCTTAATAAAGGAAGCTCTGATGAAGAAGGACAAAATAGGAGAAGTAGTAGATCAGTCGCAGAAAAAGCTAGGGACTTAATATCAGTTTGGTCTAGGGACCTCCTTTCTAAACAATCATAATAATAAGAGTTCATTTATGATGACAGATTAAAATGTATAATTTAGCAATAAGAGGTTTTTTTGTTATTTGAATGATAATAAAAGGATGTTATCAAATACCATACGTGTTTCCTTTCGCTCTCGGGAGTGTCGCGAACGCGATTTAAATATGGGTAGAATTAATGTTGCTAAGAGGGCAACACTGGTGTCGCGAACGCGATAAAAATATGGGCAGAATTAATATTGCTAAGAGAGCAACACTGGTTGAGAGAGGGGGAAATGACTTAAATGTTAGTGTCGAATTAAGTCAGTTTGAAGTTGTGGTTCGAAGGAGACACTATTCTCCAGCAAGAGTTGCAGTTGCATCTTGGCAAGGAGATATTTGTAAGCGTTATATATTATAATATCTCACTGCATTTCATATTGTTAAAACGTTACCTAGATGTGGAGGCTACGTGAGAGCTATAAGGGGTGGTTGGAGGCTCTTCAGGGACAAGAGGTCCCAACAAAGAGATATCTGGTAACAGATATTCACTAATACAGAACGTAAAGATATATACGTGTCCTTCCTGTAGGACAATCGCATAAAGAATACCTGATTCGAACTTGGGCAATAACCAATTCGCGATGGAACGATAGGTCTTCGCGACACTTGGAACAAGTTGGAATAAATACACAGTGTGCCAAAATTCATTGCAATCAGTTCAGTAGTTTAGGAGTTCATCGCAAATCAACAATGCCACGGCCTTCACTGAATACTAATTTGTTAAGTCCTCGTTATCGTGTGCGTTAGATCCTTACAACATTTGACTGTTAAATATAGGTCTATGGGGAATAACATATTGGGGACTACATATATATTTGTCAATTTTAATAGGATAAAATCGATAATATAGGAATATAGTGGTAGACATAATAGTGTTTTAATATGTTATTTCTAATAGTTGTAGATAAATATATGTGTGAACTTTGAATTCAATACCGCTCCTTTATATTCTGCAGGCCGAATTGCTTTTTCAATTGACTTAGGAAACAATTCCTATTCATCCCAACTTCCCTCTCATGTGTGTTTCCGAGGTAACTAAATCGGAATTGATAAGTAAATCAAAACTTCAGTTCAGCCTTAGCATAGCCATAGCAACTTTAATTTAGTAGTCTGTTTTGGTTTACATTAATCCGTGATTTAATTCACAGACATTTTTAGAGACTAAATTTATTGTTTAGTAATTTTCCACGAATATGTGTAACTTTAAGATTAGTTTGACTATCTCGTTGATCTAGTGATCACAAACGCGACTGCTAATCTTGAGGTCTCGGATTCAAATACCGTGTCTGGGAACAAAAAAACAATTATTGAGATTTTCTGTCAAGAAATTCGCAATAGCTGCCCAAAGTCAGAAAGTTGGCGGTGTATCACCCTCGTGTATCTGAAATCACGTAAGGACAAAAATATTTGTCCGGTCCTGTCGGTATACCATCCTATCGGGCTATGAGAGTGAGGGAACAGAAAGCGCACCTGTGCTTGCGCATACATTTTGCATTATAATTGTGTCCTGCGCAAAGTTAGCTAGTCTTGAGGAGGAACTGAGTCTTGTTGATACCACCATTTTTCTTGGAATGGACGCAAAGCTTCAATGGCTCCCCCATATATCAAAACTAGCTAGCAGACTCAGTTCTGCAGCATATGCTGTAAAAAAGATTAGAACTCTTACCAGTGTTGAAACAGCTAGAATAGTTTACTTTAGTTATTTCCATAGCATTATGTCGTATGGTATTTTGCTATGGGGACACGCGACTGACACTGAAATTATATTTATTTTACAGAAGAGGGCCATTAGAGCAATATATATTTTAAAATCAAAAGAGTCACTGAGTGACAAAAATTTAAGGAAATTAATATATTAACTCTGGCCTCTCAATACGTTTATGAAAATGTAATGGACGTATACAAAAATAAAAGTAGTTTTGCGAAAATAAGTGATATTCATTCTGTAAATACTAGGAATAGAAGCAAGCTAGTAGTACCAGTTACTCGACTCCACCGAGTCAGTAATTCATTCTTGGGGCGATGTATACGCTTTTATAATATTTGTAAATACAAAATTTGTCATACAAAAAGTTCAAAAATGTTATTAAACTAAGTTTGTATAAAAACGGTTATAATAATATTATGGAATTTATGGATGATAATAACCCCTGGGAAGTGTGATCGCTACCAAGCTATTTCTAATTTGTCTTGTGTAGCTAATTTTAAACATGATTGTAAGCTATTATTGGAAAAAAATAGTCCCGCTGGGTTTCTTGCTGGTTCTTCCCAGGACAGAGATTTTTTTTTTGGGAACCAATGGTAAATGAAAAAAAGTGACTTTCAATAAGTATTGTTATAATCTACACTGAATAAAAAAGTTTCTGTTTCTGTTTCCTTGAGGCTAATCGCCGTAATTGAAATTCAGTGTGGAGGACATTATTCAGTGTGGAGGACATTATTCAGTGTGGAGGACATTATTCAGTGTGGAGGACATTATTTAGTGTGGAGGACATTATTATTACCTATTTTTAATTTAGATTATAAAAAAAATTAATTTGATTTTTCTATGCCTTCGCTATGACATTTTTTTTTGTTTTACCACAATATCATGGTGACAGAGAAATATCCAACAGCAATATTTGTAATAAGAAGTGGACGGCTCCGTGGCGCAGTGACTTAGCAATGAGAGGCTGTGCTAAAGGATCGCGGGTTCGAATCCCGCACGGATTAAGTATTTGTATGGCCTACAAATAATTGTTCCGGTCCAGATGTTTGTCCTTGTAAAATTTATGTTTGTTAACTGCCCCCACGATACTGGAGAAAATCTTAGTGTAGGGTTAACGTTTATTTAAAGAAAAAGACACATATTATATGAATAAAAATCTTGGATTTAAACTACGGTTAAAGACAATACTACACTAAGAAAGACACGTCATGAGCAACAATACGACACCTTTTTCACGTCTAAATTCTACTCTCATCATCAGCAAAAATAGGCTCTGCGATTTCTCGATAGTATGAGTAAGCTGAAGTAGTAATGGACCAGCCATATATTTAGTTACACTAGTAGATTGACAGACTAACAATCGAAAGAGAAAAAAAGATTCTTAAGGTGGCTGTACCTTACCGGTAAGTAGCTTATTTGACGACCTGAATGATGACCTGGTAGAACATGCAGTAAGTCGGAGGATGCAGGTGGCTCGGGTGACGGGTCTTTCTGTCATTCCATGAGGAGGCATATATTCATCGGTAGACTAGTAAATGACTACAATAATGATGATGATGAATCTTAGATAAAACTACTGTGATGTATCTATTTATTTATACACACAAACATTTTTCACACTAATTTCATCCTTGTGCTGTCCCTATGCTGATAATACTGTTTATTTTACAAGTTTCTTTTTGATTACTGACTATATATTACGGACTTTGTGCATTATTATATTTCATAAATTTGCTATCATTCTATTAATTCCTCTTTTAATATTTAATAATTGTGTTCTGTATTGTAATAAAATAAATTGTATGTGAATATATTAAATTTATTTGATTTATCTAGGCTCTTAATATAAACATTTACACATAACCACTACACAACTATTTGCTTCGAAAATTTGAATTTATGAAGGATTAAACAAAATTAATTATCATTTTATAAGTTTCTTAAAATTCAAAACATCCTTAAAAAGGAACACAATTTACTTTACGGGGCGCTAAGTAATGAGAGAAAAGCAAACTCGAAATTTAATTTACTGAGCTTACGTCTGCAACTGTGTCGTTACTTTTTGCCTTATCATTATTCCCGTCGCGTCGCACTTGACGTTACGAAAATAAGCTCCAATCATTCTAATTTTAATTCACGTCTAAAAGTGTTTTCTAATTCTTTTTCAATTAATTACCTACCTAAGTTAAATAATAATAGGTCTTTACCTATGAGCCATGGTAGCTCAGATGGTTAACGCTCGCTGTAAATATCACAATACGCGAGTATTTTTTTTCAAAATCAGTAATTTGTTTAGTTATGTTTTCATTGCAATTTAATCATTTTCGTCATCATGTAAACGTTAAAAATTTGAGTAATTATGGAATACGAGTACCGTCATTGCATCAACGTGGCAAAAGCGACACAACATCAACGACGTTAACGGAGCGAATACTGTAAACAAATGCACCTTTATTTGTTTGCCTGTTATAATAAACCTGTAATTGGTTTGCCTGCTTCCGTTTTGAAAATGTTGAACTGAAAAATGAACCACGTGTTCGTTGTGACAGAGGAGGCGGGTGACGAATTAAAAGCGAATGTGGAAGCTGATAATACTCAATCTACGGCTAAATTAGCAGCAAATTTCGATGTTAGCATCATAACATTATTAATCTATTTGCATCAAGTTGGCTATGTAACAAGTAGTTATTTTAATATTCCTTCAATATTACTAAAATGGGATCATCATTATAGTCGAAGTCAATTAAATAAAAATAATAAAAGATAACTCAAAAAGACCATATTTTTTATAAAAAGGGGGCAAACGAGTACGCGGCTTACCTGATGGTAAGTGAATACCGCCACTCATGAATAACCGCAACACCAGGTCAAGTCCCTAAGTCATATCGATGCGGAAAAATCGCCGGTGGTAAACGATTCCACAGAGAAGACCTAGCAGCTTACAACGGAATCCATCATTTTGGAGAACAAGGAGGTGATGAAGATAGGCCTGTAGTTGGACGGGTCTGAGCGGTCGTCTTTTTTAGGGATCGGGTGGACCAAAGATGTCTTCCATGAATTCGGGACTACGCCCTGAGAGTAGGAGTACCGAAAAAGCCGCGTTAAAACCGGTGCCAACTCCGGAGCACACGTCTTCAGCACAATGGGAGGGACTCCATCAGGCGCACTCGACTTGCTGACGTCTAGGGAGAGGAGTGCTTTGCGAACCGAGCACTTTGCAAACCGCTCATCAGGCATGGAGCACTCACACCGCGGGATGGTTGGCGGTGGGTTTTACCTCGTCATCGAGAGTCGAGTTGGATGCAATGAGAGACCTTAACAGACCTGCTTTCTCCTTTCACCGCATGGGCCAGTGAGTCGTCCTCTCTGTGGAGAGATGGAAGAGATGACTGACAGAAATTTCCTTGGACAGCCTTGGCGAGAGACTAGAATTTGGATAAAATTTTGGTGGAAAAAAATTCTATACCCGAGAGGCAGTACAAAATACCTTTGAAGAATTAGTTGTCTCCCGTGCAGCTAATTTCCTCTGGAAGACTATCAATATACCGTCACTGAGTTGGCAAATTTGCATCGATTGGAAGGGTTATTACTTACATTAATAGGAATTAAAAATTATTATATACACTTATCCTCTTCGGAATATTTACTCAATCCTTTCATTTCTCAAAACTTTTATTTATTATATAATTTGTATCGAGGTCTAACTTTTACTATATG
This sequence comes from Parnassius apollo, assembly GCA_907164705.1. NCBI lineage: Eukaryota > Metazoa > Arthropoda > Insecta > Lepidoptera > Papilionidae > Parnassius > Parnassius apollo. The sequence goes on from CAJQZP010001312.1 coordinate 42,678, forward strand.
AAAATTACGATGATAAAAATTAAATCGATAAAATAACTTGAGGATAGACATTCAGCATTAGTATAATTTACCTATGTTGTCAGCACTGTTATTCAAAAAATAAATGTAATGTCTTGATGTTGGTAGAGTAGTTTGGCGCTCTTTCATACCTACGTTTATTTACTTTTAATAAGTTCCGCCTCTTAAACGTAGTGATTATAAATTCTCTTTGTTATGCATGTGCAATGGAAAGTTTATTTTGTGCAAATTGCAGCTCTGTTGGTGGTTGTGTTCGGAAGATGGTACTAAAAATTGTTAAAAGTTTCAGGATATGGTTTTTGTCAGTTTCTTAAAAATCATACTATATGATTTTTAAGAAATAATAACCATTTTTTAAAAAATAAAAACCATTTATTAGTAGTTCTATTATAACCTCAAAATCTTATACTTTGTTAAAATATATCTTTTCTGCAGCTAGTCCGCTATAAAAAATAAGATCATATAGGAATCCCCTAATGATCTACAATACAACAAACAATTTTCCGATGCTCTTGGTATCTTTATCTAATCTTAGCGACGGTATTGTTTTCGCAACTTGTGTAAGTGAGATAGATATATGTTTTAATATTTGTCTGGCGCGTAAATATCTCCCGCATGAATAATTGAAGACGGTTATCGTTCCCATTGTCAAAAATAAGATGGGTGACGTATCAGCTGGGTCTAATTATATCTATCTCGTTAGTGACGATAGTGGCAAAAGTGTTTGACGATGTGTTTAACTCTCAGTTGGATAATCATTTAGTGAAACAAGATTTACAATTCGCTTTCAAACGAGGGCTATCAACCGAAAATGATTTACTGAGCCTTAAGCATGTGTAAGCTTGTTTCCTACACCTTGTCGATTATGATGCAGTATATATAATCGACAAGGCATTATCGGCCAGGCAAACCCACCTGTAGTGCCTTTTCCCACGGGTAGGAAAAGGCTTTACTACAGGTGGGTTTGCCTCCCGACATATTAAAGCTATTTAAGTTTTGGTATAGTAATTAAACAATTTGTGTCAGATGGGCAGGTGTATATTCTGAGGCTTACAGAATGGACTGTGGTGTAAGACAGGGCGGTTTAACATCTCCAGGTCTTTTTAACTTGTACATCAATGCACTGATCGAGATATTTAGTGAGGCACGTGACGGTTGTCACATCGGAAAGGTTTGCGTACACAACATTCGCTACGCGGACGACATGGTGCTGCTGGCCCCTTCGGTCAGTGCCTTGAGACAACTGCTAGGAATATGTTGAAACCTACGCCAAAATATTTTAATCAATTTATAATGTTCGCGTAAATAAAAGAAATCATTATGTAGACATTTAAGCTTCTATTGTATCTACTAACCACTTTGGACCTTTGTTATCCGTCCAATAAACGATATGTGTTTTATAATAAGCGCATAAAAGATAAATCTATTTAAAGCCTTGGCTTCAAACAATGCCTTTGATTAATAAATCTAGTCGACTAATGCTCAGAAACTATTTTCTAAGATATATAAGATATAAGATCAACATCTCAGTCGACTAATTTTTATAGACTTACTAATAATCTACTGTTAGAAATCATTTTCAAATTGATAAAAGTTAAGATCAGTATCAATATTCAGGTTAGGCTTATTCGATAATTGTTTGATAGTTTATTTGGGAGCCTTGGCGGCGTGGTGGGATAAGCACTCGCTATGACTCGCACAGTACCAGAGCAACCTGGGTTAGATTCCTGGTGGCACCATTAAAATTGTTATTTGCACTTTTTATACCATCTAGTGATGGTGTAGGCGACAAAGGAATACAAATCAGACGGGCAAAAGCGTCTTCCTAATCACGACTTAAAATTAAAAAAATGCCGTTGCCATCCAGCATGCCAAGCGGGACAACTATGACAAATAGCACGCAGAGCGCTTATAGGCTGTAACCGTAACGGTGACAGTTGCGCTTTTAAGATCTAATTCACGTGCTCGGCACTGAAGGTAAGCATCATGAGGAAACATACAAAAATAAAATAAAACGTTATAAAACATGTAAGTCCGTCAACTTGAATTGCGGCAGTGCGGTGGACACTTCCTTAACCTAAAACCCTCTCAGAAATCAGAGAACATCTGTGTCCAAGAGTGGAACATATATTAACTTTTACTCTTTTTTAAATTATTGATAAGTGAATTTAGTGAAAATTTTAAAAAAAGTTAAGCCCTAAGCCTGAAACTCATTCTATCGTCAATAAAACTCAGTAGAAATATACACGGCTTCGGAAGTAGTGTCTCTTAAGTGGCGTCTTCGATCGTAACCCTATAAACTGCCAATAATCGTTATTAATGTGAAAAACTTTAGATATATTTTGGGTTTCTAATCTAATCAATATCGGGGGCCCCTAAATGGTATATTTATAAAACCTTCACTATTATCGGGTTATATATACAAAGAACATCTGAAAGGTCGTGCAGGTTGACGAAAACATAATTATGCAGGCTTTTTAGATTTTCTTCCCCTTCCATAAAACTTTATTTCCGTGAACATATTAAAAAAACGTTCCCAGAGGAGGACGCTGAGTACTATCAGTTACTTTGGACGCTGTAATTAATAAAATTAAAACTAAACCGAAGCGTACCAATGCAAAGTACTTTATGGCACAGTAAGTTCAATCCACGTAGATTGAACCATAAATAATAATTAAAAAACTAAGGCATTCCGGGCTAACACTGACATCGAGACGTTAATCAGTCGGTCTTTCCGGTATCCATGGGCCTCAGTCTCAAGCGCCCATGGATACCGGAAAGCACCCGAAACGTCGGAATTAAAAATGATATAAAATAAACGCAATAAAATCCTTAAAAGTAGTTTTAATCAATGTGTAGTGTTCGCGTTAATATAAGAAATAATATTGCAAATGTTATACCATTTTGTAATCCTTATTGGATGCACCAACTTTTAAAGTTACTTACGAAACTCATGCAAACTCATTACAGAGAGAGGATTACATAATAAAGAGAAAATTAAAAACGTATAATTTGTAGCAACAGTAGTTAAAATACTGTCACAAGTTGTAGATTGGTTCGTTTTTAAAAAAAAAAAACGAAATTTGCGCGGCAAAGGAATTTCAGAGAGTTGTGCACACGCAGTTGGGACGGTCCTTTACGTATTTTAGATGGCGTGTGTGGGATAAACATGGATGGACAAGTGTCGTACTTTAATTAGATTATATGGTACTAAACAATTTC
>CAJQZP010001313.1:0-25640 GCA_907164705.1 Parnassius apollo
TTATTTATCTCATCTGCACTTATGACAAAACTTTCAGCTAGTTGAATGATTTCCAACCCTTTGTTCGTATTTCAAGTGTTTTCTATTATCTTGATCTCCTCTTCGTGCGATGCTTTGAAGATGGTTAGTATACATTTTAACTGTTTAAACAAACAACACAAAAAATTATTAAATAAATGAAATGGACGATATTGAATAAACTTATCTTTCACTTATAACAGTCCACAATTTTAAAACTTCAGGCCATCTAGCGTCTATCTTAGCTAACACCTTGAGAGTCAATAATTTTGTTTGATAAAATTACTTTAACTATATAATGAAGTAGATGGCGCTTATTTCAAAGCAATTACAAAAAATATTATTTCGACTTATTACTAAAATTTAGTAAATAAACATAGTAAGATTTAATTTTTATGAAATTATACTTTGCTTATATAAAATGAATCATTTGTCGTAAAATTCTTTCATTTTGCTTTTATTTCATTTCATTTGAAGGTTTCACTTCTACCGCGTAAAAACTGCACACAGGTTTTGTTTGTATGAAATTACAGTAACAAATGAACTTACTTGATGATAGGTGGCTACTGCTGCACATGAACATCTGCTATCAATATTACAAAGGTACGCTGTTGCTCCTGAAGACTAAAATGGAATGTCTCTCTCAGCATGTAACTATTATACTCACCCTTTTGCCCTTCGAACTAGAAGACTTGAAGTGGCTGAACTGCAGCCTTGCAGCAGAAATGGGAAGTGGGTAAGTGGACTCCTCAGACGGACTCCTGGGTAGAAAACGCGTCCTACCACCTTTTTTTTATAGAAGAGGGGGCAAACGAGCATGCAGCTCACCTGATGTTAAGTGACTACCGCCGCCCATGATCAACAGCAACACCAGGGGAATTTCAGGTTCATTGCCGGCCTTTTAGAAAGGATAAGGCTCTTTTCTTGAAGGTCCCTAGGTCGTATCGGTCCGGAAAAATCGCCGGTGGGAGACTATTCCACAGAGAGGTTGTACGCGAAAGAAAACTCCTTGTGAAACGTACATTGGTGGACCGCCAAGTATCCAGATGATGTGGATATTATCGAGACATTTGCCGCATAGTGCGTTCACGAAATTTGGCGGCTGGGATTAATCCGAACAATTCCTCAGAGCACTCCCCATGGTATATGCGAAAGAAAATGCAAAGAGATGCAATATCTCTTCGCAGCGCCAGTGAATCGAGCCGATCGGAAAGCACTCGGTCGTCGACAATTCGAGCCGCTCTGCGCTGGATGCGGTCAAGTGGAAGGAGCTGGTACTAGGGAGCTCCAGCCCAGAGATGGGAACAGTATTCCATGTGCGGCCGAACCTGCGCCTTGTAAAGTGCAGGCGGTTTGCCGGCATGAAATACTATACCCGCTCTGCTGAGCACGCCAAGCTTTTCAGAGGCAAATTTGGCCTTCCCTTCCAAGTGACCACGAAACTGTACGTCACTCGATATGTCGATATAGGATACCGATACTGGCTAAGGCTACAAGGGGAGTGCCTTGAAACTCGGAAGATACGACAAAGGGGTTCTTTTTAGTGGTTAACGCACAAACTTGTGTCTTCTGGGGGTTAAACTGGACTAGATTTAGTCGCCCCCAATCCGAGACTCTGTTCACCAAAGACTCGACTTTAGACACAAGTTTGTCCCGGTACTCGGAGACGTTTTCCCGAGAAATATTGGCACGGCCGGTGTAAAGAGCATCACCGGTGCTGTCGTCTGCATAGCAACGGGGTTACGGGTTTGCAGCATATCATTGATATGCAGAAGAAACAGCGTTGGCGATAGCACGCAGCCTTGTGGAACACCAGCATTAATAGGCTTGTAATCGGAGCTTGCACCGTCTACAACGACCTTCATGCTCTGACCTGCAAGAAAGCTGGTGATCCAATCGCACAATTTCTCGGGAATCCCATAGGAAGTGAGCTTCGAAAGAAGCGCTTTGTGCTAAACCCGATCGAAGACCTTGGCAATGTCCAAACTAACGGCCAATGCCTCCCCTTTTTCTTTGACTCTACTGCCTCCGCCTATCTATGAGTTAGGTAGACCAGTAGATCACCAGCTGATCGACCACGGCGAAAACCGTATTGGCGATCACTAATCAGCTGGTGATCCTCAAGGTACCTAATGAGCTGGCAGTTAACAATAGACTCCATTTTTTTGGAGAACAAGGAAGTGATGGCGAAAGGCCGGTAGTTGGACGGGTCTGAGCGGTCGCCTTTTTTAGGGATCGGGTGGATGAAAACCGTCTTCCATGATTTGCACAATTGGGGGGATTCCGTCAGGCCCACTCAACTTGTGGATGTCCAGGGAGAGGAGTGCTTTGTAAACCACGTGCTGTGTAAACTGCACTTCCGGCATGGAGCACTCACACCGCAGGATGGTCGGCGGCGTACTCCCCCCGTCGTCGAGAGTCGATTTGGACGCAAAGAAAGAGCCTAGCAGAATAGCTTTTTCCTTTGCGGTATGGGCCAGTGAGTCGTCCTCCCTGTGCAGAGATGGAAGAGATGGCTGACAGAAATTCCACTAGACAGCCTTGGCGAGAAACCAGAATGCACGGGTTCCAGTACAAATGTGCGGTGTTCACATCTTTATTCTGTAAAGTAACATTTGTGCGGTGTTGACATACTCATTCTGTAAAGTAACATGTGTGCGGTGTTGACATACTTATTCTGTAAAGTAACATGTTTGCGTTGTTGACATACTTATTCTGTAAAGTAACATGTAGGCGGTGTTGACATACTTATTCTGTAAAGTTACATGTTTGCGGTGTTGACATACTTATTCTGTAAAGTAACATGTGTGCGGTGTTCACATCCTTATTCTGTAAAGTAACAAATGTGCGGTGTTGACATACTTATTCTGTAAAGAAACATGTTTGCGGTGTTGACATACTTATTCTGTAAAGTAACATGTGTGCGGTGTTCACATCCTTATTCTGTAAAGTAACATATGTGCGGTGTTGACATACTTATTCTGTAAAGTAACATGTATGCGGTGTTGACATACTTATTCTGTAAAGTAAAATGTTTGCGGTGTTGACATACTTATTCTGTAAAGTAACATGTATGCGGTGTTGACATACTTATTCTGTAAAGTAACATGTTTGCGGTGTTGACATACTTATTCTGTAAAGTAACATGTGTGCGGTGTTCACATCCTTATTCTGTAAAGTAACAAATGTGCGGTGTTCACATCCTTATTCTGTAAAGTAACAAATGTGCGGTGTTCACATCCTTATTCTGTAAAGTAACATATGTGCGATGTTGACATACTTATTCTGTAAAGTAACATGTATGCGGTGTTGACATACTTATTCTGTAAAGTAACATGTTTGCGGTGTTGACATACTTATTCTGTAAAGTAACATGTGTGCGGTGTTCACATCCTTATTCTGTAAAGTAACAAATGTGCGGTGTTCACATCCTTATTCTGTAAAGTAACAAATGTGCGGTGTTCACATCCTTATTCTGTAAAGTAACATATGTGCGATGTTGACATACTTATTCTGTAAAGTAACATGTATGCGGTGTTGACATACTTATTCTGTAATGTAACAAATGTGCGGTGTTCACATCCTTATTCTGTAAAGTAACAAATGTGCGGTGTTCACATCCTTATTCTGTAAAGTAACAAATGTGCGGTGTTCACATCCTTATTCTGTAAAGTAACAAATGTGCGGTGTTCACATCCTTATTCTGTAAAGTAACATATGTGCGGTGTTGACATACTTATTCTGTAAAGTAACATGTATGCGGTGTTGACGTACTTATTCTGTAAAGTAACATGTATGCGGTGTTGACATACTTATTCTGTAAAGTAACATATGTGCGGTGTTGACATACTTATTCTGTAAAGTAACATGTATGCGGTGTTGACATACTTATTCTGTAAAGTAACATGTATGCGGTGTTGACATACTTATTCTGTAAAGTAACATGTATGCGGTGTTGACATACTTATTCTGTAAAGTAACAAACGTGCGGTGTTCACATCCTTATTCTGTAAAGTAACAAATGTGCGGTGTTCACATCCTTATTCTGTAAAGTAACATATGTGCGGTGTTGACATACTTATTCTGTAAAGTAACATGTATGCGGTGTTGACATACTTATTCTGTAAAGTAACATGTATGCGGTGTTGACATACTTATTCTGTAAAGTAACATGTATGCGGTGTTGACATACTTATTCTGTAAAGTAACAAATGTGCGGTGTTCACATCCTTATTCTGTAAAGTAACAAATCTGCGGTGATCACATCCTTATTCTGTTAAGTAACATATGTGCGGTGTTGACATACTTATTCTGTAAAGTGACATGTATGCGGTGTTGACATACTTATTCTGTAAAGTAACATATGTGCGGTGTTGACATACTTATTCTGTAAAGTAACATATGTGCGGTGTTGACATACTTATTCTGTAAAGTAACAAATGTGCGGTGTTCACATCCTTATTCTGTAAAGTAACAAATGTGCGGTGTTCACATCCTTATTCTGTAAAGTAACAAATGTGCGGTGTTCACATCCTTATTCTGTAAAGTAACATATGTGCGGTGTTGACATACTTATTCTGTAAAGTAACATGTATGCGGTGTTGACATACTTATTCTGTAAAGTAACAAATGTGCGGTGTTCACATCCTTATTCTGTAAAGTAACATATGTGCGATGTTGACATACTTATTCTGTAAAGTAACATGTATGCGGTGTTGACATACTTATTCTGTAAAGTAACAAATGTGCGGTGTTCACATCCTTATTCTGTAAAGTAACATGTGTGCGGTGTTCACATCCTTATTCTGTAATGTAACAAGTGTGCGGTGTTCACATCCTTATTCTGTAAAGTAACATATGTGCGATGTTGACATACTTATTCTGTAAAGTAACATGTATGCGGTGTTGACATACTTATTCTGTAAAGTAACAAATGTGCGGTGTTCACATCCTTATTCTGTAAAGTAACATGTGTGCGGTGTTCACATCCTTATTCTGTAATGTAACAAGTGTGCGGTGTTTACATCCTTATTCTGTAATGTAACAAATGTGCGGTGTTCACATCCTTATTCTGTAAAGTAACATATGTGCGATGTTGACATACTTATTCTGTAAAGTAACATGTATGCGGTGTTGACATACTTATTCTGTAAAGTAACAAATGTGCGGTTTTCACATCCTTATTCTGTAAAGTAACATGTGTGCGGTGTTCACATCCTTATTCTGTAATGTAACAAGTATGCGGTGTTCACATCCTTATTCTGTAAAGTAACATACGTGCGATGTTGACATACTTATTCTGTAAAGTAACATGTATGCGGTGTTGACATACTTATTCTGTAAAGTAACAAATGTGCGGTGTTCACATCCTTATTCTGTAAAGTAACAAATGTGCGGTGTTCACATCCTTATTCTGTAATGTAACAAATGTGCGGTGTTCACATTCTTATTCTGTAAAGTAACATATGTGCGATGTTGACATACTTATTCTGTAAAGTAACATGTATGCGGTGTTGACATACTTATTCTGTAAAGTAACAAATGTGCGGTGTTCACATCCTTATTCTGTAAAGTAACATGTGTGCGGTGTTCACATCCTTATTCTGTAATGTAACAAATGTGCGGTGTTCACATCCTTATTCTGTAAAGTAACATATGTGCGATGTTGACATACTTATTCTGTAAAGTAACATGTATGCGGTGTTGACATACTTATTCTGTAAAGTAACAAATGTGCGATGTTCACATCCTTATTCTGTAAAGTAACGAATGTGCGGTGTTCACATCCTTATTCTGTAAAGTAACACGTGTGCGGTGTTCACATCCTTATTCTGTAATGTAACAAGTGTGCGGTGTTCACATCCTTATTCTGTAAAGTAACAAATGTGCGGTGTTCACATCCTTATTCTGTAAAGTAACATGTGTGCGGTGTTGACATACTTATTCTGTAAAGTAACAAATGTGCGGTGTTCACATCCTTATTCTGTAAAGTAACATATGTGCGGTGTTGACATACTTATTCTGTAAAGTAACATGTATGCGGTGTTGACATACTTATTCTGTAAAGTAACAAATGTGCGGTGTTCACATCCTTATTCTGTAAAGTAACATGTGTGCGGTGTTGACATACTTATTCTGTAAAGTAACAAATGTGCGGTGTTCACATCCTTATTCTGTAAAGTAACATATGTGCGGTGTTCACATCCTTATTCTGTAAAGTAACATGTATGCGGTGTTGACATACTTATTCTGTAAAGTAACATATGTGCGATGTTGACATACTTATTCTGTAAAGTAACATGTATGCGGTGTTGACATACTTATTCTGTAAAGTAACAAATGTGCGGTGTTCACATCCTTATTCTGTAAAGTAACAAATGTGCGGTGTTCACATCCTTATTCTGTAAAGTAACAAATGTGCGGTGTTCACATCCTTATTCTGTAAAGTAACATGTGTGCGGTGTTCACATCCTTATTCTGTAAAGTAACAAATGTGCGGTGTACACATCCTTATTCTGTAAAGTAACATATGTGTGGTGTTCACATCCTTATTCTGTAAAGTAACAAATGTGCGGTGTTCACATCCTTATTCTGTAAAGTAACAAATGTGCGGTGTTCACATCCTTATTCTGTAAAGTAACATATGTGCGATGTTGACATACTTATTCTGTAAAGTAACATGTATGCGGTATTGACATACTTATTCTGTAAAGTAACAAATGTGCGGTGTTCACATCCTTATTCTGTAAAGTAACATGTGTGCGGTGTTCACATCCTTATTCTGTAAAGTAACATGTGTGCGGTGTTCACATCCTTATTCTGTAAAGTAACATGTGTGCGGTGTTCACATCCTTATTCTGTAAAGTAACATACGTGCGGTGTTCACATCCTTATTCTGTAAAGTAACATATGTGCGGTGTTCACATGCGATAGAAATCTTCACAAATTATTCAAAGTGGAGACCGAGATAATAGAATACTTCCCTTTAATGTATTCTATCTTATTTTGTGAGTCTATCAGGCAGAGAAACTCCGAGCAAAGCCCTCTCCATAGCTCGCTGAGCGACATTGAGCGTCCTCATACGGCCAGCAGTTAAGGACCACGTCTCAGATCCAGAATCCAGATAGACTCAAAAACGAGGATATCCGCAGTAAAACCAGAGTGACCGACATAGCCCAATGGATTAGTAAGCTGAAGTGGCAATGGGCCGGCCATATAGCTTGAAGAACCGATAACCGATGGGGAAGAAAGTATCTCGAGTGGCAGCCTAGTACCGGTATATGCATGGTGTAGAGGGACCCCCACTAGATGGAGCGACAACCTGGTAATACATGCAGGAAGTCGATGGATGCAGGTGGCTCAGGACCGTGCTTTGTGGCATTCCTTGGGGGAGGCCTATGTTCAGCAGTGGACTTGTGAAGGACTGTAATGATGATGATGATGATCTTATTTTAATTAAGGGTGACAAACGGGCACACAGTTCCTTTGATGGCAATTTTTTGCTGGGGCCCATAAACATCCACATCCATTTTCGCTTACGAATCAAAAAAGCAGATGCGTTTTCACCCGTAAAAGCTGAGATAGAATGCCTAATTTCCAGTAAAAAGAGTCTACGGTTCTCTACACTCACCATACGAGACACAGCAGAGTTAAGCTGCTATTTTACGTTGATATTCTGTAAGAGCAAGGTCCTTCCATGGTCGAATGCTGCAATTATGATATAGCTTTAGCACGGCTCTACCACGTTCAAAATTACTATCTAATTCTCTCGCAGGCTAAACCCTATAGATGTACTTTACGAGTATGTATTTTAATGATATTTTTGTCTTTTTATGGTGTCGCTTTTTTGTTTAATTGAATTTCAATTCACAATGTTTGTAAAGATGTTTTCACTTCAAAATACTAAATATAATTTATTCAATAAATTACTAACAAAATTGTATGAAATCTTCAAAAATATTAAGTGTATTCAACAACACTATTAACTTAAGTTTTATTGTTAATAATTAGTATTGCATCATTGACTCTATTTCTAGGAGATAAATTTAATTGTACTTTAAAAAATATAAGGTCAAATCCACACGAATCCCACAATAAATAAATCACTCGTACGGTGGCCTAGTCACCTTCATAACGACGTATACAGATCAACTAATTGTAGGACTGCATCGCGCTATCGAAATTTTCACACAACTTTTAATACGTACAACAAGCTTCATGCCACCACAAGAAAAAAGCGACCGATAAATTCGCATTCCTAAAATTGACCACTATTCGTTACATTTCCGTAAGGTTTACAATTAAGTCGCCTTAATTAGGGACCAAGGGTGGTGGGGGGAGGGGAAGAAGATGTAAAGTCACCTCTTCCCCCCCCTCCTGCAAGACGTGCTTAGTTTTTTTGAGGTTATATTTCGTAATTTTTTTGACAATTTTAACCTGATTTATGGGGAGAAAGATTTGAGGGACGGAAGCCCCATGCCACTCAACGTGGTGAAGCCGAAAAGAAGCCCGGTCGACGAAGCCCCGCTTTGCCGGGGCTCCTACTTCTGAGTGGTTTATAAAAAAATAACCAGTCTATTCGCTCGCTTCGCTCGCTCACTCGACCCCGTCATCTCTTTCTAACCTAACCTGTCCGAGTCGGGGTGCCCCACGTCCCAAGCTCGCTGCCCTCGCAGTCTATTTGACACAAAAATATTAACTTTTATAATTGGATAAGGCCGTATATCTTGCCACTTAGTAATATACAGTAACCTAGACACTTCTATGCTACTGTAACATAGAAGTAACCCTCTGCACATCAAATTAAAAAATACTAAGCGGGTTTTTCGTTACTCTACACGATCAAAACTTTTAGAAAAAGTTTACCGCTTACTTACCAAAACTATCACTTTCGTTTCCGTTTCTTTTAATGCCCAGTTAATTAATGTGTTAATTAACTGGGCATTAAAATTTGCATTCGGGGCTGAGTTGCAAATGCTATCATTTGCAACTCAGCCGCAGACGACACAAATATGACTTGATCACCGGTGTAAAAAAGACATTTGGCGGGTTAACTCGCGTCTTCTTAACCCACATTCTTAATCTTTCAAAGTTTGCAAGCAACTATCCATAAATAGGTTGAACAGCCAAGGGGAAGCTACATAGCCCTGTCTGACAACTTTTTGGATGCCAAACCAGTCAGAGTAGACCCCGTTGATCCTGACATAAGAACTAGAGTCTCTATAAAGAGACCTTAATGCCTGTATCAAACCAGCGCTCAACCCAAATGAGTTCAGTGTTTGCCTTAACACAGTTCTGTCCACTCTGTCATAAGCCTTTTCCAAGTCCATGAACGTTTAGTAATAGTAGAAGCTTAGTATTGAGACAATATAGAAAATTTATTTTAGTCACAAATTTATTAAATGTTCACTACAAAAAATATAAGTTTTATAGTGTAAGTGCCAAAAAGACATCGTATTTTTCGTTAAATTTGGGGGCCTGGACGAATTTAACTCGCTGTATTTTATTATGTACAACTTACGCAAAGAATATGGTATAAGAATTTAAGAGATATATAACCTAATTAAAATAACTTCATTACAATTTACCCACTACGTTGTTTTTTATAAGCCATAAAAATATGAAAATACGTTTTCTTCAAAAAGTGGCAAAATCCTTAGCCAATTCCTTTAATTTATAAACATAATTTATGGCCGTCACAAATATTCCACTATTCACCAAAATTCTGAAACTTGGAAGTAACGAAATGATGTAAAGTATCTCTGTCACTGTCAACAAAATGGCTGGCCTAGCGATTCAAACATTTTTAAATTGATTCAAATCGAAATCGGCTGAATCGATTCACAAAAATCTGTCTTAAAGATCGGTTTCTCAAAAACCGATCTTTTTTATTTGCGTTAAGAGTTTATTATTTACAATATCAAAAGATACCACAAAGTACAGATAAGTTTTTTTTTCTTTAATCTATTACTAAGAGGCGAAAGAAACTGAGCACGCAGCAGTTTTACGAGTTTTTAAATAGAAAACTATCATTCTTTATGAGTTTGGGTACATTCTTCTAATTGTAAATAATGTTACGAGCTTGAGGTTCGTGACAATAAAAATTGCCGATAAAATTACCTAAATTAACACTTTAATTTACTTTACACAAATTAAAACTAAAAACACTAATAATTAAACACACTAATTCACTTAATTCCGCTCCGAAGCTTCGCTTGTGTCGCCGAGTTCAACTCTGCCCCCATCGCATCTTGCAGCGCCTATATATTTAAATTAGCAAAGAAATATCCAGAATGTTCAAGTAAACACGCGGAAGGCACCGAGCGTTCGAGTTTCGACTAGGCGCTGTCGGTTGAGTAATTTGTGATGTCATTTTCTCAATGCTCCCCTCGCTCTCGTTCCTGACACTAGATGGCGCTGGTGTATCGTTGACTGGAGCGCGTAACACTGCCCCCTCCTAAGACATGCTCGTCCTGAGCATTATCGGCCCCATAATAACGCGCCAAGCGATTCACATGGACGATCTTAGGAGTCCCTCTTGCGCCTTTCTGTAACGGCTCCGCAATGTCAAGGGCTGTCCTATCCCGTGGTGCACCAACATTGTACAATTTCGGTGCTCCTCTACTACGTGTCCGAGGTCCCCGCTCGGCCGCACAACTTGTACATGTACGACACCAATCCTCAACATCGTCACGATAATGGACCCAGTAAAACTGTTCTCGAACCTTCAGTAGAGTTCGTTTAACTCCCAGATGGACTCTTGAACGATCATTATGGCACAACTGTAGAGCATTCGGCACTTTAGCTTTAGGGACAACCATTTGCAAACGACAGCTGTCTCTTCGACCATTGTCCCATTTACGGCACAGGACTCCATCCTGAATCAGCAAGCTGTCCCATTGGGCCCAATAGCTTTTCGTGGTTGAACTCATCGCTGAGACGTCCCTCCACTTAGGCTTGGTAGCACGGGCCTTCATCCATCCCAGAATCGGCTTGATGTCCGGATCTTCCTGCTGTGCATGTCGTAGGTTGTCCTTCCACCCGTTGTTGAGGTGGTCTGTCCTGAGCATCCTCACGGATACCACCTCCTTACTCTCTTGCCTACTACAATGGTTGCAATCTTCAGGACAAGGTCTTCTTGACAATGCATCTGCGTTGCCGTGAGATTTCCCGCTGCAGTGTCTGATAGTAAAGTCGTATTCCTGCTGCTGCTGGGCGGTGCTGTTAGCCGCACTTCCTTTCTGAGACCGTTCACCTTCCCTTCGTAGGGTGTGCTCAGGGCAGCTGGACCGAAGATGGCCCCTTTCCCCACAGCCATAGCACCTAGGGCTGTATCTTTTATTGTGGTCGCGAACCGTAACTGCTGTAACCTCCCTAGCGTGAGGTGAACGATGATCCTGTCGCCGCCAGGCAGTGTCGTTAGCTACACTACCCTCTCGAGATCGATCAACTCTCCTTTCCACGGTTCGCTTAGGGCAGCTGATTCGAAGATGGCCCTTTTCCCCACAGCCATAGCACCTTGGGCTGTATCCTTTGTTGCGGTCGCGAACTGTAGCTGCTGCAACCTCCCTGATGCGATGGGAACGATGATCCTGCCGCACGGCTTCCACCTCCAGTGCATGGGCCAAGGCGTTCTTAAGCGTGTCGTGGTGCCCGAGTCTCACAGCAGCTCTGACTTCAAGGTCGCGGATGCCGTCGATGAATGTCTGAACCAGGTTCCCTTCAATGAGCGCAGGTACAGACTGGTATGCTTTTCGAACCATCTTCTCCACCTCTAGAGCCCACTGCTGCAGGTTTTCGTTGATGCGCTGCACACGATCTTTAAGCTGCGCACGAAAGACGTGTTCCAGGTGAGCGTCGCCATATCTCGCCTCCAATGCCTCAAGGAGTTGCTCATAAGTCACTTCCTCACCGAGAGCTTCCAGAACTGTTAAGGCCTGGTCGCGCAGGCCTAGTGTGAGAGCAGTCATGGCCTGACTTTTATTCCAGCTGTTCGCCTTCATAACAGCCTCGAACTGGATTTTGTAGGCTGACCAGGAAGAAGTCCCGTCGAATGGTGGCACCTTGAACCCACGTAGCGAAGGTGTTGTAGCTACTACGGGAGCTGTAGCTCCATCTCCAAGTTTGAGTTCGTCCAGTGATTTCTTCATGTCAGCCATTACGTTGTCAACCCGATTGTTCACTTGGTCGATTCGGGTTTCAGCTTTCGCGATTTGGGTTTCAGCTTCCGACAGGCGGTTGTCATGCTGAGCAACCCTATCCTTCACCTCCCTTATCTCTTTCCCGAAGGTAGCGTGAAGGTCCTTCACGAGAAGCATCTGCTCTTCCTTATCGCGTTGGAGTTGCCCTTCTAAACGACGGGCCTGTTCCTCCTGCCGGCGGGTCTGTTCCTCCTGTCCGCCTCGCAGCTGCTCTTCCAAACGACGGACCTGTTCCTCCTGTCGGCGGGCCTGTTCCTCTTGCTGCTCTTTCAACAGACGGGCCAGTTCTTCTCGTCCGAGCTGCAGCTGCTCCTGTAGCATCGCCATCAGAGCACCTAAGTCAGGTGCTGCAGATGTAGGAGCTAATGACGGGCCCGCAGCCACCGTGGCTGGCAGTTGGCCCTCCGACGTCTGCGGCGTTGCACCACCAAATCTCCTCCGGTCCGTCTCATGCTGGCGTTGACTGCGGGTACGGATACCCTCCGTTTCTACTTTAGGTAAAATCGGCATGATTTTATCCCACTTCTGACACCAATTGTTACGAGCTTGAGGTTCGTGACAATAAAAATTGCCGATAAAATTACCTAAATTAACACTTTAATTTACTTTACACAAATTAAAACTAAAAACACTAATAATTAAACACACTAATTCACTTAATTCCGCTCCGAAGCTTCGCTTGTGTCGCCGAGTTCAACTCTGCCCCCATCGCATCTTGCAGCGCCTATATATTTAAATTAGCAAAGAAATATCCAGAATGTTCAAGTAAACACGCGGAAGGCACCGAGCGTTCGAGTTTCGACTAGGCGCTGTCGGTTGAGTAATTTGTGATGTCATTTTCTCAATGCTCCCCCTCGCTCTCGTTCCTGACACTAGATGGCGCTAGTGTATCGTTGACTGGAGCGCGTAACAATAATTTTGTAGTTCTTATTAAAACAGTAAAAGATTCGACCTCACTTCTCTAGGAAGAAATATCGATTCACTGCATTGATTCAGTACTATATGTCAATTTAAAATCGACCTTTTTGGCACAAGAAATCGACTATTCGATTTTAGATCGACATGCCTAAATTACATTGACAGATGCAACGTCAAAAACGCGAGAATATGTATGTAATTAGTCATTTACCAATATTTTTAAAAATAATAAGAAATACTTCGACGCTGCTCCGGCAGCAAAAATTGCGTTGGAGTGCTTCAAATAAACCCCCTTGACATAATCGGCGGCTTATTTGTATTCCCAACCCACATTTCTTACAGCTTCTTTCTACTTGGTACCACTGGTTTCCATATCAAGACAACACTTGTTCAGATTTGAACCATCTCTAGCTCTTCGAATTGCTTCCAGTCTCGTTGGCGTACTCCTAACCAAGTTGATTAAAACGACTTTACGGATTTTATCGCGTTTAATTTATACGATTTTTTAATTCCCGACGTTTCTCGTGATTTTCAGGACCCCTGGTCACGGGAGACCGACTGGGAGATGGCTGACATCCCGATGTCAGTGTTAACCCGGAGTACCTTCAACTTTTTAATTATTATTTATAGTCTGATCTACGCAGAATGAACTTATTGTGTCTCGAAGTTTGGCGGTGGTGTGCTTGGGCTTAGTTTTAATTTTATTAATTACAGGGTTCCAAGCAGGTGGTAGTACCCAGCCTCCTTTCTATTGAAATTAGTATGTTTTTTAATTTCAATAGCCACACGTATCATCCTTGGTCTAGACCACAAATCCTCGCGAAAGAACATGGATTCTTACTGTTACGAGCTTGAGGTTCGTGACAATTAAAAATTGCCGATAAAATTACCTAAATTAACACTTTAATTTACTTTACACAAATTAAAGTTAAAAACACTAATAATTAAACACACTAATTCACTTTATTCCGCTCCGAAGCTTCGCTTGTTTCGCCAAATCAACACTACTCTCGCATCTTGCAGCCCCTATATATTTAAATTAGCAAAGAAATATCCAGAATGTTCAAGTAAACACGCGCAAGGTACCGAGCGTTCGAGTTTCGACTAGGCGCTGTCAGTTGAGTGATTTGTGATGTCATTTTCTCAATGCTCCCCTCGCTCTCGTTCCTGACACTAGATGGTGCTAGTTGACTTATTCATGCAACACTGCCTCTGCCTCCTAAGACATGCTCGTCCCGAGCATTATCGGTCCCATAATAACGCGCCAAGCGATCCACATGGACGATCTTAGGAGTCCCTCTTGCGCCTTTCTGTATCCGGTAGGTCACATCGTTGATCCTGGTTACAATCCGGTACGGGCCGTCCCATTTAGCTTGAAGCTTAGGAGATTTCCCTTTGCTGCGGACTGGATTGTGCAACCACACTAATGAACCTTCGTTGAACCCTTTATTGTTCATTTTGCGGTCGTACCGGGTTTTCATTTTCTCAGACATTTGCTGGCCCGATTGTCTGACGTGCTCATAAACGTCATTCATTTTGTTCCGCAAGTCATTTGCATAATCGGTTATACTGCGTGGGGCATCAGGTGGTATCCCGGTTATCAGGTCCGCAGGCAGCCGTAATTCTCTTCCAAAGTTTGCGAAAGCTGGTGTCACTGCTGTACTTTCGTGAACAGAACTTCGATATGACAACAAAAACGGTTGTATGTGCTTGTCCCAATCTCGTTGCCGATTGTCTACAACTTTTGCTAGGTACCTCTTCAATGTCTGATTAAATCGTTCCACCATTCCATCAGATTGCGGGTGATAAGAAGTCGTTCTTGTTTTATGAGTACCCATAACTCGGCAAGTTTCCTGGAATATTTGAGACTCAAAATTCCTTCCTTGATCGCTGTGAATCTCTAAAGGTACTTCAAAACGACAGAAGACTTCATGAACTAGTTTATCTGCAACTGTTGAAGCTTCTTGATTTGGAATGGCGAAGACTTCTGGCCACTTAGTGAAGTAATCCATCACAACCATGAAATACTTGTTACCGCTTTCACTCTCCGGAAACGGCCCCGCCACGTCAATGGCTATTCTCTCCCATGGTGCACCCACATTGTACAACTTCAATGCACCTCTACTACGAGTCTGAGATCCCTTTACAGCCGCACAACTTGTACATTTGCGACACCAGTCCTCGACATCGTTTCGACAGTGGACCCAGTAAAACCGTTCTCGGATCTTCAGTAGAGTTCGTTTAACTCCCAGATGGCCTCCTGAATAATCATTATGGTACAGCTGTAGAACATCCGGTACTTTAGTTTTAGGGACAACCATTTGTAAATGACAGCTGTCTCCCCGAACATTTTCCCATTTACGGCACAGAACTCCATCCTGAAGCAGCAAGCTGTCCCACTGGGCCCAATAGCTTTTAGTGGTTGAACTCATTGCTGAGACGTCGCTCCACTTAGGCTTGGGAGCACTGGCCTTCATCCATTCCAGGATCGGCTTGATGTCCCGATCTTCCTGCTGTGCACGTTGACAGCTGTCCTTCCACTCGTTGCTGAGGTGGTCTGCCCTGAGCATCCTCACGGATACCACTTCCTTACTCTCTTGCCTAGTACAATGTTTGCAATCTTCAGGACAAGGTCTTCGTGATAATGCATCTGCGTTGCCATGAGATTTCCCGCTGCGATGTTCGATCTCAAAGTCGTATTCCTGCAGTAGTTCAATCCACCTCGCAACTTGTCCTTCTGGATTTTAAACTGCAATAGCCATTTTAGTGCAGCATGGTCAGTTCGTAAGTGAAATTTTCGCCCCAGAAGATATTTGCTAAAATGCTGCAACGACTTTACCACAGCTAGCAATTCGCGTCTTGTGACACAATAGTTCCTTTCCGGTTTTGACAACGACTTGCTGAAGTACGCTATCACGACCTCTTGGTCACCATTCCGTTGAGACAACACACCGCCAAGTCCTATATCACCTGCGTCTGTGTCAACTATAAATTCTTTGCTTGCATCAGGGTATCCCAAAATAGGTGTTTTGCACAGACGGTCCTTGAGCTCCTGGAATGCGATATTACAACTTTAATCCCAGCCGAAATGTCGCTTCTCCTCGGTTAGCTTATGTAGAGGTTTGGCTATATCTGCAAAGTTCTTCACAAAACGTCGGTAATAGGAGCACAAACCCAAAAATGCTCTAACCTGCGTCTTGTCTTTTGGAACCGGCCAATCCTTTACAGCTGCGATTTTCTCTGGATCCGTGCGGATACCTTCTTCCGACACTACATACCCCAAAAAGTTGACTTGTCGTTTGAATAGTGAACATTTCTTCGGACTCAACTTGAGGTTGGCACTCTTAATCTTCATGAGCACGCGTTCCAAGTTTTGAAGGTGTTCCTCAAACGTACGGCCCACGATGATGATGTCATCCAAGTAGACCAGACAGGCGTCGCCAATTAGCCCGGTAAGTACAAGTTCCATCAGCCTTTCAAACGTTGCTGTAGCATTGCACAACCCAAACGGCATTACTTTAAATTGCCACAGACCCTTTCCCGTCGAGAACGCAGTTTTCTCCTTGTCCTTAGGGTCAATTTCAACTTGCCAGTAGCCACTTTTTAGGTCCAGCGTGCTAAACCACTTTACTCCTGTAAGCATGTCCAGCGTGTCGTCAATTCTTGGCAAGCGATAGCTATCCTTCTTAGTAACGTCATTCAGACGGCGGTAATCAACACAAAACCGCAAGCTGCCGTCCTTCTTCTTCACCAGTACCACGGGTGAACACCATGGACTAGATGAAGGTTCAATAACACCATCCTTCACCATTCCCTTAATCATTGTTTCCACTTCCTTTTCACGTGCTACCGGCAATCGTCTTGGCCGCTGACGGATAGGCTACTCTTCACCTGTATTTATTTTGTGTTGAACTAAACCAGTCTTTCCTATGTCAGCATCGTTTGATGAGAATACATCGGCGTACTCGAGTAACAACTTCTTCGCCTTGACCAATTCGTTCGGGGTCAGAACACTGCGACAGTCTTCCAAAAGTGTGGTCACTCTCGTTTCTGAATCCTTGCTGGGAGTCCCACTCGATATATATTGGCACTGACGTAACCAATCCACTTCCTCACAAGTACCAACCAGTGTGCCTTTTTCTATAATCTGTTCCCGGTCGCAAAGGTTCAGCACACGTACTCCTGAGATGTCAGTGGTCCTGCTACCAAGGTTCGAGCTACTTTCCATGGAAGGTCATTGTTTACCCTTTCCACAAGTACACAACGGTGAGCTTGCCCAGCGTTTCGAGGTAGACTAACCGGAACAATCGTTTCCGATCTCGGCGGAAGAACAATCTTCTTGATGCTGTACACGTTCCCTGGTAACGCACCTTCCATAAAAAGTTCCTCCTGTCCACATTTCAAAACACCTTGCTTAACGTCGATCTCACAACAATTATTCCTCATAAAGTCTAGGCCTAGGATGCAGTCGTTCATTATATCAGCCACGATGACATTATGCAGGTAGATCACGTTGCCTAGCTTCAACTCCATCTCCTTCTCTCCACGGACGGGTATACGCTGACCGGTGGCTGTTACCAAATTAATGCGTTCTCGGTTGTATGCGGAGTCCCCAAGGAACTGACTTATAAGTTGGGAACTAACAACCGTACGAGAGGCTCCAGTGTCTATGGTCAGCTTACACGGCATTCCGTTGATCTCGCCCTTTATGATTAGGCTGTTCCCATCATGGGTTTGTGAGATCGAGATCCTTGGGGCTCTTTTAACATCAGCCAGCACCCGCCCCGCAGTTCTGGCTTTTACTCGTTTCCCTGCCGCTGCTGGGCGGTGCTGTTGGCCGCACTACCCTCCTGAGATCGTTCAATTTCCCTTTCTAGGGTTCGCTTAGGGCAGCTGGATCGAAGATGGCCCTTTTTCCCACAGCCATAGCACCTTGGGCTGTATCCTTTGTTGCGGTCGCGAACTGTAGCTGCTGCAACCTCCCTGACGCGATGGGAACGATGATCCTGCCGCACGGCTTCCACTTCCAGTGCATGAGCCAAGGCGTCCTTAAGCGTCTCGTGGTGCCCGAGCCTCACAGCAGCTCTGACTTCCAGGTCGCGGATGCCGTCGATGAATGTCTGCACCAGGTTCCCTTCAATGAGCGCAGGTACAGACCGGTATGCTTTTCGCACCAGCTTCTCCACTTCTAGAGCCCACTGCTGCAGGTTTTCGTTGATGCGCTGCACACGATCTTTAAGCTGCGCACGAAAGACGTGTTCCAGGTGAGCGTCGCCATATCTCGCCTCCAATGCCTCAAGGAGTTGCTCATAAGTCACTTCCTCACCGAGAGCTTCCAGAACTGTTAAGGCCTGGTCGCGCAGGCCTAGTGTGAGAGCAGTCATGGCCTGACTTTTATTCCAGCCGTTCGCATTCATAACAGCCTCGAACTGGATTTTGTAGGCTGACCAGGAAGAGGTCCCGTCGAACGGCGGCACTTTGAATCCACGTAGCGAAGGTGTTGTAGCTACTACGGGAGCTGTTGTTCCATCCCCAAGTTTGAGGTCGTCCAGCGTTTTCTTCACGTCAGCCATTACGTTGTCAACCCGATTGTTTACTTGGTCGATTCGGGTTTCGGCCTCCGATAGGCGGTTGTCATGTTGAGCAACCTTATCCTTCACCTCCCGTATCTCTTTTCCGAAGATAGCGTGAAGGTCCTTCATGAGGAGCATCTGCTCTTCCTTATCGCGTTGGAGTTGCTCTTCTAAACGACGGGCCTGTTCCTCCTGCCGGCGGGCCTGTTCCTCTTGTCCGCTCTGCAGCTGCTCTTTCAACTAACGGGCCTGCTCCTCCTGTCGGCGAGCCTGCTCCTCCTGTCGGCGAGCCTGCTCCTGCAGCAACACCATCAGAGCACCTAAGTCAGGTGCTGCAGATGTAGGAGCTACCGAAGGGCCTGCAGCCGGTGGCTGGCCTTCCGACGTCTGCGGCGTTACACCACCAAATCTTCGTTGGTCCGTCTCCTGCTGGCGTTGACTTCGGGTACGGACACCCTCCGTTTCCTCCTTAGGTAAAATCGGCATGATTTAATCCCACATCTGACACCAATTGTTACGAGCTTAAGGTTCGTGACAATTAAAAATTGCCGATAAAATTACCTAAATTAACACTTTAATTTACTTTACACAAATTAAAGTTAAAAACACTAATAATTAAACACACTAATTCACTTTATTCCGCTCCGAAGCTTCGCTTGTTTCGCCAAATCAACACTACTCTCGCATCTTGCAGCCCCTATATATTTAAATTAGCAAAGAAATATCCAGAATGTTCAAGTAAACACGCGCAAGGTACCGAGCGTTCGAGTTTCGACTAGGCGCTGTCAGTTGAGTGATTTGTGATGTCATTTTCTCAATGCTCCCCTCGCTCTCGTTCCTGACACTAGATGGCGCTAGTTGACTTATTCATGCAACATTACCAAACCCAAGCATATCAGTCCAAAACTTCAAGACACAGTAAGTTCATTCTCCGTAGATCGGACCATAAATAATAATTAAAAAACTAAGAGCTCTGGAATTCTCAGTTTATTTGAAGTAACAATTCACTTTTTACAAGATAAATAAGGGTTAACTCTAGGGTAAACTCAAGTTGAAAAGTTGACTAAATTTTTCACAGTGTCGAGTCGTCGAGCATAGTGCTCGAAACGTAGGGTATTTAAAAAGTTAAATATTCGCGATAAAATGCGTAAAAACTAGTATTATTTATATGTGTAGTGTTCGCGTAAATATAAGAATTTAAAATAGTCAACAATAACAGGCAATCTCAGGTGTTAGATACACCTAATTAACAAAAATTTTCTGTTTCCTCGCGTTATTTCGGTAAAATGTATTATCAATAATTTACTTATAATATTAATTAACTTAAAACAATCAGTAAATTATCTTGGGAAATATATTGCTTGTGCCGCCGTTCTCATTTAATTAAAAGCTTGAACATAGGTCTCGCTTAAATTGGGAGAATTTTTCACCAATCAGCACTCCTAATGTGCTGATTGGTGATTCCATGATCCGACTTAAGATGAGATGAATTCACTAAACAAAAATATACCTACGCATATGCGAGGGTATTTTATTTTCGGGAGTGGTATAGGTAAAAACGTTCAGCTTTATTAGACTTAATGTAAATTCCATTCCAATGTTTACGGATAAAATAGCGACATCGAATATCACACTTTGTGTCAAATAATTCATGACACTTTCCTTAATTTTTTTCCTTCTAGCCTTCTAGGGTGATTTATAAGTTCCATGTTTTGTCGTTAATTTATACACCCTTTTCGTTTGCTAAATTTGAAACGACAAGGGTGTATAAATTAATGAAGTATTTAATTTATTAGGGGCTGGCCAGATAAACTCGTTCTATATTTTTTGTCTTCATAATAATTATTGTAGCAGCCAGATTAATCAAACCTAAACGGGAATAAATAATATATACTCCGCTGCTACCATAACGCGGAAGGCGAGAATAAATAAAAAAAAACATTTTATTTCCTAATTATTCTTGGCTACTGAGATACTGCGGACTGTATATAGATAATTTGACGTTCTTATAAAGAAACAAGAAGCAGCCGCAAATATCATTCAGCGCCACACCGACTTCACACGCCGCTATCGTCACGTATCCGTCGACCAATGGTGAGCCGTTTCTTCAACGCCGCAGTTCGTTTCCTCTTGCTGTTCCGGAGCTGTATTCCACACCGCCGCCGCCCGCCGACTACGCGTGCGCACCGATCTGCATGTCTTATATAGCCCGGTCCAGCGACGTAGCTTCGTGAACAACAAACAAGTCTCACGCCGGGAAACGAAACGTAGATAATTGTATATTTTAAATAGTTTTCATTGGTCATAAAATAAGCAATATAATTGGCTAGGCAAAATATTAATTGTTACCATTGGCAAATCAATAGTGAGCCAGCCATATAAATATAGGCAAGGTTGATGCAAAATTTATTCCATTCCGAATCCCATTCGACAGTACATTCATAAACATAAACAGTAGTTTCATTTCTCCACCTTAAAGAAAACCACTCGGAGTCTGTTAATAGTGGACAGTTCGTCTCCACTATTACAGTGGTGACCCCGTACGAACACCGAGGGGGGAAGATCCGGTACGAACACCAAGAAGGAACACCCTGCGACGTACCACTACTATTGCACGAACACCGCGAAGGAAACCCGTACGAACACCGAGAAGGAAGACTTCAGTTTATATAAAATCAGTGTAATCAAGCCGTCATTATGGAGCAGGAGGCAAACACATATACATCAAACCCGGTAAAAGAACCAGAAATCGCCGGTATATCTCTATCGTTAAGAATACCACCGTTTTGGAGAGACAAACCACGACTTTGGTTCGTCAGTTTTGAAGCCGCAACGAATGGTTTAAAGAAGAGCCAAGCGCAATTAGCACAGATGGTGATAGCCCAACTTGAGAAACAAGACATCGAACAAATTGCGGACCTGTTGTACAACCCACCAGCAGTTGACCAGTATAATTCACTGAAGGATCGGCTGATCTCCGCATACGAAGAATCCGACAGTCGACAGCTACAAAAACTTCTATCAGAAATAGAACTTGGAGACCAGAAACCCACACAACTCCTACGCAAAATGCGTACTTTGGCGCGAGATAAAGTTCCGGATTCAACACTACGGCTAATGTGGGTAAACCACCTACCACCACATATTCGATCGGTAATAGCAGTCAGCGAAACATTCAGCACGCAGACGAAGCTCGACGAACTGGCACTCCTGGCGGACAAGATGATCGAAAACAGCAGTAGCTCACACATATCGATCATCGAAGGCACTTCAACAAAGGCCAATGATACCCAGTTTCTTCTCGAAGAAATTCGGAAGCTATCATTCGAAGTCGCCGCGCTCAAAGCTTCCCAGCATCATACCTTTTACCAGCAACAGTACAACCAGCGCAATCAGCAACACCGAAGATCACCTTTTCGTCGCAACCGCTCTGCAAGTAGAAGTCGAATAAGCTCAACATCAAGATCCCCTTACTGCTACTATCATCGACGTTTCGGGGTCGAGGCAAGAAAATGCACAGCACCGTGTACATTCAAAAATGAAAATACGAATACGGAAAACTAACTAGTACGCTCGATGCGACGGGATCCAGCGTAACAGCAAAGTCCTACCGTCTTTTCGTCACCGATAAAAAAAGCAAGCTTACTTTCCTTATCGACACCGGAGCAAATATCTCAGTGTTACCGCCGAAGCAAGGACAGAAGTTGAAGCCACTAGATTTTCAACTCTATGCAGCAAACAATACGGTTATTCCTACATATGGAGAAAAAACAATGGAACTTGATTTTAATCTACGCCGACCATTCAAATGGAGATTTATCGTCGCTAAAGTCAGCAAACCAATCATCGGTGCTGATTTTCTTCAACATCACCAGTTGGTCGTCGACATCAAAAATAGAAGAATCATCGACGGGAAAACCAATCTTGCATCTCAGTCTTTTGTACAAGCAACCAATCTGCCCACAATAAGAAGCATAGATGTGCAACAACCGTATCACAAGATCCTCGAAGAATACCCTGGTATCACAAGAATAACTTCAATGAAATTAACACCGAAGAACGACGTTGAGCATTTCATCGACACCAATGGACCACCACTTCATTGTCGTGCACGTCCAATCGCACCACACCTATACGAGCAAGTTCGAAAGGAATTCGAAAACATGATTGAGCAAGGAATATGCCGTCCAAGCAAAAGCCCTTGGTCATCACCACTTCACATTGTACCGAAGAAGAACGGAGAATTACGAGTTTGTGGAGATTACAGAAGACTGAATTCTATTACCACTCCTGACCGCTACCCAATACCGCGAGTCAGGGATTTCCCTCATCAACTATCAGACAAGACTATATTCTCCACCATCGATCTCAACCGAGCTTACCAACAAATAAGAGTCCGCGATGAAGACATAGAGAAGACAGCAATAATTACCCCAATGGGATTATTCGAATTCCCAAGAATGATCCCAGGATTAAAGAACGGACGTCAAACTTTCCAAAGATTCATACACGAAGTACTTCATGGACTGGATTTCGTTTTCGCATTTATTGATGATCTCCTTGTTGCAAGCCCTGATAAAGAAACGCACGAAACCCACCTACGCACCGTGCTACAGCGATTAGAAGACAACGGAATCACAATCAACCCTTCGAAATGCATATTTGGACAGCAAGAAGTTCAATTTCTTGGTTTCACCGTCAGCAAGGAAGGAATAAAACCGCCTGCCGAAAAAGTCAGAGCAATCATCGATTATGCAAAACCTAAAACTATCGAAGAGCTAAGGCGTTTTCTTGGGATGATAAATTTTTACAGAGAACACATACCTAAAGCCGCTGAAATCCAAGCACCACTTCACGCCTACCTTCACAACACGAAGAAAAAAGATAAAACGTCAATCGAATGGAACGATGAAGCCACGAAGGCATTTGAAGCTTGTAAAATTGCGATCCAAAATGCAGCTTTACTCGCTCACCCATCACACGAAGCAACCCTTGCTATCTTCAGCGACGCATCCGATCTCTCAGCAGGAGCAGTTCTCCAACAATACAGCAATGGAAATGGCAACCACTTGGATATTTTTCGAAGAAGTTCTCCGATACTCAACGTAACTACAGTACATTCGACCGAGAGCTACTCGCTATTTACATGGCTATCAAGCACTTCAGAAAAACGTTCGAGGGTCGAAACCTGATCGTTTTTACCGACCACAAGCCATTAACATATGTACTTCCAAAGAAACCATCACTATCGGAAACACCACGAAGAGCAAGACAACTTATTTTCATAAGTGAATTCACGACCGACATACGTCACATCAGTGGAAAGGACAACATAGTTGCCGACGCACTCAGTCGCGTACCAATCGACAGTGTAACGTGCCCTACATCAATCGACTATCATAAGATCGCCGCAGCACAAGACAGAGATAGTGACAACATAAAACATCTAGCGAAGCAAGGTAACTTGTCCATCAAGCAAGTTACAATGCCAATGACGCATCTACCTATATACTGTGAAGCCTCAACGACAACCATGCGACCATACATACCAGAAGAATGTCGTCGCGAAGTCTTCAATACACTGCACAACATTAGTCATCCAGGTGTTAGAACAACAAGAAAACTCATCACTGAAAAATTCTTTGGCCTGCAATGCAAGCGGATGTTGGCAACTGGGCGAAGCAATGCATTCAATGCCAAAAATGCAAAGTTCAAAGGCATACATCAAGTAGTCTAGCTACATTTCCACCCACGGAGAGATTCGAACACTTGCACGTTGACATCGTTGGACCATTACCTACTTCACCGCAAGGACATCGTTATCTCGTAACAATGATCGACAGAACAACAAGATGGCCAGAAGCAATACCTACCGATGATACTTCAGCCGAATCCGTCGCGAAGATAGTTTATGAAAATTGGATTACTCGTTTCGGATCACCTAAAACCATCACAACGGATCAAGGAAGGAATTTCGAAAGCAACCTATTCCTCAAACTTCTTCAAACTATGGGAATACAGAAGACGCGTACAACAGCATACCATCCTCAGTCAAACGGAATAATCGAACGATGGCATCGTACATTAAAGACTGCACTCAAAACTCGTTTATCTCAACATACAAAGTGGATTGATGAGCTACCTACAGTGCTACTCGGACTACGAGCAACACCGCGTGCAGACACTAGTCTTAGCGCCGCTCAGCTAACCTACGGCTGCAGCATAAGGCTGCCGTGTGACTTCTTCAGTTCAGCAGCGTCAAACAAACAAGAAATGGATTACGATTTCGTAACTAAACTTCGAGAATCAATTAACAAAGCCTTATCGTTGAAATGCACCGAAATGCAATCACACAGAAATAATAAATCAGTATTCATTCACCAAGATTTGAAAACATGCAAACAAGTTTTTGTAAGAAACGACGCAATGAAAAAACAATTTCAACCTACCTACGATGGACCGTATAAAGTATTAGAGAGAAATAGCAAGACTTTTAAACTACAAATACCCGGAAGGAAATCTACGATTATATCGATCGACCGACTAAAGCCTGCCCATATTATTAACGAGGATACTGCAGAGGATTCATCATCATCATCAAAACCACCAGCGAGGAAGCTTGAAACTTCATCATCTACATCAACCCAGTTGAAACCTATTTTAAAAACTACGAAATACGGGCGAGTCGTCAAGCCTCCGGTACGCTTTCGCTGGGGGAGAGTGATGTACAGCCAGATTAATCAAACCTAAACGGGAATAAATAATATATACTCCGCTGCTACCATAACGCGGAAGGCGAGAATAAATAAAAAAAAACATTTTATTTCCTAATTATTCTTGGCTACTGAGATACTGCGGACTGTATATAGATAATTTGACGTTCTTATAAAGAAACAAGAAGCAGCCGCAAATATCATTCAGCGCCACACCG
>CAJQZP010001314.1:0-405125 GCA_907164705.1 Parnassius apollo
GCACTACGCGGCAAACGTCCCGATACCATCCACACAATCTGGATGCTTGGCGGTCCACCACTGTACGTTTCAAAAGGAGTTTTCTTTCGCGTACAACCTCTCTGTGGAATAATTTACCACCGGCGATTTTTCCGGACCGATACGACCTGGGGACCTTCAAGAAAAGAGCTTACTCCTTTCTAGGCAACGTACCTGCAATTCCCCCGGTGTTGCGGTTGATCATGGGCGGCGGTAGTCACTTAACATCAGGTGAGCCACATGCTCGTTTGCCCCCTCTTCTATAATATATATATATATATACAGTAAAAGCTCCTTATTCGCGCTTCCTTCATTCACATTTTCACTATTCGCGGGTTAAAACAATGGGACCCAATTCCTATATTCGCGGCCTAAGAATTCTTTATTCGCGGATCTAATCGGTATATCGGTACATACGTATTAATGAAAAGGATTCCTATAGTATCCAACCCAAATATCCTTTGTAATCGCGTCGGCAAATGGACTAATAAAAAAGTAAAATAGACCTTATTACAACTATGTCTAAAGTATGTTATTAAATGATATCAGCGTTGTATTGATTACATAAAGTATATTTTTAAATGCTGCCCCGCATATTAGACGTTCCGTCTTTTGGTAGGAGCCACTTTGCGTGTTTTATTCCTTCATCGTTTCATTCGTTATAAAAATTGTGATCGAGTAACGTCTCTATTGCTGTCTTCCTAATTTGTAATGTCGACAAAAAAAATTAAAACGAGTTTTAACAAGCACTGGAAATGTGACAGTTAATTTGAAAAAAATTACTGAAGGTTGGTGAATGGCAAATGAACTGAATGATATTAGAATATGTCGATCTCGTATAATGTGTGCCATGTGACACCGTTTTTAAATCAGGGCTAACTTACGAGTATTAATATGAAATCTCGTAGATCGGTTCATTACAGTTGTTTACTTTATAAAATATTACAAAATCAACAACCGAAATACTTATATGAAAGGCTCAGTTTCTCGGAACGTCTCTCGCGGGAAACTGTTCGATTATTGTACCCAAGACACAGAACGGCCGCGTTTCGTGGTAGCTTTCGGTATGCTGCCACAAAGTGTTGGAATAATACCGCCTCCGATCAAGGGCAACAAAACAGTTCGCACTTTTAAAATAAAACTAAAAGAATACCTTTTAAATTTGCAAAGTAAGTAGAATTATATGTCGATGTATCACATTTTTATTATAAAGTATAATGTGTCTATATATTATAAAACTAACGAATACTTGCTTAATTGTACATTTATTTATTTTGCTTTTGTATCTTGTCAAATAATTTAATTGTGTGTCTTGTGCCTTGCACATGCCTTTTGTTGCCCTTTTTGTTGTGTTGGCTTTTTGCTGTGTAAATTAAGTTTATTCTATTCCACCTGTCTCTGGCGTTTACTGAAAATCAGTAGTAGTAGTTACCACTATATGGTTTCTATAACATTTCTGCTGAGTAGACGCCTTTTTAGTTCATTCCTTTCAATAATTATGTTATGTTAATTTGTGTGTATGTTTGGAACTAAATAAATTATATTATTATTATTATTATGTGGGATATCTATATAGTTTTCTCATCTGGTTGGGTTCTATAAATATATAATTATAAATTAAAATGAAAAGATAAATATACATAAATATCAATAAAATAAAATAAATACAAAAATACATAAATAAATAAAAGCCCAACCAGATGGAAGCCCTCGGCAGGGGGAGACCAAACGGCCGAGGGTTAGGAGGAAAGGGAAAGAAACCGGCGGACGATGTGGGAGGTATCGAGGAGCACCGCCTTCTGCATTTGAGTCTGGAGCGGTTCGTCACGGAGTCCCAGTCGCCTCAGATGACCCGAGAGGCTGACTGGGCTTAGCCCATTCGCAGAGACGACTACAGGAATAATTTCGGTCGGCATACCACCCCACATGTCGGTCATCTCGTGACCTTGATATTTTGTTCGTTTATCTGTTTCGCCTTTCACGAGGTTCTCGTCATACGGAATGGTAATGTCGACCAAAAATATCGTTGACTGTGCCCAGTCCATCAGCACAATATCAGGTTTATTCGCAAGAATAGTCCTGTCCGTGATGATGGCCCGGTCTCAGTAGAGCCTGGCGCGGTCATTTTCGAGCACGGCTTCCGGCAAGTACTTGTAAATACGGCAATTTCCGGTCCACGAGACCGTATTTCAGAGCGAGCTCCTGGTGTAGAATTCTGCCTACTAGGTTGTGCCTGTGCAAGTACTCAGAGTTAGAAAGCGTCGAACAACCGGAGATGACATGCCTAAGTGACTCCCCGGAATGGCGACAAGCTCGACAGACGTCGACAGTGCCATCCTTTAGGATGTATCTCCGATAGTTGTTGGTCTTAATAACCCGATCCTGTATTGCACAGACAAAACCCTCGGTATCCCCGAAGAGGTCACCGAAACGTAGCCAGTTGAGGGAGGCGGCTGTATCTACGTGGGGTTCATGTAGAGCCCTGTAGTACCTCCCGTGGAGTTCCTTCTCCTTCCATACAGTCTCCCAGTCGGAAATGTTCTGTACTGCCGGGTCCTGCCATTGCTCGTTGGCTAAGGATAGAGAAGTAAGTCCTTTATCACCGTGTTTCGCGGCAAGTACAGCCTCATTACCGACGATCTCGGATGATGCATCCTATGGGACGTCATTGTAGCGCGGACTTTTCTATCCAGGGCGTTCGGTCTGACTCCACCTAAGTATGCCAAAAGTATACATGAGGACAGGCATGACCCAGCCGTTATATGCGTGTGTCTTATTCACACCGGACAAAAGGCTGCTAAGCACTTTGGTCAAGCGTGCATAAAACACGTCGCAAACTGACTGTTTCATACCAGCCTCATCGATACCAATGTTCTGTGACATACCCAGGTATCGGTATGTTTCAGCCTCGGAAAGGGTCCTTAAGTTGACGGGCATAGATAAGTCTATGCCCTCAAAGTTAGCAATCCCTACCCTTTCAACATGGAGGACCGCACACTTATCCGTCCCCAGCTCCATTCTGATAGAATTCATAAATTCACAAGTGATGTTTAGCAATTCCATAAGATGGGAGCGACTGGAGGCGAATAATTTGTTTGAGGTCATCCATATAGAAAAGGTGTTCACTTTTGTACCTCCTTTCCGAAGCTGAAATCCCCTCCCGGAACCCTCCAGTAAAGTACTGAGAGGGTTCAAAGAGAGGCTGAACCAGATTGGACTCAGACAGTCACCCTGGAAGTTAACCCTTCTTATCCTTATGCAAACGATGATGAATGAATGAGGGGAACCTGGAAGATACCCCTTCTTATCCTTATGTGATGCGAAACCAGAAAAGTTAGAAGAACAACGACATAAAAATTTAGAAAGGATGTTAAATATAAAAAAAATTCTGAGCTCAGTGAGGAAGAACGGGAAAAAAATAAAGAATTGGAGACATAAGCAAAAAGAAAGGTGCAAGGAAAAGAAAACAAAATCAACAAAAATCATAAAACGTCAATCAATCTTTGGAAGATACAAAAGCGGCAAAGAACGAAGAAAATAAAAAAGTTAAAAAAGAGAGCGACAAGAAATTAAAATTACAGAAAAATGTTACATAAGCCAAAAATTACTTGAAGAAAAAGAAAAAGAATGTTTAACAAAATGTATATTTTACACAGCACTTAGTATAAGATTGTACAGAATTAAACTGAAAAATGATTCTAAAGTAAAAAAGAACTAGGAAACAGCAATAAAAAACTCTGTGAATTAAACCAAGCCTTAGAAGCATCATTACAACACATTTATAAAGATTTGAAAACTCAAAAGCAAAGAGCAATAGTTAAAACAACACAACTAAATTTTAGTCAGTCAATCGCATAGATTTAGTTTTTTTTAGAAGTGACTTTTTGAAAGATCAACTTCTACATCATCCATATTTCTAAATCCTTGCATTTTGATGAGGATGGAGATGCATTCTTATTCAAATGTATTAGTTAACAATTATAAACGACGGAGTTTCCTTTTATTTAGGAAAATCTACCCATTTCTAGAAATTGAGTTCATTTCTCATGTTTCATCATAAATAAATATTGTTTTAACCGTTTAAAATAAAAGGTTGCTTATTTTAATTAAGCATCTTATTTATTTTCCGTTTATAAACTAAATCGAATTGGAACAGTGTGACTAACAATGTAAATCGGCCTTATAAATTTCTTGGTTACCAATCATAATCAATTTTGTTACTGTCCATAAAAATAACGAAGGTTTTTAATTTATAAAAATTTGAGTTTTAGACTTTAACTAATTATATTTACTTATTAATATTTGCCGGAAAATTGTAATTCCATATCATTAAACAATATTTACATTATATTTTTATTTTAAAATGGGCCACGTTAAAAGTACCCTTAACCCACGAGCATGTATGCGTAGATATATGGATGTAAAGGAGGCGAAAGAGGTATGTCAATTAGGATCGTGTCAAATGGAAGTCCGTAGTCTCTGCCTACCCCTCTGGGTGACAGGCGTGAGTGTTTATGTTATGTATGTTATATATATATATATATATATATATATATATAGGTATATATATATACATATGTATTTATATGTATGTGTATATTTGTCTACTAACATACATATAGACAAATAGAAACGCTACATGACTGATGTTATATATAAATATTACTTACAGGTATATTATTTTCGGGAGGAAGCATTGCTTCCTCGGCTTCCGAATCGCCGTCCGATCTGTCTATGGAATCAGGCAAACCCTGTTGAAAAATGAACACGATTTTATTGTGCTACAAACATATACACACACACACACACACACACACACACACACACACATATATATATATATATATATATATATATATATATATATATATATATATATTATCATCATCATCATCATCATCATCACAGCCCTTCACAAGTCCACTGCTGAACATAGGCCTCCCCCAAGTAATGCCACAAAGCACGGTCCTGAGCCACCTGCATCCATCGACTTCCTGCATATCTTACCAGGTCGTCACTCCATCTAGTGGGGGGTCGCCCTACACTACGCCTACCGGTACGAGGTTGCCACTCGAGAACCTTTCTTCCCCATCGGTTATCGGTTCTTCGAGCTATATGGCCGGCCCATTGCCACTTCAGCTTACTAATCCGTTGGGCTATGTCGGTCACTCTGGTTTTACTGCGGATATCGTCATTTCTGAGTCTATCACGCAGAGAAACTCCGAGCATAGCCCTCTCCATAGCTCGCTGAGCGACCTTGAGCGTCCTCATACGGCCAGCAGTGAAGGACCACGTCTCTGATCCGTAAGTCATCACTGGCAACACGCACACGTTGTACACTTTAGTTTTCAGAGATTGAGGTATACCTCACGAGAAGATGTGTCGTAATTTCCCGAACGCTGCCCAGCCGAGTTGAATCCGTCGATTGACCTCTCGGTCGAAGTTGGACTTACCTAGTCGGACTATTTGTCCCAGGTAAACGTACTCGTCAACAACTTCGAGCGTAGTGCTCCCAACAACTACCGGCATAGGTGTGACATGGACATTAAACATGATCTTTGTTTTGTCCATGTTCATCTTAAGACCTATCCGTTGGGAGGCACTATTGAGGTCATTGAGCATAGTGCTTAAGTCCTCCAGCGATTCTGCCATAAGGACTATATCGTCGGCAAATCGAAGGTGAGTGATGTACTCGCCATTGATGTTAATACCGTATCCTTTCCAGTCCAGTAGCTTGAAAACGTCTTCCAAAGCAGCGGTGAAGAGTTTCGGGGATATAACGTCACCCTGTCTTACACCTCTCTGCAGTTGGATAGGTTTCGAGCTCTGGTTCTGTACTCGGATAGCCCTCGTACCCCTACTGTACAAACACTTCAGCACTTCGATATACCGACAGTCAACTTGGCACCGCTGAAGGGACTGCAGCACCGCCCAAATTTCGACGGAATCAAAGGCTTTTTCATAGTCCACATACGCCAGGCAAAGTGGCAAATTGTACTCTTCAGTCTTCTGTACAATCTGCCGCAGGGTATGTATGTGGTCTATGGTACTGAAGCCTTTTCGGAAACCGGCTTGTTCGGGAGGCTGGAAGTCGTCGAGTCTGCGTGCGAGACGATTCGTAATGACTCTCGAAAACAGCACGTAAACGCGGCTCAGAAGGGAAATCGGTCTGTAGTTCTTCAAGAGAGCGTTGTCGCCTTTCTTAAAGAACAAGACCACCGCACTTCTGCTCCACGCCTCTGGAGTAGTGCCACCATGGAGGACGGAATTGAAGAGCTTCTGAAGGACTTCAAGTACCGGTGTTCCACCCGCTTTCAGAAGCTCCGCTGTAATTCCATCCTCGCCTGGGGCCCTGCCGTTTTTAAGGTGCTGGAGAGCCATTCTAATCTCGCTTAGACTGACGTCCGGGATATCATCGGAATAGTGTCGGATAAGACTTGCTCTTGGATCGTTACTCACACTTGCGTGTGGCTCCAACGATGATGCGTACAGCTGCCCATAGAACCTCTCAATCTCACTCAAAATCTCAGGTGTCCCGGAAACGATGCTGCCACACTCAGTCTTCAGCCTTGACAGTTGGCTCTTACGGGCAGACAGATCTCTGGCAAAGACTTTGGAGCCCTGGTTCCGCTCGATCGCTTCTTTAATACGCGCAGTATTAAAGTTGCGTAAGTCTCGCCGCATGCATTTGGAGATCTGTCTGTTCAGTTGCCTGTATGCTGTCAAATCTGTTGAGGATTGCAGCCTCATCTCCCGTCTAACAGCCATGAGATTAAGAGTGTGATCGGAGAGTTTTTGTGTTCTTCCGCGGCGGGTCTTGCAGAACTTAGCTCCGACCGCATGGACAGTTTCCACGAGCTTGTCATTCACATCGTCCACTGCATTGCAATCTTGTAGGCACTGAAAGCGGTTGTGTAACTCGAGCTGAAAGTTTTCGGGATTTTGGATTAGAGCACGAGGGGGACGGAGCGCTGACTTCATTAGACGAGACCTCTCCAACTTAACGTTTAGGTTCAGTGTGCCTCTAACCATTCGGTGATCGCTGCCAGTTTTCACCCTTGCGATCACTGAGACATCACTGAACAGTTGGCGTCTGGTCGTCATAATGAAGTCAATCTCATTTTTGTCGAACCGTCGGGGCTCGACCAGGTCCACTTCCTGTGGGGCCGCTTCTGGAAGAAAGAGTTCATCATAAAGAGTCCCTCTTTCGCCATAAAGTCGGCCAGCTGCTGGCCCCTTCGGTTCCGTTGCCCTACTCCAAATTTCCCTAACTTCAGCTCACCGTTTTCTCTTGTGCCTAGTTTTGCGTTTAAGTCTCCCATCAACACCGTGTAGTGGGTTTTGGAGGAATGCATGGCTTTGGAAATATCCTCATACATTTCCTCCACCTCCTCATCGGAATGTGCCGAGGTTGGTGCGTAAACCTGTATGACCTTCAGCGAATACCGTTTGGTGATTCTGAGTATCAGGTACGCAACCCTCGTCGACACACTCCCAATATTTACAACGTTGTTGACGAGAGACTTGTGGAAGATAAATCCGACACCTCCTTGGGACAGATGGTCGCCCTCCCGGTGATAGAACAAGTTGCCGGATTCGAGAATCACCGTGTCCTCCCCCTCTCTTCGGACCTCGGATAATCCTATAATACTCCAGCGCAACTTGTCTATCTCTTCTTCCAGCTCCAGGATCTTCTCGTCAGTCCTCAGTGTGCGTGCGTTAAATGTTGCCAGGTCGAGTCGTCGTAGGTGGCGACCGAACCTCCACCGGAGATTCTTAGCACCCCCTGCCCCGCCGTTACCATGGTCGCCACCGTAGCCAGGAATAGCGGGGCCGCCGGGGACTGGGGGCCGTCTATTTGTGTAATTGTTCATGGGGGTTATATTGCGATAGTTGCCACGCTTGGCGAGCGGGTTGGCAATCGCAGTTTTTTTTTGTCGTACAGTTGCTGTTATCAGGAAGATGCTGCTGCCCATCTCCTGCCTGTTTCCCTCTGTCGCCTTTTACGACACCCACGGGAAGATATGGGGTAGTGGATATTCTTAACCGCCACTACACGGCAAAAATATATATATATATATATATATATATATATATATATATATATATATATATATAGGATGTTAGTGTAAACACCGTTGTCCTTGAAACCAGTGGTTTGGTTTCACTTATAGAAAGTAATTTCAATGAAAAATAACAACATTTTTTTTAAGTCAAATCTCAATTTTTTCTTACAATTATTTCACCCTAGGCAAGTAGGGATATACCTACAGAATTCACAACAAAAAACTCAACGTATCGTAGGTAGCGGCAGCGATTCGCGGTCAAGGCCAATGTCATTGTGTCAGTCCTTCGGTGCGTCGGTGGGGAATGTACGTGTTAATTTAATTTAAAACCGCGCCGCGCGCCGTGCCGACATCCTACGTCGCTTTAGGTTCCTTGATCCGAGTGTATTTAGTTTGTAATTATGTCATACATAAACGTGCAGTGGAAATGTGCCTCTTCGTTCACTGAGAAACCTCTACTACCAACATGACGGTGCCCCTGCACATTTTCAGCTGCAAATCGGAGCTATGCTGGTTGAGGAATTTTCTGGGCGATGAACCGACCTTACCCCGCTGGACTTTTATCTTTGGGGAGAAGTGAAGCGCCGAGTGTATGCAACTAAGTTCCATAATACGTCCGAACTCACTGCGCATGACACTGTTGTGCTTCTAGCTTTTACGATTAATGTAAAAGCTGATCAAAATGAAATTCATTTACGAGGATTTTATTTAATAGGCAAGCGTAAATAATCAATCAGGCTACACATCAAGCTATACAAATCTAGTTTGTCTTGGCCTCGCTTTGTATGATCACTCCGTACAATGAACGGTCAGCTGAGCTTCAAATGCCCTTTACGTTCCTAGGCCGCGGCATCTTGCTAAGACAGTCCCGGGACCCCCGGGTCCTTGATTGGACGGCGAGCTACCCATTGGATTTGCATAGCTTAGTGTGTAGCCGTGTGTGCATAACATTATGATTAACCTTTTAAATACGCCAAAGATCCTACCTAGTGATTTACTATTATTAATGTTTAATTTTCTTTGTTGTTAAATCTAACTTACATTAATTTGGACTCGTCACGCAACACAAAGGGTAGGAATTTTTGACTCTCCTAAGCCAGTTAGAAACTACGAAGGAAAAGTTACATCATAGGTTATGTGTACCATTGTGTTTTTATTGAAATGTTGTGTAGGTAGCAAGGGCGAGCGGTGATCTTTACAGTGATTACGTCACTCGGCCGCATAGGGTCCATGAATTTACGGACGGTGTCGGACAGAAACTATTTTAATTTTATGAAAGAAAATAGCGTTTTTTTTTAAATCGGATAAATATTTTTATATTAAAGCCAACTACCTATGGTTTCAATGACAACGGTGTTTACACTTACACACTGTATATATATATATATCTTGACCCTTTGGAAGAGTGACAACGTTGCACGCGGGTGGCACGCCGACAAAAGACACCGCTGTCGATATGTCGCAATACCAATAGTTTGCACTGCGTGGCAACGTCGCTTTTTAATGTTCAAGGACTCAAGTTCATTGAATCATTGACTTAGTGACCCAATTCTATAGTGTTCAAATTTGCTTAAAATTAAAACTCTACTTTTTGACCTAATTACTGGACCGATTACGTTCATTTTTTGTATATCGTCAGCAAAGGCGATAACAAGTATATGGTTTCATTTATTGCATATATGTGGGACCCATTCTGTATATACTATATATTAGAGTTGGGCCGATCAGTGAGTCAGTCAGACTAATCGGTGAAGCCGATTAATCGGCTTTTCATTTTGTTAATTTCAGCAAAGGTTTTTCGTGTTTTTCTGCGTGGTAAGTGCGGCTACATTGATATGAATAAAGCTTTAAATGTAAGAAAAGAATAGTTTCTCTCCCATGCGTAAAATCACGTCAGATTTATACATATGTAGGTAAATCAAATAAATAATAAAATTAGTAGGTTCATACATAACTTTTATTAAAAAATCAGACTCACATGTTTTAATGTTAATTATTCTGGACATAGGAACTTTGGTAAAAAAAAGAATCTGAAGTAGCTATTTAAATTTAAAACTAAACAAAAACCTAAGTACTTACTATTTTAATTCTACTTTTTAACTTTCTCTAATCGTAATGCAAAGTAGTAACACAACAAAATAAAACATTAATAATGATATTCATAATAAACTTTAAAAAAACAAATTTTAAGCCTCTTCCTTTGCATAACAAAAAAACAACTTAAGTAACGCATGTAGATTTTCAAAAGACAAATAGAACAATTCTTGTTTCTGTACTTAAAACTAAATTGTTATTGTTTTTATACTAAAAATTACAATAAATTGTTTTTTTTTCCTGTAATCTTATTAAATAAAGAAATTATTTTCATCATCAACGAATGGGACCTACATTTCCCGAACGCCACCGAAACTGGGGAATCGTCTGGGCCGATTAATCGGCTAATCGGCCCAAATCATAATATATATATATATATATATATATATATATATATATATATATATATATATATATATATATATGTTTCTATTTATCCATATGTATACAAACCAAAGATTTAAATAGCAAGATGCGACTTCACCTTGAA
Source organism: Parnassius apollo (assembly GCA_907164705.1). NCBI lineage: Eukaryota > Metazoa > Arthropoda > Insecta > Lepidoptera > Papilionidae > Parnassius > Parnassius apollo. The sequence continues at coordinate 10,669 of CAJQZP010001314.1, forward strand.
AACTGTGGCATTATTTTTGGAGTGAGCTCACTTATTTGAGAATGGGCACATTTCAGAGTGGTTATACTATGATAAGGGCACATCTATTTTATTATACTATTAAATCTTTGATACAAACATACATAATATAGACAAATAGAAATGTTACATGACTGATGTTATATATAAAAATTACTTACAGGTATATTATATTCCCCTTCCACATAATTCTCCTCCAGTTCACCATTATCTTCATCAATGACCAAGTCCTCAACCTCGTCGTCGATGAGATCATCAATATATTCCCGGGGAACTGGGTTTCTTCCTGGGCACGACATTCTAAAAACGAAAATAATATTTATTACATTAAAAAAATCAAAAAATCAAGAGAAACCAAGCAAACGAAATATAAACAGATTTACTCTACTACGTAATGAGTATCCCTATCCAAGGTCATATTTATTCTAACAATATTATTTTTATATAAAAAGCAGAAATTACTATACAGGGTGTCCCAAAAATATCACGTCAGAGTGACATGGAAGATAGGTTAGCCTTAGGTCTTGCAGATAAAGAAAAATGACCTTAGTAAAAGTATTTTAGTTTTCGAGATATCGTCAATTGTTTTATTTTCTCAAAAATCTCTACTTTAAGTTAGTGTTCCTACCGTTGTTGTTAGAAATACCTTGAAAGTTGTTGGTTTTTATATTTTTTTTAGTTTTCGAACAGTTGTTCCATGCGGTGAAAATAAATTTGTCCCAAAATCTAATGTATTTTTTAATAAAAAAAATGATTTGTATTACTTTTTTACCTTTGAAAAAATTGAACTCCAACTTTGATGACACACCGTGAAAAAAAATTTTACTGACGTAAACTGGCAAATAATTTGCAAAACTGCTCCAATTACTGCAGATTCAGGAAAGGTACAACACTTATATCAATTGTTTAAAAAATGTTGGAATTACCATTTTTATCAATAAGGGTAGCGCTAAAGCCGAACTTATTGGCTTAGCTATGGGATATTGCCAAAAAAAAAATGAAATTTTTAATTAACGTAAATATTAAAGCAGATGCTCGAATTGTTTCCCTCTAGTTCTAATACATAATCTACATCTTCTGATAAAATTATTTTTTAATCTTCTTAAACCTATTTGCGATATCTCTTGAGCCGCTACGTTTATCCGGTTACGGAGTTCCCTTTCGTTGTGAATTGGCTTTAGGTACACTTTATCCTTGAGACAACCCCAATAAAAAAAATCCAGAGGATTTAAGTCAGGAGATCTCGGGGGCCATAAGATTGGCCCCAATCGCCCAATCCACCTTCTTGGGAACCTGTTGTCAAGATAGGCTCGAACGTCTCGAGCGTAATGTGCTGGGCAACCGTCGTTTTGGTACCACATCGTTGCCCGTGTTTGTAGTGGCACATCCTCTAGGAGCGTTGGCAATCGGTGTTGAAGAAATGCCAAATAGTTTTCTCCATTTAATGTAGGAGGTAGCTCTACTGGTCCTAATATTGAACCATTGAAGATTCCTGTCCATAAATTGATTTTAAACATGTATTGTGAACGGTCTTCTCTGGTTTCATGCGGGTTCTCTAACTGCCAACTATGAATATTGTGCAGGTTAAGATATCCGTCCCTTCTGCACTGAGACTCATCAGTCCACAAAACTTTATGAAAAAAGTCGGGATCTTGCCTATTTAGTTCCAGCATTCGTCGGCAAAACAGAACTCGTTTTACATAATCACCCTCAAGGAGAGTTTGCACTCTTTGAATGTGGTATGGGTGAAATTGATACCTTTTTTTTAAAATACGATGAACCGATGATTTCGGTATTCCAGTGCGGCTTTGTATCATACGAACCGAAGTCGAGGGATCCTCTTCGCAATCCTGTAGCACGACGTCATCCTCGATTGTTCGCGGTCTCCCAGATTGAGAACCTCGAGTTCCAGGTATTCTGCCCTCCCTATAGGCAGAATCCAATCGTTCAATCACCTCATACGTCGGATGTCTACGGTCTGGATACCGTTCCGCGTACAATCTTGCAGCCAACCTTGCGTTTAATGAGACTATGCCTCGAGTAGAAACTTTCCTGGTTTCGCCGTAAATCAAGTACATGTCAGCGTACTCACGATGTGTAAAGCGACTAACAGCGCCTCTTCGTGGATTTTCCATTATTAGAACTTTCACAACAAAATCAATCAGTCCAACAACAGTCCGAGTAGTAAGCAAATCAAAGTCCAATTTATAAACGCCGAGTAGTCAAAAATATTAAAAATAACGAAAGGAGCACAAAATCGCACGAGTATCACAAAAAACTGAAAATAACGTACTAAAAACAAAATCAACCACCGAAGTCCGAAGCTACCTGTGCGAGACTGAGATAGCACTGTTCTCCCTCTATTCACAGCTATCTCGCTCAGTTTATGACCGGAGAACTGGTTGATGGGATGCTAAACACAATAACTAAACAACATTCCTTTTCATTGCTTTTGAAAACAGAATTCTTATTCAATAACAAATTACAGCTTCCCGCTGAGAGCGCTACCCTTAATAATAAAAATAGTAATTTTGACATTTTTTTAAATAGTTGATATAAGTGTTATACCTTTTCTGAATTTGCAGTAATTGGAGCAGTTTTTCAAATTATTTGCCAGTTTACGTCCGTACATTTTTTTTTCAGGGTAGGTCAACAAAGTTGGAGTTCAATTTTGTTCAAGGGTAAAAAGTAACACAAATCATTTTATTTTATTAAAAAATACACTAGATTTTGGGAGAAATTTACTTTCAACGCATGGAACAACTGTTCGAAAAATACAAAAATATAAAAAAAAACAATTTCCAAGGTATTTCTAACGACAACGGTAGAAACACTAACTTAAAGTAGAGATTTTTGAGAAAATAAAACAATTGACGATATCTCAAAAACTAAAATACTTTTACTAAGGTCATTTTTCTTTATCTGCAAGACCTAAGGCTAGCCTATCTTCCATGTCACTCTGACGTGATATTTTTGGGACACCCAGTATACATATTGAATTTATCCAAATGAAAAAAAAACTTATAAATACTTCGTAATTTTATTACCACCATATAAATCTATCAATATCGCCCTATCGATAAAATTCGCGCATACCTGCAACATTGCAAAAATATGGCGAAATATTTGAAATGTCATATAGGTTTTATGGACAATTGTATAGATTCTGATAGGATTGTGATAGGAAAAATGGGTTGGATTTAGAATCGTTTGGCAGGAATTTGGGGGAGTGTAAGGTGTTTTATTTGGTAGAGGTTTGGTCCCCGATTATAATAATACCACTCACATTAAAAGGTAATGCACCGTCATCGAAAAAATAAATAAAAACTATTATAACCTAAAATGCGTAAAGTATGGAAAATGATACATTTTTATTATGAAACTGACTTTATAGCTCTGGGTTCTAGCCCTTCTGAGAAAAAAAAATTATACGATATTACTGTGAAAGCTGGATAGTGTATAGAATTTTGTGTATGTGTGACAAGGACGTAAGACTAGTGTCACATTATTCTACTGTCTGACCCTGACCCAAGCGACTCTCCGTATTGTGGAGAGATGGTGCAGGGAATATGACCTAACCATTAATCCAAACAAAACAGTTCTTGTAATATTTACACAAAATCGAATGCTGAATAACTATCATCTCCAAGTATTTTCAGCACAAAACTCCAGCTGTGCTCCGAGGTAAAATACTTAGGTCTTACCTTGGACACTAAACTTAACTGGAATAAACACATAGAAAACAAAATCAAACGAATGCTGAATAACTATCATCTCCCACATCTTTTCAGCACAAAACTTCAGCTGTCCTCCGAAGTAAAATACTTAGGTCTAACCTTGGACAGTAAACTTAACTGGAATAAACACATAGAAAACAAAATCAACAAAGCAAGGTTAACTTTCTGGCAATGCAGAAACATGATTGGCAAATGATGGAGATTGATGCCAAAAATTATAATGTGGCTGTACAAAACTGTAATTCGGCCTATGATCACATACGGCTCTCTGGTATGGTGGACCAAAACTAACGACACACAATAAAAGCCACAACAATAAAAGCTTCAGCGTTACCAGAGATTGGCTTGTAATGCTGCCACAGGATGCTGCATAAGAACTACACCAACAGCAGCTTTAGAGGCTATACTGGAGCTAACACCGCTTCATCTACATATACAACAAGAAGCAACTTTAGCTGCCATTAGACTCAAGACCCTAAATCCTTTAAGTAAGAGTAGAGTCCTCCATACAGGCATAAATTGATAGAATTTACTCAAAAATTCCTATCTTACTAGCCAAGTATGATAGGATCCCAAAACAAATTGTATTCGATAAGAAGTACAGGATACAATTGAAGGAAACTGACCAGCTGGAAGGATTGGGACCAAAATTTTTCTGAAGACCTTAATATCCACATATGCACACCACTGAGTACCCATGACACAGTCTTCCAGGCTGAATGCATGGCAATGCTGAATGTATCATCCAAGCGGCCGTAGCAATAGATGCTAGGAAGGTGAAAGACTTCTCCATCAGAATACTGACCGATAGTATGGCAGTACTACAAGCTCTGAGTTGTAATTTGGCTAACTCGGGACTGATATATGAGTGCCATCAACGATTGAATGAGGTATGTAAGCACAACAATGTGACTGCAATGGATCAAGGGACACAGTGGATCTAGAAGCAACGATGCAGCAGATGAACTGGCCAGAAAGGGGCCGGCATCGCTCCCCGAAATAGCTTGCAACATCAAAGGACTGTTGAACTTCTTCGGGGAGATATCATAGCTCGAATAATCACATTATTCCTGCCCACACGCAAAATACGCGCTTAGACGTGAAGTTGCGGAACAGCCTGTCGTAAACTAATCGTAAACGAGTCGTGGTTTTGACAAAGGCGAACCGCCAGTGAAACGCCAATTATATGTCGAGAAGATGAAAGCAATGTGGAATTTAGTCACTGTGTACCGAAAATTTAGCACACGGGAACAAGTTATTGCTTTTGCTGAGGAAAAAGGCATGATCCCAGCAACAAAAATATGTAGTGTTTAGAATAAGAAAAGTAAAAAAAGTATGTGTTTAGAATACTCCACCAATAGAACGGTGGGCTTATTTGTCTGCAACCGAGGCCCATGCAGATCTAAATAAAAAATTAGCCGTGGCAAAGGCATGTGGTTTGAGAATGTCAAATTAACAATACCTCAAGTATTTTACTTAATGTATGCATATACAAATAAGAAATGATATATAATGAAGTTATGATATGACTTTAAAAGAGGATTATTCTGAAAGGGAACATTGTATATCTAGAGCAACTGTTAATGATTGGTTTATTTACTGTCGGGAGGCTGTAGTCATTTATGAAATAGAGAAACAAAGTATCCTGGGAAAAATTGGCAGTCCAGGAAAAATTGTCAAAATTGATGAAAGTAAATTTGAAAAAGGGAAATACACAAAAAAGAAAATCATAGTGACCCTGAAAACCCTTTTGTAACAGCAGACGGCACCCACACTCAAAGAATTGAGTCTCAGTGGCGTATCGTCAAAAGATATTACAGTAAAGACAGCTATAATAATAGAGAAGATTTTACCGACTTACTACATTAATATTTATGTAGAAGAGAAATTATAAAGAATAAAAGAGATCCTTTTGAGGAATTAATAAAAATAATAAATTATGTTTACAAACAATAAAGAAATTATTATAATATACCGTTTTATTTCTGAATTGTTTAAAACTATCTGGGCAGTTAATTGGGTTCGCTATAGACATCTGATACTTCATTTTGATAATGATTTTAGTCTAGGAGGCTTGTTAGGGTTAAGCTTGAACTTATTACACTGTTTTTAGATGTCAGAAATGCATTTTGAATTAATTACGATAAAAACAAATTTCACTAAAAATTGTGTAATAATGAAACACAAATATGTCAATTTGTTCTCATATTATAAAGTAGATGTCCGGAACTTGATATTTTAATTTTGTTTTCAATTTAGGAGGATTGTCAGGGTTAAGCCCGAACCAATTACACTGTTTTTGGATTTCTGAAATGCATTTTGAATTAATTATGATAAAAATAAATTTCACTAAAAATTGCATATAGTGAAACGTAAATATGTTATGATATATAAAAAAAGTTAATCATTCGGACACAGACAAATCATTAGTGGCTGGAGACAGGACTTATATACAACAAATTGAGTCACAGTGGAGAGCAGTCGAGAGGTTTTTCAGAAAACAAAATTGTAACAATTCACATTACATTATTTCATTTACCAATATAATAGCAGAGTTAAGGGCAACTAGACTTTAACCCATTCCATGCCAGCAACGCACTCGCGTGCGTTTTAGTTTTTTTTACTTGTGTGCCTGCAACGCACCCGTATGCGTGTAGTGTATGTTTTAATAAAGTATCATTTATTCAATGTGCGTTGCATTGTTGTTGCCATTTTTTAATACACCTCAATCTAGATTATATTTCTGTTATGTAACAGTGTTTACAGTAGTAAAAAAAATGTCACAATTGAATTGACGATTTTTGCTAGTATTATAAATCAAGTTTTTACAGTGATTTAGGTGTTAAAAGGTAAGTAAATATGATTTTTTAATACGTAATTTTAAGTCTACTGATAATATTTTGGATAAATTTTGAAGTCCAAAACATACCAATGCTAATGTTGTGTTCAATGGCATTTATGAACGACTTTGTTCATGGATGGTGTTACACATCGACAGTAATCGGTCGCTCAATGTTACTACTGCTATTGTAACTTTATAATGTTATTTTATAACTTGAGATATTTTACTTCAGTGTTCGTATTACTTACCCTACATGGTACAAAATAATACCATTTGTGAAAAAAGCTTTTATTTTTAAATTTGAATGGGATGAATTGTGTAGAGTAACTAGTATTTTTGTCGTTTATAGGTCTTTTGTTTTCTCAAGCATTATGGCAAATAATAATAGAGGTCGTCGTTTGGTTGAATTGTCACTTAATACTGCCGAAGGTACTAATTTACAAGCTAGAAAAGAAAGTTATTCACAAGATAGGTATAGACAGTTGCTCTTTATTTACTAATATGAATGGTTAGAATGATTTTATCTATTTAAAATCAATGTATTGAATGTTGTTATTTTTTAAAGTTCAACAAATCAGAAAATAAAAATGTTTTGGAGATAAAAGTAGCACATCAGGTTTAAAGCAGAAAAGGGCGAGCTCTTTAAATACGGCAGTAGAAGTAGAACCTAAGAATATTCGGCGAAATTCTATTGAAACACGATGCCCAATATTGCCATTCCCAGATTCTGTTCAAAGGTAGGTAACCTACACATTTCTTTTCTTTTGAGAGTATTTTTAAGTTTAGTTTTTCAATAGAATATTGTTGTTTCAGTAAACAACAACTATGCAATCAGTCTCCAGTACTTTGCACATCTTCTAGTGGTGTAGTTAAAACTTGGTCTGTCGAAAATGTGTCAGAATTACATTCAACTTCGAAGGCCATTGTCATCGATATGGTTGCCCAAGCAGACTGTGATAACAAATCATTTACTAAAATCTTGTATAATGTATTCTGCTAGAATACCTACATTGCTTAATCTTTTAGCTTTTTTTTAGATACTGTTTTACATAACTTTGTTGAAGCTCTTGGGCTAAAATATTCTCTGTATTTGCTAAATATTTTTCATTTTACTATAATTATTATGAAAATACGTACTTATAATATAATTATGTAAAAGGAGAATTAAAGACTGCTTTGATCTTATATGAGTATTTTTATTTCTGTCACCTACCCTACACCCTAACAATTTAACTATTGGTTCATGTTTCCCAGTCGGGCATAAAGCCATCCACTATATACTCTAAAAAGTGCCCACGCACCGTATGCGTTTGGTGTATTTTTTCGTATTTATCAACAATATTTATTTAAAAAAAATCTAAATACATCATTAGTAATCCATTCCATACCATAAAACATAATAAAAAGTGGTGGCACCTAGTCATCAACTTTTAAAAAAAGGTGGCATCGAATGGGTTAAAGATAAAATTGGTCGAATCAGTTATAAAACTGAATTAGCACACCCCGACTCCACGTAGTCTTGTCTGTTTACCCCTAGTGTTTTTGTAAAGCCTTAAGCACGGAGGGAGAGCAGCCCCGCCCGTCGTAGCAAATAGCAGGCACCTGTGCGAGCCGTAGTGTGCTTATTATTATATTATGTTTATAAATTAAAGTAAAAGCTCGGGACTTAGGGCACCCCGACTCGGACAGGTTAGGTTAGAAAGGGATAGCGGGGTCAAGTGAACGAGCGAATAGACCCCGCATTCTTTCACTACGCATTTACCCATTTTTTGTCACGGATCGTCCGGCTTAACTCTGTCGGCGTCACATTGAACACTGAACTGACGTTAGCCAGGCATATGGCTGTGGCCATATATGCAGTGGCAACGCTTTGGCGCGGTAATTACTTACCTAGTGTAATATATAAATCAATGTTTTTTAATGTAAGTGGTATTATTATAATCGGGGACCAAATCTCTACCAAATAAAACACCTTACTCCCCCAAATTCCTGCCAAACGATTGTAAATATCAACCGGAAATGTGAACAAAATCTTGAAAAGTATGAAATTATCTCGTATATTCATTTGAATTTTACCGTTTTCACGTAGATTTATCCATAAATATTGACATTTATATTTACTACTTCCTCCGTACTCATCATTTCGATTTCAAGTATTTTTAGGCGCTTACTTTTCACTTTCATGCCACAAATTATATATCTACGGGTTTGTTATATTACAAGAAATACACAAAAGTATAATACTTACCCTTTTATTCCAAAATAAACAGAAAAATGGTAAAATTACTTAAACTCTAGTCCACGCGCGAACGCTGTGTGCATTTCCTCTATGGCTGTGTGGTGTGTGCATAGAGTAGAGCACAGAACACGCCCTAATACCCTTAGGCGGGAAGAATGTCAACTTCAAACAAAGAAAATGGCACCCATAATGCACGCCATCTCTGTCGTGCCCCACTAAAACTTTTTTGCGCGGGAATTTTGAAACGTGATTTTTTTTTTAGTTGGCGTCTTGGTTGTTTCTAGGCATGTCGATCTAAAATCGATTAATCGAAAAATCGATTCTTTGTAGCAAAATAATCGATTGAAAATAATTTTTTAGATCGATTCGGAGCACCGCATCGATTCACTGAATCGATCCAAAAACCTCTCGAATCGGACCGATTCATCTGATTCTAGAACCAGCGATAAAATTCCCAAAGTGATTGGGGTATATATACCGCAGTTTTTTAATTTTTTGCTGTTGGGGGACGCAAAAACAACCGATCTTACTTGGTTGATAATTTGAACGCAATATACAACATGTAACATAATTAACGCAATTTGAAAAAGTAGTTTGTTCAGAATTGTTTATTGAATCGATTCCTATCATTTTTAATATAGGTAATTTTTTATCCCAAAAATAATTAAAACTACGTAAATTACAGTCACACTAAATCTGTACAGTCAAACAAATTGAAATGGACCGTATCTTAAGGCAATAAGACTTTTAAGAGTGCAGTTTTATTTGTGTTATTACTAATTCTGTCATTCAATAAAAATAAAGAAAAATGTACTTTATTTCAAGCACGTTAAAGTCTTTGCGTTCGTGGATTTGTACTGTGACCACAACATTCTTCCGGAATTAGTATAACTAATTTGATAAATAATCAGTGCATAAAAATGTTTAACTAAAATTCAGTGTATGTATTATGATTATAACATACACCCTTAGACACCCCAATATACTAATTGGGGTGTCTGAGGGTGTTCGTTAATTACGTTACATATTGTATATTTGAATAAAATAAATATTTATGAACGTATCCAACAATATCGAAAAGTTGTCATTTCATTTTCATTTCTAAATTTCTAATTCTATTCCTACCTGTGGAATGTTGGTTTAACTTAATCTGTGCTGTGAACAAAACTACATATACATACTACAATTTAATATTATAGCTGTGAACCTGATTGAACTGTGAACTTGCGAATTTACTTTATTATCAAAAACATACATACTGTGAGCTCTAAGTACAGACGGAGTACTTTCTATTTATCTGGATGCTGTAAATAAATATTATATGTTGAAGTTTATAGTAAGGAAATAACCAGTATTGTGTTCGTGTAGCATTCATTTCAATTTGATAAATAATGAGTTATTAGATTGAAACAGATTTATCGAGAAATGTACGTTGCAATTTGCAAATTTTGTTAAAGTATTGTTGTTGTTTTTAGCCAATCACTTTGTAAATAAAAACCGGCCAAGAGCGTGTTGGGCCACGCTCAGTGTAGGGTTCCGTAGTTTCCCGTCCGTCACAATAAGTGTTTCCACTTATGAGTTTAAAGGTGGGTATCCATTATGTTCGCCAGCGCCGCTCCTGCAACTGCTCCCGGTAGTGGGTACGTGCGCGAACATGCACGCTGCGGCAGGCGATGCCAAGGAGAGACCAACCGAATAATTCGATAATACCCAACCCAATGTAATAAGTACCTACAGCGCCATCTGTCGGGGACTTGGGTTACTAATTAATACATAGACGTGCCAGAAGTTTTCGGTGGTAATTTTGGATTGCGAGAACCGATTTTAATAATTCTTTTTTTGTTTGAAAAAAGATACGTTCAGGATAATAAAATATGTAAACGAAGTTAAAAAAAATGCTTGCATATACGATTATACTACAAACTTAGTCCAGAAATTATTTTGTACAACTTTTTGTCTTTTTTGTACAAAAACTCTTTCCATGCAAGTCGATTATTTCCGAAATTATTGACATTATCAAAAAATGATTTTAGTAAACCCCTATTCATTTTTAAATACCTTTCCAACAATATATCACACGTTAGGGTTGAAATTAAAAAAAAAATCACTTCCCACTTTACATATAGGGGGGCTACCCTAATAAAACATTTTTTTCCAATTTTTATTTTACCACTTTGTCGGCGTGATTGATACACATATTGGTACCAAATTTCAGCTTTCTAGTGCTAACGGTCACAGAGATTAATCGAGGACGGACAGACGGCCAGACAGACATGGCGAAACTATAAGGGTTCCTAGTTGACTATGGAACCCTAAAAAGGGATCGAGTGGCGAACCACCCCTAAAACAAGCGTTTCAAGCTTACCAGGAGAGGTTAAAAGGAATATTAGTAATTTTAATTAACAAGATTACTAATATTTTAATTTCAAAAAAATATTAAAGTTCAATTAAAGAAAAAATCGCAAATTCTTAAAATTTCATGTTTGAATATGTCGCGATTAATCGAAAATCGATCTTTAAATCCTCGATTTAATCGATTCTTGTATCTTCGATTCAAATCGATTTTTTAAGAGTGAATCGACATGCCTAGTTGTTTCGTTTCAAAAATGGCTTAAGAATGTAAAATACCATATAGATAGATCACTGACCTCTATATTCACAAGTACGCTGGACTGGCTATAAACTGTGACATGATGAAGCGATTTGATTTCCGCCATTTTGGCGCTGACAGCAGAAGTGCACGTCCACGGAACTAATAATAGGGATAAGACAGTGTATCAAATTTTATCGATAAATATTCTATACCCTACCTATACCTAAATAAATAAAATGGACTCTATGGATAGATGGACTCTACCCATAACGTCTATTCTATTTATGTATCATATTAATATAATGCCATTATCATTCATCATCATTAAAACTCTTCACAAGTCCACTGCTGAAAAAAGGCCTCCCCCAAGGAATGTCACAAAGCACGGTCCTGAGCTACCTGAATACATCAAGTTCCTGCATGTCTTACCAGGTTTTGACTCCATCTAGTGGGGGAACGTCCTACACTTCACCTGCCGGTACGGGGCTACCACTCGATAACTTTTTTCCCCATCGGTATTCGGTTTTTCGAGCTGTATGGCTGGTCAATTTCCACTTCAGCGTACTTATCCGTTGGTCGATGTCGGTCACTCTGGTTCTGCTGCAGATATCCTCATTCCTAAGTTTGAACCCCAGAGCATAGCCCTCTTCATAGCTCACTGATCGACTTCGAGCTTCCTCATACGGCCCGCAGTGAAAGACCTCGTCTCAGATCCATAGGTCATCACTGGCAACACGGACTGGTTGTAAAATCTAGTTTTGAGGTATTCCTGACGAGAAGATGTGTTGTAATCTCACGAATGCTGCCCAGCCGAGTTGAATCCGTCGATGGACCTGTCGATCGAAGTTGAACTTACCTAGTCGGACTATTTGTCCCAAGTAAAAATACTCGTCAACAACTTCAGCCAAGTGCTCCCAAAAACCAGCGGCATAGGTGTGACATGGACATTACACATGACTTTTGTTTTGTCCATGTTCATCTTAAAACCTATCCGTTGGGAGCACTGACCTCTATATATACAAGTACGCTGGACTGGCTATACACCGTGACATGATGAAGCGATTTGATTTCCGCCATTTTGGCGCTGACATCAGAAGTGCACGTCCGCGGAACTAATACTAGGGATAAGACAGTGTACCAAATTATATCGATAAAAAATCTATACCCTACCTATATCTAAATAAATAGAATGGACTCTATGGATAGATGGACTCTACCCGTAACGTCCATTCTATTTATGTATCATATTAATATAATGCCATTATCATTCATCATCATTAAAACCCTTCACAAATCCACTGTTGAACATAGGCCTCCCCCAAGGAATGCCACAAAGCACGGTCCTGAGCTACCTGCATCCATCAACTTCCTGCATGTCTTACCAGGTTTTGACTCCATCTAGTGGGGGAACGTCCTACACTTCACCTGCCAGTATAAGGCTGCCACTCGAGAACCTTTTTTCCTCATCGATATTCGGTTCTTCGAGCTATATGGCCGATCAATTGCCACTTCAGCTTACTAATCCATTGGGCGATGTCGGTTACTCTGGTTCTGCTGCAGATATCCACATTCTTAAGTTTCAACCCCCGAGCATAGCCTTCTTCATTGCTCGTTGAGCGACTTCGAGCTTCCTAGTCGGACTATTTGTCCCAATAAAAATACTCATCAACAACTTCAGCTAAGTGCTCCCAAAAACCACCGGCATATGTGTGACATGGACATTACACATGACTTTTGTTTTGTCCATGTTCATCTTAAGACCTATCCGTTGGGAGACACTATTGAGGTCATTGAACATAGTGCGTAGGTCCTCCAGCGATTGTGCCATAAGGACTATATTGTCGGCAAATCGAAGGTGAGTGACACGACATTGCCGTTAATACCGTATTCTTTCCAGTCCAGTAGGTTGAAAACGTTTTCAATACAGCGGTGAAGAGTTTCGGGGATACAGGGATATTTCGGGGATATTACGTCACCATGTCTCACACATCTCTATAGTTGGATTAGTTTTGTACTCTGGTTCTGTACTCGGATAGCCATCATAACCCTTAACCATTCAACTAAAAAATTATTAAGATTAAACTAAGTACACAAAATAAAAATAAAAACATAATTTCTAGAATAATTTATTGTCAACCGTTCATTTCGTTTTAGTATTATAAAAAAACAAATCAGCTGCTATAATAACGCCTATTCTAATCAACGACAGGTCTGTCTATTGACAGTAAAATATTTTCTACTATATAAAAATTTTTGTTTGTTCGTACTTTCTACGATGCCATACCGTTCATCAGATTGCGGTAAAACTTAGTCAACTTATTGGTTGCACTTGTGCGAAGGTTATACGCATGGTACAATTAACTGACACTAGGTGGCGTGCCTATTATCCTGACTATTTATTTGAAAGTTATATATTATTCTATTTCAATGATTGTATTATCATTCCTAATTATACATTATAACTGTTCCACATTTTTAACGATATTTCCACAATTATTTCTTCTGTGGCAGCAATGCGCCGGGTATGAGCTAGCAAGATAATATAAAAAAAATTGAAACTTTGAATTACATAGGTATCAGTTATTTACAACATCATTCTCGAAATTAAAATTACAATATTAAAAAAAAATAACTGAAATTATCAATTTCCGAGCCCGATATGTGAATGAAGCCAGGGAGAAACGAGCACTTGGAAGCGTCAAGTGGTGAAGCCTCACCAAAGTCGCGAAAAACAGTCCAGTGGCGCATCGCCAATCGCCATACCAACACTCCTCTTCCCTTACGACTCCACCTCGACTACAGCGGTACAGGGAGAGGAATCTCCTCTAGCCGCAGCCCACTAACACACATCCAACGTGGCTCGACATCATCAGGCGACCTTTCGACACTTGGCTATGGCCCTTGAGTTTAGTGGAAAATGGGGAAAGAAGATATTAAAAAAACATTCGAAATAATAATCTAATACTTAGTACTTAGTAGTTGGTAGTGCTTGATGCTGGTACTACCAGAAAAAATTGTCGGTATACTGCACTTTTTCAAAGTGGTGTAGTTCTCATGTCTAATAAAACAGTCGTCTGTGAAATGTTTGGAACAATTATGATCATTTTGTTTCGGACGCCAATTCACAATATTTATGATTTTAAGCCAGTTGGAAACCTGTTAATTAATAAACATTTGATAATCATCTGTTGTTGGAGACTTTGTTTGTTAACAGATATGGGTAGGAAAAAACATCGATAAGTATTATAGACAAGGAACTCGACAACCCTATTGAATTTTATTGTTTATCAAAACTCCGTAATATACAGCCAAACATGTTGGTATATATGATATTAAGATTAGTAACAAATTTCTAAGTACTTATATTATTAAATAGTTTAAATTTGTCTAATATTTACTGCAAATTCACTTACTTGTGAAATTTTATACCACTTCCCTTTTGGTAACGAGTTTTACAGATTACGCACCCTCTCATTATTAATAAAAATAATTCTTATTATGTAACTAATATTATACACAATCAAACAACATAAAATACTTTCGTTTTTTAGTTTAAAAGTTCAAAATATAGACTTATTATATATGACAATATGAATAAGACAACATACTTTGGCATATTATGTCAATTTTATTTTTCAAGACATCCTTTAGCGGCGCTTCAAATTGGCACAGTCATTTTATATGGTATAGCCAGTCCAGCGTACTTGTATATATAGAGGTCAGTGGTCAATCCCCTTAAAAAAACCTTTCAAAAATAAGTATCCTTCCCCTCCTTGGTGGGACCAAGATTGTTCAGCAGCTTGTAGGAGAAGAAAAGAGGCTGAATTAATATACTCCCGTTCTATGACTGCAAAGAATTATATCTCCTATAAAAAAATTGCTGCAGAAACCTTAAAATTACTGTCAGACAAAAAGCGAACTGGTTGGTTTAAATTCTGTGTCACTGTCACCTAGGACTCCCCCATCTTTGGTCTGGAGAAATGTTAAAAAATATCGCTGTGCAGTTTCTAGTGAAAATATAATTTCTAATGATCCTTCCCCGTGGATAGATGAATTCTATAATAAACTCGCACCACAAACAGTCCCATCTTATGATGAATGCCTAGTTTTTAATTCTGCTTTTCTAAAAACAAATGATAAATTTGATTCCCCATTTTCTTCTCAGGAATTGTTTACTGTACTCAATGGCCTTAAAGACTCCTCACCAGGTATTGATGGGATTCCTTATTCGTTTATAATTAATAGTAGTGAGAACACTAAAACTGTCTTACTATCCATTTTAAATTTTATTTATATTACTGGTGATCCTCCTGCTGAATGGAAAACCCAAATTATTTTGCCCATTCTCAAACCAGCTAAGTCTAGCAATGACCCTTCCAGTTACCGACCTATTGCCCTTTCTTGTACTTTGGCAAAAATCTTGGAACATTTAATAAAAAATCGCTTGGAGTGGTTTTTGGAAAGGAATAATCTCTTACCTAAAAGCCAATTCGGTTTCCGAAAAGGTTTAAGTACCATGGATAGCCTAAGTACTTTGGTCACAGATATTCATATTGCTTTTTCAAAACATCAATTTCTCATAGGAGTTTTCTTGGATATTTCTTCTGCATATGATAATGTGCTTCTTCCTGTGCTCAGGCAGAAAATGCTTAATCTGAGCATTCCAGTGAGGATAGTCAATTACGTCTCTAACTTTCTCTCTTCTAGATCAATATCTATAAATGTTAAAAATCTCCTGCTTCCCCCAAAAACTATATGGAAAGGACTTCCACAAGGCTCAGTTCTTAGTCCTCTCCTTTATTCTATATATACTCACGATTTAGAACTTTCAGTAAATTCTTTTTGTAATGTTCTTCAATATGCAGACGATTTAGCTCTATACATCTCCTTAAACAACTTCACAGTGGCATGTTCCCGTCTAAACTCATCCATGGATTATTTACAAGAATGGTTAACTAATCATGGCCTCTCTTTATCTGTGGCCAAGAGTAGTGTGGTGATCTTTTCCCGCCAAAGGCGAGTTCTCGATAAATCTGTTGTATATGATAAGCAACCTATTCCAGTTAGAGGCAATGTTAAATTTTTGGGAGTTATCCTTGATTCGAAATTGGCCTTCGGTCCATACATTGAATATATAACACAAAAATGCGAAAAAAACATAAATATTCTTCGGTCTTTGTCAGGTGTTTGGTGGGGTCCCATCTTTTTTCTCAGAAATTACTGTACAATGCTTTAATACGAAGCCACCTTGACTATGGATGTTTTCTGTTGGAGCCTTGCAATAAATCATCCCTGAAAGTAATGGACAAAATTCAATCGAAATGCCTTCGCATTATTACAGGGGCAATGAAATCCTCACCAATAAATGTTCTTCAGGTTGAGTGCATAGATCCTCCTTTAAGATTAAGAAGGCAATACCTTTCAGACAGATTCTTATTTAAGATCTGTCAGCTTTCAGATCATCCCCTAATTCCTAAATTGCACCTTCTTTCAGAGTATATCTCATCTGACCGATACTGGACCCATAAGGACTCTCCCTTCTTGTTTAAAAGTTTTGTAATTTTTCTTCAGCTTCCTTACCCAATCTTTCAATGTAAAATAAATCCACTCTTTGATGTTCCTTACGAGGCTATTGTTTACCAACCCGAAATTCATCTAGATCTAGGTATAGAAAAGGATTCTCCAATGGCAAATTTGAAATTAAAAGAAATTATAGAAAACACCTTTAAAGATTGGATTGTCATGTACACAGACGCTTCAAAACAGTCTGATGAAGACTATACTGGAGCTGATGTTTGGAATCCTAAGTTCAAAATCATTCTTAACTTTAAATGCCCCTCACTATCCTCCACTTTTACCGGTGAAGCAACTGCAATCAGTGAAGCTTTGTTATATGTAGAGTCACATAATCTTAATAAAACAGTTATTTTCACATATTCAAAAAGTTGTTTGTTAGCTATTTTGTCCAATCAATTCCATAACAAACATAAATTTCCACTAATTCTTAAAATAAAAAATACCCTATTCAGATGCCATCTTAAAGGAATCCATGTTTCAGTGGCCTGGATTCCAGGCCACAGTGGTATCCATGGTAACGAAACAGCTGATGTACTCGCTAAAAATGCAATTGCTAATGGCATTCTACAAAATCTAATTTACTCACATGACCTAATTTTGCTAGCTAAAAGGAAACTGAATGAAAATTGGAATAAATTATGGGAAGAGTCCAAAAATGTTAAAGGTAAGCACTATGCTGCCATCCAAGAGGTTATTCCTCCCAAGCCTTGGTTCTTTAAATTTAACAAAGCAAATAAACATGCAACTTTAATCATTTGTAGATTAAGAATTGGACACGCTTGTACACATGCACATCTGGCAAAAATCAGAGTAAGGGATAGCTCATTGTGTGAATGTGGCTTAGATGAAGGTTCCACAAACCATATTTTTTTCAACTGTCCCAAATTATCCTCCTCCCTTTATGATTACCTTCCTCCTTATATTCCTCGACCTATAGATTTTAATTCTCTTTTAACATATAGCAGTACTCCTTTTGTGTATATTTTATGTGATTTTATTAATACTAATAATATGAAACTTTAAATCCTTGTCACTTTTAACATACGGGTAAGAGTCTAACACATGTGTTTGTCATATTTGTTCTAGGTAATTCAACAAATAGATTTGTCAAAATTCTCGGAGGAAAACTGAATCCTTGTATTATCACAGACTCTTATTTTAATTAAACTCATAAGCTTTCATTTTCCACTCAATACGTCATTGGCGAATTTTATCAAACCGCCACAAAAGAAAGAAGAAGAAGAAATGCAGAGTATCAAAAATGGTAACCACTTCTCGATTACTTAGCAGAATATATGGCTGTTCTACAGATGCTCCCAAGATACTTAAAGCTCTCTTATTCACACCATCCATATACACTGTAGCTGAAATATTAATTCCAGCATCAAAACAATGTTGCAGGACCTAGAATGATAAAAGGGTAAATTAATACGATAAAAAAGTACTACTACATATATTAACGTAATAACAAATAAAAGACCATAATGCTCGCCTCCTTTATAAGAACTGACAGCCTATCTGCAGTCACAGATCCGCTAGAAAAATAATAAGCAATTGGTTGTTTCAGCTTTTTACGGATTACGCCAATCATGAACACGAGGGCATGTGTTGCCATTTGTGGTGACCTGCCCTGCAATGCATGATCTTGATAACCCTTAATTATGTCCTCCTTTTTGTTGTAAAACAAATTCTTTTTTTGTTGACATCTCATCAAACATAATACACATTGTCTGAGGGAGTCTGTTGCTTTATTGTTTTTTTTTTCAAAACATTAAAAATTTGGTCATTAATACCAACTTTCATGTGAAACTTGCTTAATAACGCTTTTAATGAACTAGGTGTTGGCAGGCAAATCATCCTTCTTAATAATTTGTAACACCTAGGTGACCTCTTATACAGTCTTAGTGCTATTATTTTGGAGTCCATGTTTCATCTTCGACCTTTTGATTTTTTTTTATAGTTTTGCAATTCTCCTTGCAAAAATAATGCAAAAGAGGGGGATATTTTACATTTTAATACTTCAGTACCCGGTTGACCGAGCTTTGCTCGGTATTTTTCGCTCGTTTTTTTTAATTCGTGTGTTTTGGAAATTATATTGAGATACAAATTACATACTGATGAAATACGAATATTTTTTGATCTTAGCGACATAATGGAAAAAACTGAACTGGTTATTTGAATAAAAAATCATGAGTGCAATTAGTTTAATTTAAATTTTCGTGTTTTTAAAAAATACTAAAAAATAGATTTTCTCAGAAAAGAAAAGAACTTGAAAAAAAAATTAAAAAAAGTCGGTTGGTCGGTCTGGGCTCGAACCATGGTATTACGATTTTGTGTACGCCCAATATACCAATTAAGCTATTCGTAATCATTAATAAACTGTCAAAATTTACCTTCTTATTCTAACGATATTGTAGCATCATTGCCTAAAAACACGGACAAAAAGACATTTTCTAAAAATAAATCCTAGCTAGATCGATTTATTGCCCCCGAAACTCCCTGCACACAAAATTTTATGAAATTCGTTGGAGCCGTTTCCGAGATTCCGATTATATATATATTTATATACAAGAATTTTTTTTTTTATTGATCCACCAACATTTGTATCATTCCTTACATGCTATATAAATACAATGAAGCAATAAGAACTAAAATGTACAAATAATTACAGGCGGATACAACATGCAAATAACTTTCTCAGAACTGTGTACCTATATTACTAGGATAAAGAAATAATTAAAAATTAAAAGAAATTATAACTAAATACAAATAAAAATATATATGAAGCGAAAAGGAAAGAACATATTTTATAATATGTTACAAAAGATGGTCTCTTAAGGTGCGACGGAGCTTGTTAGGTGGGTCGAAAAATATATCAATTTTTTCTCTAAATGTGTTAACAATTGCTCGTTTAAAGGTATAGGATTTACTGAATCATTTTTGCTCAATACTTTGAGAAATGCTTCATTCTTTAGATGCTTTACATTTTTTTGAAGCCTGTTAATTTTTCTCAGATGATATTTCATTTTTATCAACATATCTTTATCCTTTTTGTTTTTCGTGGATGGATTTGCAGCAGCAACAGGGTTGATATTCTCAGTTACTTGAGGAATAGCACTAGTTTTGTCAGGAATGGTCTTATAATGCACATTCTCACACAAGGGTTGTATACATTTTGACGGACCCGCAACCGGCTCAAATACATTTGGAACAGTTATAGTCTTCTGAATATTTTCAGACAGTGGTTGTTTAGTAGTTGATGGACCCGCAATACGTTGAATGACATTCCTTTGTTCCAAATTAAGGTCAGCTAATGTGATCTGAAAATTAGAGATTATCAAATCATTATCTATATCATGTATCCCAGCATTGATCAACCTATCTCTAAATTTCAAACAGCCTTATAAATTTATAAACATTAAATACAACTTGTTTTTATTAATGAATGTTGCTTTAACCCATTACCACCACTACTTACTTATGGCTGCGAAACTTGGGCACTTTCTAAGCAGCACAGAGATATGCTCGAACATTGTCAAAGAGCCATAGAAAGGAGCATGCTAAGAATCAGAAAAATAGATAAGCAAAGAAACACACACATAAGAACAAGAACAGGTGTGACAGATATTCTCACCAAGATAGACCAAATAAAGTGGAGATGGATAGGTCATATGCTATGGAGCCCTCAAGATAAATGGAGCTATATTATTATTATTATTATTAATATTATATAATGTGATCTGAAAATTAGAGATTATCAAATCATTATTTATATCATGTATCCCAGCATTGATCAACCAATCTCTAAATTTCAAACAGCCTTATAAATTTATAAACCTTAAATACAACTTGTTTTTATTAATGAATGTTGCTTTAACCCATTACCACCACCATCCTATATATTTTTTTAAAGTTTATATCTTTTGTTTTTTTTATGGTTGAGAAGTAATGGTAGGTTACGTCGCATACCCTTATAAATCACCACTCAATCTGTTACCACCGTTTGTTAACTAGAAAATATTTTCACTGTAGTATGAGAAAAGCCACACAAAAGAAAAAAAATTTAGATAGTAACAAAAGAAAGATTAACTAACCTTATCAAATTCCTCATCAGGTACTGCAGATTTGACTAGCCTCTTTCCAAAATTATCAATGAATGATGATTTCTTAAAATGCTTAGTGCACAACATTAAATGCTTAGAATGAAGCTTGTTTTGAAATTCTGGTGACCACCAAGAGTCATGAGGAAAACAGTACTTCGCCCATAATTCACATCTGAAAAAATACAATTAGATAATAATACTTATACTACTGAGGTGCTAAAAACATGCTTGGAAGAAGAGCGCAATACAAGAGATTGTTCCTTTCAAACAATGTGATTTTATTGTATACATATATAAATATTATTCCACATGTTATTTCTATGTGTACCATTGTGTTGTTTTTCTCTTTTTAGTTTTTGTGGTAAAATTCGCAAATAGAATATAAGAGTTTATTAATTTACACCTATTCTAGGTTGTGAAAATCTATTATTAAGTTTGTATATTTTACCTCAAACAAATACAAATAATAAACAGGTCTTAGAACCTTATTAGTTTGTTAAAAGTGACAAAGTATTAAGTTTATTTTATTAGTAAAATCTAAATTAAATAATAAATAGAATAAATGCACAAAAGAAGTTATTATAATGTTAAAAGAAAATTAGAATCTTTGGGTCGAGGGACTTAAAAGAGGGTTTTGAAGAGCAATTCATATAACTGCATTTGTGTACAAATAGGTACCTTATGTATTCAGCAAGTTGCTTAATACTAAATGGCTTTTTTGTTAAGCCAGACACAGATCCTGGATTTATACCAGCCATAGTAGATAGGCAATATAAATGTTACATATATTTTTGTGTAAAAATGTAGTTATTATTTGTACTAGAAGCAAATATAAAGTTTAATAATAATAGTTTGCATAAAAAAAGTGTAATGGTTGTTTCTATTATGCTTAGACAGCTGTGTTGTTCACTGTGCAGAAAGGAATATTATTTTGTCATCTAGAATCAGATATATTTAATATAACAATAATATCTTTGTCTACTATGTAAGTACATGAAACCGGTAAAAATAAAATGTGAGACAACTTTTACATGGTTGAATATTATTGATGTTAATCAATAATTACTGCTTCTGTATTTGATCAGCTGGAGCTGATTAATGCTGTATAATTTATAATAATTTCTTTATTATTTAACATATGAAAAGGCAGATATAAGAAAATGCTCACAGAAATATGTAAATACAGTTTATTGACATTGAAGGCATAGTCTTATCTCATATCTCTTATTATTAAAATGTCCTTTTAATTCCTATATAATATAGAAAAAAAATAATATATTGATAAGAATTATTATTTAGTTAAGACACCTTTACAATTGTCATTAACTTCTTTTCAGGTGGATCGCTTAGAACAAATCTGTATGCCGTGCAGGCTGAAAGCTTGCAGAGACAAAAAGTGTATGGATATTGGAGACAACAGTCTTATATCATATATCTTATAATTGAAAATTCCTTCTGATTGCTTACAATATCATAAATGTACATGTTACCATCAAGTTATTTTCAAAAAACCTTCAGAAATATATCTAACACTTAAATGTTTCTACCTAAGTCCGTTATAGACAAAACATAAGAAACCTTCCAACCAATTTAAATAAAAATGTTTGTGTGTGTTTGGATGGATCCCTAGATGGTTTATATTTACATTTGGACTCGGTAGATGGCACTGTTGTCGAGATCAATAAATCACCAGTGCACAGCTGAAGCACATCGCTAGTAATAAATACATTTAAATTAAGCCTGTGTTTTTGTAATCCTTACACAAACAGTTTAAAACATCTTACTTCCTCATTATTTATCATTGTGTAATAGCATATATAAGGCATGTTAATTCCTAGTCATTTTATTATGATGTATACTACTTACAAATCAACCAAAACATTTTAAAATAATGTCTTGACCCCGCTCCTGTCTATATATGTCAGTCAATCATCAAAGTTCAAAAAATGTATTAAATTAAGTTTGTATAAAAGGGGTTATTATAGTATAAAGGAATTTATGGCTGACAATAACCCGTGGGTAAGGTGATCGCTACCAAGCTATTTCTAATTTGTTCTGTGTTGTTAATTATGACATACATGATTGTAAGCTGGTTTTTTTTTTAAAAGACCCACTGGGTATTTTGTTGGTTCTCTTCAAGTCAGAGGTTTTTTTCTGAACCAGTGGTAAATTAAAAAAGTGACTTTCAATAAGTATTATTTATAATCTAAATTGAATAAAAGGTTTCTGTTTCTGCACCTACTACTGTTAATAGAATACTTAAATAAATTATGATTTACAATAATAAATAGAATTACCTACATTATATTTTGTTTTTTGTAATAAAATCATTTTAAAACGTATCTTACTGTGTGTTGGTAATATCATAAATAAAAATAGACATTATCCCTTAGCCATCTTGGTATTTAGAATTACACTCACAACCAATCAATACATGTCAAAGTTAGAATCCATACGACATTTGTGCATAGAGCATAGACAGGCACTATGTTTTGCCCGAACTAGTGAAAGGTTTTACATCGATTTTAAAATATTTATAAATGCTGAATATACCTACAGCTTAGTTTTATATGTACTATTATTCAAGTGTGCACTATTTTAACTTATAATACCGATGAATACTACTAGAAAATCGCTTTCAGTTTGTTTTTAGGTTATTGTTAGATTCATATTTTATTTGTTAATTTCTCAGGACTCCGTTAAATGCAGTAAAACTAATAATTTTATTGTAATCTATGGATTATAAGGAATAAATCGACATGCATTTCATTGATAATCTTTAAAATTTGTAGTGGGCCCATTCTCCATAGAAAAATTGATTGTCTCCTTTAAACATTTTAAAACTGTTTTAATCAGTAACCAAAAAACTATTTAGCATACGTACCGTAAGCTTTTTTTCCCAGGCTTAGGAAAACGATGCAAGGTGATGTTACGATCATGAGCAGGAGAACATCCACACTTGTAACATTTCCATTCGTTTTCTTTCATGACGAAAGATAAAATTGAGTCTCTGTCTCTTTACACAAGCACAGCACTTGTTTTTGAGTCTATTTCTCACTGTAAGCACTAAAACGAAGGAACGGGATGTTCAACTCAACGTTAGTAATGTAAGAAATAAGTTAATATCAAAATATAAACTTAATTTGCAACACAAATAAACAAGAACACAACAGCAAGCGCAAGGGATCCGCCATTTTTTGTTTATTTGCCGTTGCTATAACTTGCCTTTTTATTATAGTATGCAGTTTCATATTCATACATTTTGTTAGTTCAATAAAGACGTAATAAATATATGTTTAACGAAATATATTATATAATAAAGTATTATAATTATTAAATAAAAAAATGATTAAAATGATGTGTCATTTAAAATAATATTTCTTTCATGGCAAGATAACATAAAGTGCGAGGGAGATAGATATTAATCCATCTCGCTTCCTTAAAGCCCCCCAAGGTCATCTCCCGGTACCAATCTTTTATTAGGAAGTTGACTGGCCCAGAGCATAGATTACTGTGTATAATGTATATATAGAGTAATGGTGGTTAATACAGCGCATAGCGCCATATTATAGCGCGCTATCTCTTCATAACGCATAGCGCGTGCTATGTAAGTAGTCGACATGGCGCTATGACGCTTTGGCGCTATTCATATCAATATCGAGCGGCAATTAGTTTTAGCAGCAGCGCTGTTGGGAGTAGACGTGTGACGCAAATTTAATCTAGCAGCACGCTATTCATCGCGCGCGAACTAATTTAGTGTTAGACGTTATTTGGTTAGTGTATACTGTATATTTATAATAAGTGGTCGAAGAACACAGTTGTCTGCTATAAAAGAAGCCTAACTAATGTTTTTAAATGTAAATAAAATATAGATACAAAAGTGTATATAATAGTGTCTGTAAACAGTTGATTTTTATAAATACAATTTTTAAACTTTTAAATTCACCTTTAATTGATTTATAATTTATATTAAGGTTAAAATAACGTTTATATCAATTATAATAAAAAATGATTAATTTTATTTTGTTTTAAAAAGTACACGCCTTAAAAATATTTTTAGGAATATAGAAAGTCATAAGCCTGAAAAGCCTGAGCGATCATTGATTTTTCTTTACCACTTTATTTTTTTTATTCTAAAATACCACTTATTACAATACGGCCGACGTATCTTGGCGAGTCTGAATATAGGCTCTGCGAAGTTTAGCGCATGAACACTCGTGAAGAAAACTGTTATTGTCATTTTTTTATATATACCAATGTACAAATAAAATTTCCCTAATACAGTGACCAAAAATATCAAAACACTTTGGAGACATTATAAATTAAAGATTCAATTTTGATACCTCACCTTTCGATAGGGGCAGATTTTATCACAAACACATACAATATTATTTACATTTAATACTTTTTATTTATTTACACTTATTATTATTTAATCACTGTCGCTGAGGGGGGGAAATTCCTAACATAAAGTCGTCGGCCCCTTGTGTACCATGTGAGGTACTTGGCATAGGTTCATCTTCGTAATCGTCGCTCTCACTTTCAGACTCACTTTCTGAATCTGAAGCTGTATTAATGATGAATAATTGATCCGTCATTTCGTCAATAATATGGTCGCTCTTCCTATAGTCATGTTCGACCTCTTGCACTTTTCTGCATAAAGCACTCCATTCATTCTGACCCATTAAATTTACTTTTTCTTGTATGAGCTCCATTGTCCGGGTTACGTTCCAGTCGACGTTTTTAGCGGCTACGTGCCCTTTAATGGCAGCCCACACCATCTCGATGGGGTTTAAATCGGGATGATATGGGGGTAAACGAAGGACATCGTGGTTGTTTTGTTTAAACATTTCATCTATTACGTATTTTTTATTCACGTCTTTGTTTTTTTTTATTAGATCGTAAAGTTGTGGTTTACGCATGTCCTTTTCATATGGTATACCCTTTTCTAATAACCACGATTCCATTTTTGCCTTCTTGTCATTAGATGTAGGGGCAGGATCCATTAATTTGTTGTAGTACGGAGCATTATCGATAACCACCACCGAGTTAGGGCTCAAATTTGGAATCAGTTGGGTCCGTAACCATTTCTCATAATTTTTGAAATTCATGTCATCATGATAGTCTCCGGTTTTGCTGCCAGATTTGAACATTAGTAGCGCGTTCGGAACAAACCCTGCTTCTGACCCAGCGTGTACCATCACTATCCGCTGACCTTTTGATATCGGGCGCTTTAGTCCTTGAGCGGAACCATCTGACCACGCCTTACCTTTTGTATGTGATGAGTGGGCATACGACTCGTCAGTGAATACAATTGGTCGCCCTTCGTCCCTGTATTTTTTCATTGCCTTCAAGTACAAGATCCTTTTCAGGCGAATGTCGGTCTTCTCTATAAGAACCATTCTATTGGTTTCGGTCTTTCGCCACTTGAAACCCAAGTTTTTGATAATTGTCTTTAAGCTCGTTTTACCACCTTGAAAATTTATATCCCGTTTGAGTTTCGCTAGTAATTTGTTTATCGTCGGCATTTCTTTTTCAGTTTTGTGGAAGTTGTGTATGCATCTTTTTACTACTCCCTGGTCAAAATTATCCATATCAGTAATAGGTTTTGATCTAGACCTTTTTTTACCAGGCGTGCGGAATACTGAAAGTAAGCCCGAAATATTGCCTTCAGTTGCGATCCGCTGTACTGTGCGTTGGGACACACCAGTTGCGTTAGCAACTCTTAAATAAACTTTATCGACATCTTTTACGCCTTCTTCTTTTTCTTTTTTCATATATTGCGTTAAATCGTAAATAATTTTTCTCGCCTGGCGATTTAACACACTGTTATGTTTTGGTGGCATGTTTGGCGAATAATATAAGTGCTAACTGACACTTGCAAATAAAACAAATAAAACAAACAAAACAAACTTAACACTATTAATAAAAACAAACAACAATAACAACGAAAACTTTTGTAACCGACTGTGCTCAAGACAGAGATAGCGACACGAACACGACACCAATGCTAACGTGTGACTGAGAAATATTACCGTGTACCGAGCATTGCCGAATAAGCACGAAGCTTTACGAAGTAACCAGAAAGGGATGTCCAACACGCGTGCCTGAGGGTGTTGTTTAATCGATTTTTATTCAAATCGATTAAAATTAAGACATAAAAATATATTTATTTGCAATTTATAAGGAGGTTCTAAATTTTCTCAAATAGTCGTTACTCAAGAAGACGTTAATAGATAATTGATATTTAAGTACATTATGTCTTTCAGCTGAGAAAATAATATGTTTTTAGTTTTTTTTTATTTAAGTCGAAATCTTGTTTATTATCAACAAAATTCACTATATTTGTAAATCTATTTCGTTTAATATCTTATATAAACAAAAATCAATAACTTCTAAATAAAACTAATCGATTGCGATATTTTATGACTAAAGGGTCGATTGTGTTTACTTATGGTCAATCTCTAGCCTAGACCACCGCCCCCCGTACGTCGCCTCATGCCACCATTTTGTTCCTTAAAAAAGCTATTGCGCAACCTTCTGCGCGAAGGTCGGACTCGCCAAGATACGTCGGCCGTATTGTACGAAACAATGTTCTTATAATATAGCACGCGGTCTATCCAAAGAACAACATGTAGCGTGCTCCGAGATAAAGCGTGCTGCAAAACTTGACGCGCTTGCCGGCCTTCTGCACACTTTTTTTATAAATAGCGCGCTATAACATAGGTAGCGTATTTAATAGCGCGCTAGAAATTTCTAGTTTATAGTCTGTAGCGTGCTTATAGTCTGTAGCGTGCGTGATTTATAGTCGTTTTGAACAACTTTAGAGTAGAGTAGTATACAGTACGTAGACAGAATTTTCTGTCTACAATACAGTAGTATATAAATACACACAGACTACTAAGAGGATCTACGCATATAATACAGAAAGCTGTGGTGCAAACGCGTTACCTTACCATAGATTTTTTTATTAACTGGCTTTACGGCTCTGGGTTCTAGCCCTTCTGAGCCTGAAGTTACAATATATAATTTTATAAAATCTTTAAAAATTAGATGTCATATACGAAACATTCATCAAAAATTCACTATTACACATTTACACCGATTCACAAATCACAAAGTGCTTATTCAATTGACTTATAAATTACTAGCGTATATTCACGTTTACACTATTAAATAATATCACGTTTTCATTTGTATATATCTTGAACGCCAGAAATAAAGGAATAAAAGGTCGGAAGAATTTTTCATCAGCTAATAGACTTTGAAGAGTATTAGGAACTTTATCATCGTTAATATCTTGAATGGAATTGATGAGGAGTAATCTATTCAAACCAAATTAACAACATTGAAAAACCAGATGTTTTAGGTCTCCGTTCATGTCACCACAATATTCACAATTTGAATTTTCTTTTATTCCCAGGCGATGCAGGTGGGCAGCTACTCTGCTATGTCCAAATCTCATTCGGTTTACAGTCATAACATAACATAACATAAAACACTCACGCCTGTCACCCAGAGGGGTAGGCAGAGACTACGGACTTCCATTTGGCACGATCCTGACATACCTCTTTCGCCTCCTTTAGATCCATACATCTACGCATACATGCTTGTCGGTTAAGGGTACTTCTAACGTGGCCCATTTTCAAAATATCGCCAATTTGGTCGATAACCTTTTTTCTAGGGCGTACCTTCCCGACTCGGCCGTTCACATCTGCCATATAAATTTGCTTTGTCACTCTTTCCTCATTCATTCTTTCTACGTGACCAAACCACCGAAGCATTCCTTTCTTAATCCTGGTCACAACATCATCTTGCATACCACATTTATCTCTTATCACGCAATTTCTCACCCTGTCATTCAGATTCAACCCTAGCATATTCCTTAAAGACCGCATTTCTACAGCATTTATTCTACTTTCGTGCTTCTTCTGCCACACCCAGCTTTCACTACCAATACGTTAAAGTAGGGACTAACACAGCATTATGAATTACCATACGTGCCTGTTTTGACACATTCTGGTTCTTCATAATAGAGTGCAGTGCCCCATTCACTCTATTCCCTGCATTTACTCGTCGTTCTATATCCCTATCATATCTACCATCCCTGCTAAATACACATCCCAAAATACACAAACTCATCCACTTGCTCAATTAACTCTCCTTCTATTCTTATTTCACATACCGTTTTGCTTTCTTCTCTTTCAAAAACCATCACTTTCGTCTTACATGCGTTCACTTTCATTCCCCTTTCTTTTAATTCCCAGTTCATTAATGTAACCATCATTTGCAACTCAGCCGCCGATGACGCAAATATGACTTGATCATCGGCATACAAAAGGCATTTGACGGTTAACTCGCCCATTCTTAACCCACATTCTTCATCTTTCAAAGTTTGCAAACACCGGTCCATAAATAGGTTGAACAGCCAAGGGGAAGCCACACAGCCACGTCTGACACCTTTTTGGATGCTAAACCAGTCCGAGTAGACCCTATTGATCCTGACACAAGCACTAGAGTCCCTATAAAGAGACCCCAATGCCTGTATCAAACCAGCGCTCAACCCATATGCGTTCAGTGTTTGCCATAACACATTCCTGTCCACTCTGTCATAAGCCTTTTCCAAGTCCATGAACGCACAAAAAACTTTCTGGTTTTTGGCCAAAAACTTCTCCGCAATCATGCGCATGGAAAAGACTTGATCTGTACACCCCATTCCCTTTCTAAAACCCGCTTGGTTTACAGTCGTAATGAATTTTCTATTATTAATCCCTTTTTTGTTGTACCAAGGAGTGGCTGGCGGGCTTTTTTGTATTTCATAATAACAAATTCCTTTGGACTTACTTATTTCTTCCCAGTATGACTTCCACAAGGATTTCAAATTCTTGCTAAACAAAGCATTGAGGAGTAATCTGTACATGATGATGATGAAAAATGGCAGACTTTAAACGTTTAAATAAGAGAGT
This sequence comes from Parnassius apollo, assembly GCA_907164705.1. Taxonomy (NCBI): domain Eukaryota; kingdom Metazoa; phylum Arthropoda; class Insecta; order Lepidoptera; family Papilionidae; genus Parnassius; species Parnassius apollo. The sequence continues at coordinate 40,744 of CAJQZP010001314.1, forward strand.
AAAAGAATTAGTTGAAAGGAAAAAGCAAGAAAGAACCGGATAGGAATGATAGAAGAATATCGGATAACTTCCAGGCAAATATTAAAATGTTCTGGAAACTCGTAAGAAATACTAGGGGACTTTCAAAACAGCCTAGATTGAATGCGATACGAGACGAGAATGGCTGTATCCTGAATGATGAAGTGTTGAGTCTAAAGAGATGGAAGGAATATTTTGAAAGCGAATTTATGAGTGAGGAGAAGTATGAACTAAATGAAATAGAAATTCCGAAAGAAGATGAAAGAGATAGGGAGATAAGTATAGATGAAATAATGAAAGCAATGAAAAGCATGAAAGTAGGTAATGCAGCCGGATATGATAGAGTTTCACTCGAAATGCTAAGGGCTGGAGAGGACGTGGTGGCAGGCCTGCTGTACACCTTGTTTAATTTATGTTGGGAACTAAAGCGGGTACCGGGAGACTGGTGCAAAGCCGTGATAGTCCCAATATATAAGGGAAAAGGGTCACAGCAGGACTGTAAAAACTACCGTGGTATCAGCCTTCTTAGCATTGTGGGAAAACTGTATGCTAAGGTACTAATTGAAAGAGTTAAGAAAGAAACTGATGAAAAAATTTGGGATGTGCAAGCGGGATTTAGAAAGGGAATGGGGTGTACAGATCAAGTCTTTTCCATGCGCACGATCGCGGAGAAGTTTTTGGCGAAAAACCAAAAAGTTTTTTGTGCGTTCATGGACTTGGAAAAGGCTTATGACAGAGTGGACAGGGATGTGTTATGGCAAACGCTGAAGGCATTTAGGTTGAGCGCTGGTTTGATACAGGCATTAAAGTCTCTGTATAGGGACTCGAGTGCTTGTGTTAGAATCAACGGGGTCTACTTGGACTGGTTTGGCATTCATAAAGGTGTCAGACAGAGCTGTGTAGCTTCCCCGTGGCTGTTCAACCTATTTATGGACAGCTGTTAGGAAAATTTGAAAGTTGAAGAATGCGGGTTAAGAATGGGTGAGTTAACCATCAAATGCCTTTTGTACGCCGATGATCAAGTCATACTTGCGTCGTCGGTGGCCGAGTTGCAAATGGTGGTTACATTAATGAACAGGTCATTAAAAGAAAGGGGAATGAAAGTAAACGCAAGTAAGACGAAAGTGATGGTTTTTGAAAGAGATGAAAGCAAAACGGTATGTGAAATAAGAATAGAAGGAGAGTTAATTGAGCAAGTGGATGAGTTCGTATATTCGGGATGTGTATTCAGCAGGGATGGGAGATATGATAAGGATATTGAACGACGAGTGAATGCAGGAAATAAAGTAAATGGGGCTCTACACTCTATTGTGAAAAGTCAGAATGTGTCAAAAAATGTACGTATGGCAATTCACAGTGCTGTATTAGTCCCTACTTTAACGTATGGTAGTGAAAGTTGGGTGTGGCAGAAGAAGCACGAGAGTAGAATAAATGCAGTAGAAATGCGGTCGCTAAGGAGTATGTTAGGGCTGAATCTGAGTGACAGGGTGAGAAACTGTGTGATAAAAGAAGAGTGTGGTTTGGAAGATGATACGGTGACCAGGATTAAGAAAGGAATGCTTCGGTGGTTTGGTCATGTAGAAAGAATGAATGCGGAAAGACTGACAAAGCAAATATATGTTGCAGAAGTGAATGGAAGAGTCGGAAAGGGACGTCCTAGGCGGAAGTTTGTCGACCAAATTGGCGATATACTAAAAATGGGCCCTTATACTAAAAATTCCGATATACTAAAAATGGTACCCTTAACCGACGAGCATGTATGCGTAGGTATATGGATGTGGAAGAGGCGAGAAAGGTATGTCAGGATCGTGCTAAATGGAAGTCTGTAGTCTCTGCCTACCCCTCTGGGTGACAGGCGTGAGTGTTTATGTATGTATTTATGATGATGATGAGACATCTCTAGTAGCAAAGTCTGCTTTCTCGTTCCAAGTTATCCCAGAGTGTGAAAGGACCCACATAAATGTAACATTCTTCTTTAATTTATTAGGCTTGTTTAGTAAGTTTCTTATATTGTATATAATGTAATTTTTCTCATAATCCATTTTGTTAGTTTCAATAGCTAATATAATCTATTTTGAATCAGTTACAATTAGAAACTGTGAATTCGCAATGTTTTGTATGTACAATATAGCTAAGTAGATTGCATAACATTCAGCTGTAAAAATAGAGCATAAATTGTGAATTTTAAAAGTTTTAGATATTTTCTTTTGTGAATCATAAAATGCTGAAGTTATGTATTCTTCAGATTTTGATCCATTTGTATAAATTGTATAATAATCTTGGATATCAACATACGGTACTCTTAAACATAACGAAACCAGTGACTTGATCGGCGTCACCTGTTTCAAAACTAGTGATTTTTGTAACTGGCTATTTTTATTCGGTTAATGTGATTGTTTGCATAAATATCACCACCAACTATACAGTTACACACGAAACGAAAATAAATTTAATCACAATCTGTGTTTGTAGCTATACAGTTAAATCAATAAATTAACTTCCCTTCATACTTTATTCAGGTTTAGGACTGACTGCATTAAATGTATTTTTCAACAATGTTATAAAAATTATTTTAGTTAAATTCAATGTGACTCGCTTCCCGGAATCGCAAACCGTTGAAATTATTTACAAACAGAGATTACTCTATTTTATTGTCTATTTCTATAGTCTTACGTATAAAAATTAAACGTACAATAATACTGTTACAAACGATATTTTGTTTAATGTTGTATGCCACGTGTGCGCTTTGCGCTCGACCAACCGACAGTCGACTCCCGCAATAATCATGGTTAACAGTAACATGACTCGAAACTAGTGATTCGGTTACATGCCGCGTAGCCAATTACTGTATCTAGCTCCGCTAGGAGTAATGGTGTTCTGTGGTATCTAGTGAAGTGAAATCAGTGTTGCCATATATACAGATTTCTCCGTATTTATACAGATTTTCGGTGTGTAATACAGATTAGCACTTGATACAGATTTTTATACAGAATTTTCTAATGCTATTGATTAAACTACCATAATATTCACCTTAAAACAAAATGAAGAAAGGTATATGATTAGATACCGCGTTACACATATGATATGTCTCTTATTAGTTTGTAATAAGAGACATATCATTGCATGATTCTATATTTATTTTTTCATAACGTAATTAGTTAGTATGGCAGCATTACAAGTGTCACTCGCTCTGCTCGGGAAATCCCCAAAAGATATTTGCGCGCTGTCCAAGGTACTTCGCTCTCGCATTCGTCGTATTGTGTATGCGTAGGTAATACGTAAATATTTAAAAACATGTATTAAGAGTTTCTGGAGTTTTCTTTAGAGATATTTAATAAATGAATAAGCTGATGCAGTCAGAGCGGCCACAACTTCATAAAATGCATGAAAACACGGTGACTGTTTTTAAAACTTTACTGGAATGTTACATGGACGACGCATACGTTTCGCGAAGTGAAGTCGGTTTAATTCAAATTGACAATCCACTTCATTTTCTGATCAATAGATGACCTTTACCTAGCAGCAAAGGTTTCAGCCACCGTTGTCTCTACGAGTTCAAACGCTCTTCACCAAGAAGATATTGAAGCATTCAAACCTAAATGCCTTGACTTTTTTTATTGAAGGGGCAAATCAGGTAGAAAAAAGGTACGATTTCAGCAATGATGTTTTTAAACAAATGCAGTTTCTTGACCCACGATCTGTCAAGTCTCATAGAATTGATTCATTGGTCACTTTGGCAGTAAAGTTTCCAAATTTGATCTCAGTTGACGAACTGCAAGAACTAGACACAGAGTGGCAGTTTTTGCGTAATAATAAAGATTTAACACCTGATGAATCAGAAGATCTCGAAACCCACTGGTGTGCGACTTTACACCAGTGGGTTTGCAGCCCATGATCCTGCTAACTACAGCAATCAAAATTTTAAAATGTCAAAAACAGTCTATAAGAATAATCAATGGTCTGAAAAAACGTAGCCCGACAAGAAAACATTTTAAGAACGACAAAATAATGACAGTGGTTTCGCTTTATATATATAATAGCTTATTAGAGGTACATGAGGATAAAGAAATACCGAAAAAGAGAGACATAAATCAACACAATCTGCGTAATAATGAAAAACGTGTTCTACCCATGAATAGATTAGTAAAAGTAAAAAAAAACATGGGCGTTACTCAAAAATATTGATGTATAATAAATTACCAAAAAGTAGCCATTATAGCAAATTTAAACATACACTTAAGTATTTTTTTGAGAACAACCCATTTTACAAATTAAGCGAATACAAGTCAATGCAACTCATGGAATCGTCATTCTTGTGTAACGTGTAAACAAAATAAATTACCTAATTCTATGACGTAAAGCATTAATGTATATAAATTAAGGAAATAGTACAATAATATAATTTAACCTTATAAATTTATTAAAACTTTTGTAACCAATGACTTGCCTGTAACGATTGTTATGTTAAGGTCAATAAATATTTCTGATTTCTGATTTCAATTATATCTTACGCTGTCAAAATTTGTTTCTGCAATCTTAAGGGGAAATATAATCTCAAATGGCTTAGCAAGATCCTTCGTTATGCCGAAAATATTGCATCATTAATTTTGAAATAAATATATGGTAAAGTTGAGGATTAATGTTAAGGATTATGTTAGACGAAAACACGATTTCGTAAAATTTTCTCGATAGAAAAAAAATCCAAAGTTACCTCCAAGATAAACAGTAAACCGCTGTTATTCATAAAATACTTTAAACAAGATCATGAAACTTTGCATACTAACTGAACCAACTATAAAGCAGTGCTTATGTTATTTACTTTTTTAAAATACCATTATTTTCACTGTAAAAAGAAATTACCTAAACTATCGGCCTCTTTAAGCGTGAATCCTGCCGTTCGGTCACTTCGCTTCGGCCTTTGAAGAGGGAGGTTGTGTCGCTTACGATCAGAATATACATTACGCAACAGGACGACGTAAAATTAAAATGGGAAATAACCGTAATAAAAATAAATAAATAATAGTAGTAATCTCATAAATATGATAAACCTAATGAAATAAGTGTCTAACGACCTTTCTACTTACAGTATTAGTGATTACAAACATGTCGGTACATAGCATACGACGCGCGGGCAAGTGGGGACGAAATTAGAATTTGAGCCGACTTACTCTATCCCCTTAAGTCTACCTCATTTCAGTGCTGCCGTAGAGAAGATCTTCTCGTCTATAAATTTAATAAAGACAAAACAACGCAATAGACTTAATACATATAATATTGAAGATCTTTTACATACAAAGCAACTGTTTGGTGCAAAAGTAGTTTTATTTTGATATTCGTGGTTAAAGTTCTAAAACGTCATCGAGTCTATATAATTCGTAGCATAATTCCTCGGCCTTGTGTTAATATATAAATTGTGTCCGTTCTTAAAAACTGTGAGTGCTATAAATGATTTTATTTCAGGACTGGCCCTGTAATATTGATTATAAGTGGGTTGTGTATAGATTTGGTGGACAATGTATTATGATTAAATACCCACTACAATAAAAATCTCGCATCTATATTACGATACAGATCAACATTTTCGTGCAGTTAAAGCGCTTCGGCGCAGAGGACTGTTCTAACATCTGGAAACCGTGGTTCGGTTCTCACATTGTCATTTGTCTTTTTGTTCTTGTTTTTTTTTCTTTTTTCCAAACAAATTATTTTAATTAATTTTTGGTTTTGTTAGTTCAAATAAAAGTCGAGGTTCGATCGCCAGCTAATGTTAACATAAAAAAAAACATTTACGCAATTAGCCACTTTACAAATTATACTTTATTATTGCATTTACGTATACCACAATGGAAAACAAACATTTTTGTATTGCCTGCAAAGATTTGCCACCACCTCCTGGTGAAAGAGAAAAGTGTTTATGTATGCACTGTAGGCAAGAATACCATTTAAAATGTTTGAATATGGATAAGACTGCTTTCTTTAAATTAGACGGTCAAACTAAATCTGAATGGAAATGTCCAAATTGCTTTAATGTAACAAATCGACGCAAGGGAGATATTTCGAATACACCAGTTAGAAAATCAGTGCAATTTAATGATTCAATAATGTCCTGCGACGACTCTCTTTCTGTTGAACACTCGGAAACTTCACTAGATCTTCAACCATCAACTTCTATGTGTCCTTCTCTAGGACAAGAAGTTACATTAGATAGTATAGCCAGACTTCTAGATATGAAACTCGATGTTAAATTAGATGAAAAATTTGAATCACTCAAAAAATCATTCTATATTAATATGAAATCATTAATCAAAACGGAGATTGTTACAGCCATTGATCAAGTCAAAATTGAATTTACCGAAACTACAGACTTTCTACATCAGGGGCAAAAAGAACTCAAGTCAAATATTGAATCTGCTGAAATAAAAGTCAAGGCACTAGAAAGAACGAATGCCGATCTAACAAACAAAATGAGTATACTGCATCGTCGTTTGGAATCCATGGAAAAAATTTCCCGCAGTCACAACGTGGAGATTCAAGCAGTCCCCGAAAAACGGAATGAAAATATTTTGACGATTGTCAAAAATATTTACTCTACAGTAAAACTTCCAACGACAGACGCTGAAATTAGTATGTGTCGAAGGGTTGCTAAATTGCCGACCATATCAGCCCAACGCCCGCGTAATATTTTGCTTTCGCTGCCTTCCATTCGGCATCGTGATAATCTTCTGTCGGCGGTCAAACGTTATAATAAGGCTAACCCTGGCAACACATTAAGCTCTGTACATTTAGGAATTCAAGGGGACATATGCCCAATTTTTTCGGAAACCGAACATCTCTCTCCAGAAACCAAGGAGCTTTTTGCTTTGACACGGGCTACTGCTCGTGGAAAATATAAATACGTGTGGGTCAAATTCGGGAATATATATGTGAGAAAAGATGATAATTCTTCAGCAGTACATATAAAAAACAAAGATTGCTTGGCTAAAATTAGTTAATTGATTTGTATTGTGGTAACTCACTTTTTGCTTTTGTTTATTTTGCGTTTAAGTTTTGTATTTTTCTTTTGTCTTGAATGTTAATGTACTATCAAAATGTTAATCGTATGCGTTCCAAAACACATCAGCTGTGTACAAATATACTAAATAATGAATATGATATTATTTGCTTAACCGAAACTAACTTAGATGAATGTATTTTTAATGAAGAATTATTTGATGAGCGTTATAATGTATTCAGATGGGACAGAGGGGAATGCGCTTATGGCGGACGAGGGAGGAGGTGTGATCTTGGCCATAAAAAATGTTTTACTGTTACTCGTAGGCAATTTTGGGACAGTAACTTTGAGGATATTTGGGTTTCACTTATTTCTACAAATTGTTTGTCATTAAATATCTGTGTTTGTTATCTTCCACCTTATCTTCTGTCGGACGACATCAATAAACTTATGAAACACTATCACGACGTTGACGACTCCGTGGCGCAGTGGCTTAGCAACGAGTGGCTGCGCTGGGGGTCGCGGGTTCGAATCCCACACGTAACAAGTATTTGTATGGCCCACAAATAGTTGTTCCGGGTCTGGATGTTTGTCCTTGTGCAATTTATGTTTGTAAACTGCCCCCACGATACAAGAGAAAATCTTAGTGTAAGGGTAACGTTTTTTAAAAAAGAAAAAAAAAGAAAAAAAAAAATAATATCAAAGTATCATACTTAGCAATGCCCATTCTGGACATTTCTTATTGGTAGGCGATTTTAACTTTCCTGACATAGACTGGGAGATCTCTAATTTAGAATTTTGTTTAATTCCAAATGCTTCTGCTGGAACTAAGGGCCGTTTTCTTTTAGATACTATGGCATTATGTGATCTGAAACAATATAATAATTCTAAAAATCAGAATGATCGTCTACTTGATCTCGTATTATCAACTATGGACGAACTAAGAGTAAAAGAAGTAGAACCATTACTGAAACTGGACGGTCATCATCCATCTATAGAAATTAATCTTAATTATACAAATAATAAACCAAATTTTGTTAAATTTAATCGTAAACTTTTGAAACCAAATTATCATAAATGTAATTTTGAAAAAATTAAAGAACATTTAAGAAAAGTTAATTGGCATGAACTGTTAAATGACTTGGACCCTGATAGTGCTGTTGATGCTATGTATAAAGAACTTAATTCAGCAATTTTGCTGTTTGTACCATTTAAAAAATGTAATCCTTACTAATATCCATACTGAATTAACTTTCCTCTAATTCGTTGCCTTCGAGATAAGAAAAAGTATCATAAGTTGTATAAAAAATTTGGTAATCCGAGGGATTATGATACATACAATATGCTGAGAACTCGTAGTAAACACTTAATTGAAGCCTGCTACAAATCGATTCAAAATGAAGTTGAGAATAGTTTAGGTAAAAACGTTAAACATTTCTTTAAGTTCGTTAATAATAAAAAATCAAGTAAAGGTATCCCTGATTCTATGACTCATGATGCTAAAACTGCTACAGATCCCCAAGAAATCTGTGAACTTTTTTCAGCGTATTTTGTTTCTGTTTATGAAATACCTGACAACTGTGAACCCGAATTTAATATACCGGACAGGTCTAATCTTGCACTATCAGATATATCCATTAGTAGAGATGACATTATTAGAAAGATTAAAACACTAGAGGCTCACAAAGGTCCGGGTCCCGATGGAATTCCATCATTATTTGTTAAGGCGTGTTGTGAAGAACTTAGTTTGCCGTTATTTATAATTTTCAATAAGTCTATTAAGAGCGGCTTATTCCCTTCTGTTTGGAAAAATGCCTACGTAATTCCAATTCATAAGTCTGGTGATAAAACAAAATGTGAAAACTATAGGCCAATTAGCATCTTATCCTGTATGGCTAAAATTTTTGAATCGTTGGCTTATGACCATATTTACAACCACGTGTAAACAAAGCGTATCAAACTTACAACATGGTTTTGTTACTGGTAGATCAACCGTTAGTAATTTACTTGTCTACAAAAATTACATTTGTCAAGCGTTTGCTACCCAACGCCAAGTAGACTCGATTTATACTGACTTTTCAAAGGTGTTTGACAAAGTCAACCATAGAATACTCGCGGCTAAATTAGCAGCATACGGGATACATGGCAATTTGTTGCGTTGGATAATTTTGGATAATTTCGATCGTTGCAATAAAAGGTTTCCTCTCCAAACCAGTACATGTAACATCCGGGGTTCCTCAAGGATCCCATCTTGACCCTCTTTTGTTTATTATATTTATTAATGACTTGGTAGACCATATCACAAGTGAATGTTTAATATATGCAGACGATATGATAGTTTTCCGTATAATCGATGATGTTAATGACTGCCTCTTGCTGCAACGGGACCTTAACAATATTTATACCTGGTGTTCTCATAATAAAATGCATTTGAATGTTAGTAAATGTTTTTTTATAACTTTCACAACTAAGAAAACTCGTCTAAAGTATACATACCATATCAATGATCAACCTTTGTCTGAAAGTAATGTTGCCAAAGATTTGGGCGTTATCTTTGACTCAAAACTAGAATTTAAGCAACATTTTAATCACTTAACGCAACGTGGTTATCAGTTAGTTGGTTTTGTTACACGAGTTATGAAGGAATTCAAGAGACCCCTTAGTCTAATATATCTTTTTAACATTCTTGTGAGACCGATTCCTGAATACGCCTCAGTAGTCTGGTCACCCTATTACGAAGTACATATACCTAATATTGAACGAGTCCAGAGATGTTTTCTGCGGAGCTTATGCCGTAAACATGGATTGATCCGCCAGTTGCCATCGTATAATGAAAGAGTGAATTACTTTGGAGTTACGAAATTAGATAAACGTAGACAATATTTTGAGCTTATTTACCTTCACAAAATCATTCACTCCTCCATCGATTGCCCAGAATTGCTTAATTTAATTAATTTTAACAGTCGATCCCGTCTGCGTAACCCGCGAATCTTTCGCCTTGATGTTTACAGAAACAACACGTCTTTTTTTAATCCGGTCATTCGAATGTGTCGAAATTTTGACGAGCTGAGACATCGTAACGCTGATCTGGACATTTTTAATTCTAATATTTCACAATTTAGAAGATCTATAGTTGCTACGTTAAGTATGTAAAATCACGAATATCATAATAAAAAAGGTCTTTTTAACTGTTACTATGTGTATATACAGTACACACACCCACACACAGGGTATACACTAATACCATGTATTATTAATTTTTTTTTTCGGTCATACTTGTCATATTTTGTTTTGCTGTGCACACTTTATTGGATTATAGACTAGTTATAATATTTTTGTTACTGTAAATGTGTTTTGTATTGTCTTAAATCTATTTGTGTGCCCTATTAATAAAATAATAATAAAACCTTGCTATAGCCCAGTGGTTGATAATAAATTACAGTTGAAATTTAACAAAAATATGTATGACTGAAAATAATGAAGTTATTATTAGTTCGTTTGTTGCAAATGCTTGAGTTTTAATACGTATATTGTTTGATTAAATTAATGTTTTCAATTTTGTTATCAAAAAAATTGTGTATACTTTCATTTAATAAGGATAATTAAACCTTATAACGTTAGTAAACTAGTCCCTTGTTTTTTAAAAGAAGTAATGATGATGATAACCAATAATTCTATTTTGGTTTTTTTGATTATACAGATTTTAAATTAAAATGGCATACAGATTTAAAACATATTTTAGCAGTTTCTAATACAGATAAAACGTTCAAGGCATCTGGCAACACTGCGTGAAATAACACCCACGTATACTAAGTATATTACTCTACTCTATGCACATAGCATTCGCGCGTGGACTAGTGTTCAAGTAATTTTACCATTTTTCTGTTTATTTTGGAATAAAAGGGTAAGTATTATACTTTTGTGTATTTCTTGTAATATAACAAACCCGTAGATATATAATTTGTGGCATTAAAGTGAAAAGTAAGCGCCTAAAAATACTTGAAATCGAAATGATGATGAGTACGGAGGAAGTAGTAAATATGAATGTCAATATTTATGGATAAATCTAAGTAAAAACGGTAAAATTCAAATGAATATACGAGATAATTTCATACTTTTCAAGATTTTGTTCACATTTCCGGTCGATATTTACAATCGTTTGGCAGGAATTTGGGGGAGTAAGGTGTTTTATTTGGTAGAGATTTGGTCCCCGATTATAATAATACCACTCACATTAAAAACATTGATTTATATATTACACTAGGTAAGTAATTACCGCGCCAAAGCGTTGTCACTGCACATTCGACTGGCCTGTTGGTCTAGTGGTTAGTGACCCTGACTGCTATGCCGGAGGTCGTGGGTTCGATTCCCACCCAGGACAATTGTTTGTGTGATGCTCTGTGTGTATTTATCTATAATATTTATGTATTTAGAAATATATAAGTATGTTTATCAGGTGTCTAGTACCCATAACACAAGCTCTGCTTAGCTTGGGACTAGATGGCGTTGTGTGATAGTTGTGGAATATTATTATTATTATTATTATATGCCTAGCTAACGTCAGTTCAGTGTTCAATGTGGCGCCGACAGAGTTAAGCCGGACGATCCGTGAGAAAAAATGGGTAAATGCGTAGTGAAAGAATGCGGGGTCTATTCGCTCGTTCACTTGACGCCGCTATCCCTTTCTAACCTAACCTGTCCGAGTCGGGGTACCCTAAGTCCCGAGCTCGCTTTGCTTGCTCTTGCACAAACAAAACACCAAAATATTAGCTTTTATGATTACTTTAATTTATAAACATAATATATAATATTGTTGTGCGGCTAAGTTAACATATCATCTCATGGCACTAGCGCCATGTAGTGTCGGGTAACAGAGCGAGGAGAGAGCTTTCCAGATAATGACATGACTAATTTTTAACCGACAGCGCCATCTAGTATCAAATTGAAGAACTAAACTTTCTAGAAGCTCTACACTCGATCTTTCTGCGCTTGGTCGGTTGGCGCGCGTATTTACTCGAATATTCTGGAATATTCTGGATGTTTTCGTGAAAGAGCCCTATATAAAGGCGATGCAATACGCGATCGGGGAAGTATTGAAGTTGGCGAGACAAGCGAAGCTTCGGAGCGGAATAAAGTGAATCAATGTGATTAATTATTAGTGTTTTTTAACTTTAATTAGTGTAAAGTGAATTAAAGTGTTAATTTAGGTAATTCTATCGGCAATTTTTATTGTCACGAACCTCAAGCTCGTAACAATTGGTGTCAGAAGTGGGATTAAATCACGCCTATTTTACCTAAGGAGGAATCAGAGGGTGTCCGTACCCGAAGTCAACGCCAGCAGGAGACGGACCAGAGGAGGTTTGGTGGTGCAACGCCGCAGACGTCGGAGGGCCAACTGCCAGCCACGGAGGCTGCCGGCCCGTCAGTAGCTCCTACATCTGCAGCACCTGACTTAGGTGCTCTGATGGCGATGCTACAGGAGCAGCTGCAGCGCGGACGAGAGGAACAGGCCCGTCTGTTGAAAGTGCAGCAGCAGGAACAGGCCGACAGGAGGAACAGGTCCGTCAGTTGAAAGAGCAGCTGCAGAGCGGGAAGGAGGAACAGGTCCGTCAGTTGAAAGAGCAGCTGCAGAGCGGACAAGAGGAACAGGCCCGCCGACAGGAGAAACACATGCTCCTCATGAAGGACCTTTCACGCTACCTTTGCGAAAGAGATAAGGGAGGTGAAGGATAGGGTTGCTCAACATGACAACCGCCTGTCGGAAGCTGAAACCCGAATCGAAGAACATGAAACCCGAATCAACCATGTGAACAATCGGGTTGACAACGTGATGGCTTACGTGAAGAAAACGCTGACGACCTCAAACTTGGGGATGGAACTACAGCTCCCGTAGTAGCTACAGCACCTTCGCTACGTGGATTCAAAGTGCCGCCGTTCAACGGGACTTCTTCCTGGTCGGCCTACAAAATCCAGTTCGAGGCCGTCATGGAGGCAAACGGCTGGAATAAAAACCAGGCCATGACTGCACTCACCTTAGGCCTGCGCGACCAAGCCTTAACCGTGTTGGAAGCTCTCGGTAAGAAAGTGACCTACGAGCAGCTCCTTGAGGCATTGGAGGCGAGATATGGTGACGCTCACCTGGAACACGTCTTTCGCGCGCAGCTTAAAGATCGCGTGCAACGCAGCAACGAAAACCTGCAGCAGTGGGCCCTTGAGGTGGAGAAGATGGTTCGAAAAGCATACCAGTCTGTACCTGCGCTCATTGAAGGGAACCTGGTGCAGACATTCATCGACGGCATCCGCGACCTGGAAGTCAGAGCTGCTGTGAGGCTCGGGCACCACGAGACGCTTAAGGGCGCCTTGGCCCATGCACTGGAGGTAGAAGCCGTGCGGCAGGATCATCGTTCCCATCGCGTCAATGAGGTTGCTGCAGCTACAGTTCGCGACCGCAAGGTGCTACGGCTGTGGGGAAAAGGGCCATCTTCGATCCAGCTGCCCTAGACGAACCCTAGAAAGGGAAGGTGAACGATCTCAGGAGGGTAGCGCGGCCAACAGCACCACCCAGCAGCAGCAGGGAAACGAGTAAAAGCCAGAACTGCGGGGCGGGTGCTGGCTGATGTTAAAAGAGCCCCAAGGATCTCGATCTCACAAACCCATGATGGGAACAGTCTAATCATCAAGGGCGAGGTCAACGGAATGCCGTGTAAACTGACCATGGACACTGGAGCCTCTCGTACGGTTGTTAGTTCCCAACTTATAAGTCAGTTCCTTGGGGACTCCGCATACAACCTACAACGCATTAATTTGGTAACAGCCACCGGTCAGCGTATACCCGTCCGTGGAGAGAAGGAGATGGAGTTGAAGCTAGGCAACGTGACCTACCTGCATAATGTCATCGTGGCTGATATAATGGACGACTGCATCCTAGGCCTAGACTTTATGAGGAATAATTGTTGTTAGATCGACGTTAAGCAAGGTGTTTTGAAATGTGGACTGGAGGAACTTTTTATGGAAGTTGCGTTACCAGGGAACGTGTACAGCATTAAGAAGATTGTTCTTCCGCCGAGATTGGAAACGATTGTTCCGGTTAGTCTTCCCCGAAACGCTGGGCAAGCTCACCGTTGTGTACTTGTGGAAAGGGTAAACAATGACCTTCCATGGAAAGTAGCTCGAACCTTGGTCAGAACCACTGACATTTCAAGAGTACGTGTGCTGAACCTTTATGACCGGGAACAGATTATAGAAAAAGGCAAACTGGTTGGCACTTGTGAGGAAGTGGATTGGTTACGTCGGTGCCAATATATATCGAGTGGGACCCCCAGCGAGGATTCAGAAACGAGAGTGACCACCCTTTTGGAAGACTGTCGCAGTGTTCTCTCCCCGAACGAATTGGTCAAGGCGAAGAAGTTGTTACTCAAGTACGCCGATGTATTCTCGTCCAACGATGCTGACATAGGAAAGACTGGCTTAGTTCAACACAAAATAAACACAGGAGAGGAATTGCCTATCTGTCAGCGGCCAAGAAGATTGCCGGTAGCACGTGAAAAGGAAGTGGAAACCATGATTGAGGGAATGGTGAAGGATGGTGTTATTGAACCTTCATCTAGTCCATGGTGTTCACCCGTGGTGCTGGTAAAGAAGAAGGATGGCAGCATGCGGTTCTGTGTTGATTACCGCCGTCTGAACGACGTTACACAGAAGGACAGCTATCCCTTGCCAAGAATTGATGACACGCTGGACATGCTTATAGGAGTAAATGGTTTAGCACGCTGGATCTAAAAAGTGGCTACTGGCAAGTTGAAATTGACCCTAAGGACAAGGAGAAAACTGCGTTCTCGACGGGAAAGGGTCTGTGGCAATTCAAAGTAATGCCTTTTGGGTTGTGCAATGCTCCAGCAACGTTTGAAAGGCTGATGGAGCTTGTACTTACTGGGCTAATTGGCGATGCCTGTCTGGTCTACTTGGATGACATCATCATCGTGGGCCGTACGTTTGAGGAACACCTTCAGAACCTGGAACGCGTGCTCATGAAGATTCAGAGTGCTAACCTCAAGTTGAGTCCGAAGAAATGTTCACTATTCAAACGGCAAGTCAACTTTTTAGGGTATGTAGTGTCAGAAGAAGGTATCCGTACGGATCCGGAGAAAATCGTCGCTGTCAAGGATTGGGCGGTTCCAAAAGACAAGACGCAGGTTAGAGCATTTTTGGGTTTGTGCTCCTATTATCGGCGATTTGTGAAGAACTTTGCAGATATAGCCAACCCTCTGCACAAGCTAACCGAGGAGAAGTGACATTTCTGCTGGGATGAAAGTTGCAATATCGCATTCCAGGAGCTCAAGGACCGTCTGTGCAAAACACCTATTTTGGGATACCCTGATGCAAGCAAAGAATTTATAGTTGACACAGACGCAAGTGATATAGGACTTGGCGGTGTGTTGTCTCAACGGAATGGTGACCAAGAGGTCGTGATAGCGTACTTCAACAAGTCATTGTCAAAACCGGAAAGGAACTATTGTGTCACAAGACGCGAATTGCTAGCTGTGGTAAAGTCGTTGCAGCATTTTAGCAAATATCTGGGGCGGAAATTTCACTTACGAACTGACCATGCTGCACTAAAATGGCTATTGCAGTTTAAAAATCCAGAAGGACAAGTTGCGAGGTGGATTGAACTACTGCAGGAACATGACTTTGAGATCGAACATCGCAGCGGGAAATCTCATGGCAACGCAGATGCATTGCCAAGAAGACCTTGTCCTAAGGATTGCAAACATTGTACTAGGCAAGAGAGTAAGGAAGTGGTATCCGTGAGGATGCTCAGGGCAGACCACCTCAGCAACGAGTGGAAGGACAGCTTACAACGTGCACAGCAGGAAGATCCGGACATCAAGCCGATTCTGGAATGGATGAAGGCCAGTGCTCCCAAGCCCAGGTGGAGCGACATCTCAGCAATGAGTTCGACCACTAAGAGCTATTGGGCCCAGTGGGACAGCTTGTTGCTTCAGGATGGAGTTCTGTGCCGTAAATGGGAAAATGCTCGTGGAGACAGCTGTCATTTGCAAATGGTTGTCCCTAAAGCTAAAGTACCGGATGTATTACAGCTGTACTATAATGATTATTCAGGAGGTCATCTGGGAGTTAAACGAAGTCTACTGAAGATCCGAGAACGGTTTTACTGGGTCCACTGTCGAAACGATATCGAGGACTGGTGTCGCAAATGTACAAGTTGTGCGGCTGTAAAGGGACCCCAGACTCGTAGTAGAGGTGCATTGAAGTTGTACAATGTTAGTGCACCATGGGAGAGAATAGCCATTGACGTGGCGAGGCCGTTTCCGGAGAGTGAAAGCGGTAACAAGTATTTCATGGTTGTGATGGATTACTTCACTAAGTGACCAGTAGTCTTCGCCATTCCAAATCAAGAAGCTTCAACAGTTGCAGATAAACTAGTTCATGAAGTCTTCTGTCGTTTTGGAGTACCTTTAGAAATTCACAGCGATCAAGGAAGAAATTTTGAGTCTCAAATATTCCAGGAAACTTGCCGAGTTATGGGTACTCATTAAACAAGAACGACTTCTTATCACCCGCAAACTGATGGAATGGTAGAACGATTTAATCAGACATTGGAGAGGTACCTAGCAAAAGTTGTAGACAATCGGCAACGAGATTGGGACAAGCACATACAACCGTTTTTGTTGTCATATCGAAGCGCTGTTCACGAAAGTACATCAGTGACACCAGCTTTCGCAAACTTTGGGAGAGAATTACGGCTGCCTGCAGACCTGATCACCGGGATACCACCTGATGCCCCACGCAGTATAACCGATTATGCAAATGATTTGCGGAACAAAATGAATGACATTTACGAGCACGTCAGACAATCGGGCCAGCAAATGTCTGAAAAGATGAAAACCCGGTATGACCGCAAAATGAACAACAAAGGATTCGACGAAGGTTCGCTAGTGTGGTTGCACAATCCAGTCCGCAGCAAAGGGAAATCTCCTAAGCTTCAAGCTAAATGGGACGGCCCGTACCGGATTGTGACCAGGATCAACGATGTAGCCTACCGGATACAGAAAGGCGCAAGAGGGACTCCTAAGATCGTCCATGTGGATCGCCTGGCGCGTTATTATGCGCTGCTCGGGACGACCATGTCTTAGGAGGGGGCAGTGTTGCGCGGCTAAGTTGACACCTCATCTCACGGCACTAGCGCCATCTAGTGTCGGGTAACAGAGCGAGGAGAGAGCTTTCCAGAAAATGACACGACTAATTTTTTAACCGACAGCGCCATCTAGTATCAAATTGAAGAACTAAACTTTCTAGAAGCTCTACACTCGATCTTTCTGCGCTTGGTCGGTTGGCGCTCATATTTACTCGAATATTCTGGAATATTCTGGATGTTTTCGCGGAAGAGCCCTATATAAATGCGCTGCAATACGCGATCGGGGAAGTATTGAAGTTGGCGAGACAAGCGAAGCTTCGGAGCGGAATAAAGTGAATCAGTGTGATTAATTATTAGTGTTTTTTAACTTTAATTAGTGTAAAGTGAATTAAATTGTTAATTTAGGTAATTATATCGGCAATTTTTATTGTCACGAACCTCAAGCTCGTAACAATATAATAATAAGCACACTACGGCTCGCACAGGTGCCTGCTATTTGCTACGACGGGCGGGGCTGCTCTCCCTCCGTGCTTAAGGCTTTACAAAAACACTAGGGGTAAACAGACAAGACTACGTGGAGTCGGGGTGTGCTAATTCAGTTTTATAACTGATTCGACCAATTTTATCTTTAAAGTCTAGTTGCCCTTAACTCTGCTATTATATTGGTAAATGAAATAATATAATGTGAATTGTTACAATTTTGTTTTCTGAAAAACCTCTCGACTGCTCTCCACTGTGACTCAATTTGTTGTATATAAGTCCTGTCTCCAGCCACTAATGAATTGTCTGTGTCCGAATGATTAACTTTTTTATATATCATAACATATTTACGTTTCACTATAAGCAATTTTTAGTGAAATTTATTTTTATCATAATTAATTCAAAATGCATTTCCGAAATCCAAAAACAGTGTAAATGGTTCGGGCTTAACCCTGACAATCCTCCTAAATTGAAAACAAAATTAAAATATCAAGTTCCGGACATCTACTTTATAATATGAGAACAAATTGACATATTTGTGTTTCATTATTACACAATTTTTAGTGAAATTTGTTTTTATCCTAATTAATTCAAAATGCATTTCTGACATCTAAAAACAGTGTAATAGGTTCAAGCTTAACCCTAACAAGCCTCCTAGACTAAAATCATTATCAAAATGAAGTACCAGATGTCTATAGCGAACCCAATTAACTGCCCAGATAGTTTTAAAACAATTCAGAAATAAAACGGTATATTATAATAATTTCTTTATTGTTTGTAAACATAATTTATTATTTTTATTTAATTCTTCAAAAGGATCTCTTTTATTCTTTATAATTTCTCTTCTACATAAATATTAATGTAGTAAGTCGGTAAAATTTTCTCTATTATTATAGTTGTCTTTACTGTAATATCTTTTGACGATACGCCACAACTCAATTCTTTGAGTGTGGGTGCCGTCTGCTGCTATAAAAGGGTGTTCAGGGTCACTATGATTTTCTTTTTTGTGTATTTCCCTTTTTCAAATTTACTTTCATCAATTTTGGACAATTTTTCCTGGACTGCCAATTTTTCCCAGGATACTTTGTTTCTCTATTTCATAAATGACTACAGCCTCCCGACAGTAATTAAACCAATCATTAACAGTTGCTCTAGATTAACAATGTTCCCTTTCGGTATAATACTCTTTTAAAGTCATATCATAACTTCACTTATTTGTATATGCATACATTAAGTAAAATACTTGAGGTATTTTTAATTTGACATTCTCAAACCACGTGCCTTTGCCACGGCTAATTTTTTATTTAGATCTGCATGGGCCTCGGTTGCAGACAAATAAGCCCAACGTTCTATTGGTGGAGTATTCTAAACACATACTATTTTTACCTTTTATCCTAAACACTACATATTTTTGTTGCTGGGATCATGCCTTTTTCCTCAGCAAAAGCAATAGCTTGTTCCCGTGTGCTAAATTTTCGGTACACAGTGACTAAATTCCACATTGCTTTCATCTTCTCGACATATAAATGGCGTTTCACTGGCGGTTCGCCTTTGTCAAAACCACGACTCGTTTACGATTAATTTACGACAGGCTGTTCCGCAACTTCACGTCTAAGCGCGTATTTTGCGTGTGGGCAGGAATAATGTGATTATTCGAGCTATGATATACTCCCCGAAGAAGTTCAACAGTCCTTTGATGTTGCAAGCTATTTCGGGGAGCGATACCGGCCCCTTTCTGGCCAGTTCATCTGCTGCATCTTTGCCTCTAGATCCACTGTGTCCCTTGATCCATTGCAGAGTCACATTGTTGTGCTTACATACCTCATTCAATCGTTGATGGCACTCATATATCAGTCCCGAGTTAGCCAAATTACAACTCAGAGCTTGTAGTACTGCCATACTGTCGGTCAGTATTCTGATGGAGAAGTCTTTCACCTTCCTAGCATCTATTGCTACGGCCGCTTGGATGATACATTCAGCATTGCCTTGCATTCAGCCTGGAATACTGTGGTGGTGTGTGGACGGTGGACATGGGTACTCAGTGGTGTGCACATGTGGATATTAAGGTTTTCAGAGAAATTTTGGTCCCAATCCTTCCAGCTGGTCAATTTCCTTCAATTGTATCCTGTACTTCTTATCGAATACAAATTGTTTTGGGATCCTATCGTACTTGGCTTGTAAGATAGGAATTTTTGAGTAAATTCTATCAATTATGCCTGTATGGGGGTCTCTACTCTTACTTAAAGGATTTAGGGTCTTGAGTCTAATGGCAGCTAAAGTTGCTTCTTGTTGTATATGTAGATGAAGCGGTGTTAGCTCCAGTATAGCCTCTAAAGCTGCTGTTGGTGTAGTTCTTATGCAGCCTGTGGCAGCATTACAAGCCAATCTCTGGTAACGCTGAAGCTTTTATTGTTGTGGCTTCGTTAGTTTTGGTTCACCATACCAGAGAGCCGTATGTGATCATAGGCCGAATTACAGTTTTGTACAGCCACATTATAATTTTTGGCATCAAACCCCATCATTTGCCAATCATGTTTCTGCATTGCCAGAAAGTTAACCTTGCTTTGTTCATTTTGTTTTCTATGTGTTTATTCCGGTTAAATTTACTGTCCAAGGTAAGACCTAAGTATTTTACCTCGGAGGACAGCTGAAGTTTTGTGCTGAAAAGATGTGGGAGATGATAGTTATTCAGCATTCGTTTGATTTTAGTTTTCTATGTGTTTATTCCAGTTAAGTATACTGTCCAAGGTAAGACCTAAGTATTTTACCTCGGAGAACAGCTGGAGTTTTGTGCTGAAAATACTTGGAGATGATAGTTATTCAGCATTCGATTTTGTGTAAACTACTAATATTTTGATAAATACTAGTTATCGATTAAATTAAATTATATAATATTCAGTATCGTGTTGAAATTGTGCTGAATATATAAATCATTTAACAAAATCCACTGCACATCTATATGTGGTGATTTTTATTCATCACAAACTGATTTAGTTATTAGGAAATATATTTTCGTTAATATATTTAACTTGTGTGGTAAATTATATTTATTTAAAAATAGATTATTTTTCACTTTATGAACTATGATGGTCACACTTAGTATTGGACGAAAATATTCACAAAGTACGAGTTTTAATGATAAAATTACCTTAATATTATGTTAAAAATACTCACAGATAAAAAGTCACATTGTCCTTTTGTATACTTCACGTTTTTGATTGTTTTTTTCATGTAATTACACTGCAATTCGGCATTTTGTCGGAGCTCGATTTACTGGCACGATCATTTCGGAATGACGCACGACGCGGAACAACTAGTTTTATATAACGAGTATGAGTCTGACTCTCGTACCTTTTACAGAGGGGTATGCCTTGCGATGCCGTCTCCTTTGGTTTAAAGCTCAAAGGCCGTCTAGCATCATTTTCCAAAATGTTGTCTCCTTGAATATTGATGAATCGCATTCTTTTCCATAAAATCCGACATTGACGTAAACAAAGCGATAATCGGAGTCTACGATCACTAATAATATGATGGAAAAAAAATCCTTGTGATTGATATACAGTGAACCGCTATTTAGTGGTTTTTAAGTCGGATATGTTTTCCATCGACAAATCCGAGACAGTGGGGAAAATTAGCTTTTTTGTTAAATCCACTTGCTATCTGTTCCCATTTGTCGACTGATGTAGGAAGTCGCATAAATTTTTCACTTAAATTGTTCCATATGCATCTTGAAACTTCTTTAATAATGTTGCTAACAGTCGATACACCAATGCGATAGGTGTAATGAAGATCTTTAAATGAACACCCGGATGCTGCATACCTGAAAATAAAATTAAATGTTTTATTACTTGTTTTAGGAAAAGTTGTTATGAAAAAGTGGAGACAGATGAGAGATGCCTGGGTGAGAACACTAAAAGATAAAAAGAATTGCAAGACGTCTGGTTCCGCTGTCTCAAACACGAAGCCCTACAAATACCATAATCAGATGTTGTTTTTGAAAAAAGTAGTTGCTGCTGGCGAAACGCACGAAAGCGTCTCTGCTAAACAAACTAAAGAACACACCGAAGATGACACCACGACATCGAATGAACCTACAAACTAAGATGACAGTGTGACTACAATGACACAACTTGACAATGACGGTCACAAGGACAAACAAAATCTAGCCCCCCCCCCCCCCGCCAAAACGCAGAGCACCAGCCAAAAGAAATTTCAATGAAATTGATGCCAAAATGATATCCTACATTGACTATCAGATAAAACCGAAGAAAATTGAGCAGGATGATCGCAATTTATCGTTTTTTAAAGGTATTTTGCCGTCCTTGGCTTTGCTTGATGATGACCAAACTTTGGAATTCCAGTCAGGGGTGTTAAACCTATTACAAAATATTAAACATAGGAGAGTTGGCCAGTCAACTTATGACTGGTAAGCCTATACAAAAACATCTCGTGCTAGTCACTATCAATCCCAGAGCTATTTTAGCAGACCACAGCCTACTGATTGTGCACTATCGCCAGTACAACCTGTATACAGTGATGCTAGCAGACCACAGTCTACTGATAGTGTACTATCGCCATTACAATCTGTATACAGTAATGCTACGTTAGATCTGTCTGAGTTTTAAAAATAAAAGTACGTACCTTAAAAATATCACTAGTTTTTCTTCTGGGCAGATACTTTTCCTCCAACGAGTATCTTGCTTTTTTATATCCTTTTTCAATAGTTTAAGAAGTTCGTTCGGGAAATTACGACATATCTTCTCGTCAGGTATACCTCAATCTCTAAAAACTAGATTGTACAACCAGTGCGTGTTGACAGTGATGACTTACGGATCTGAGACGTGGTCCTTCACTGCTGGCCGTATGAGGACGCTCAAGGTCGCTCAGCGAGCTATGAAGAGGGCTATGCTCGGAGTTTCTCCGCGTGATAGACTCAGAAATGAGAATATCCGCAGTAAAACCAGAGTTACCGACATAACCCAACGGATTAGTAAGCTGAAGTGGCAATGGGCCGGCTCGAAGAACCGATAACCGATGAGGAAGAAAGGTTCTCGAGTGGCAGCCTCGCACCGGTAGGCGTAGTGTGGGGCGACCCCCAACTAGATGGAGTGACGACCTGGTAAGATATGGAGGAAGTCGATGGATGCACGTGGCTCAGGACCGTGCTTTGTGGCATTACTTGGGGGAGGCCTACGTTCAATTTGTGAAGGGCTGTACAAAACAAAGCATAAATTTATGACGTATCCGTTAAAAACGTACCAGAAAAACGGACTCCCATGTGTGAACGGGCCCTTACTGGTAACATGATTATAGTTCATAAAAGATGTTGAGTGGTTGGGCGACGAGCCTAAGGTTATCGAATTTCTAATTCCCCGGTCGAGCCTTAAGCTTATTACGCGAGATGTTAAACCAAATTGGACTGTATACGCGAATTGCTTCTTCCGTCTACACAAAATGGCGACTATAGCACGCGGTTTCTCATACAATGCACTCGCTCTTCCCTAAACGAGCTATTGCTTGTCAAAAATCTATGAAGGAACCCTGCTTGATTAGGAGAAAAGTGAAATTGGAGCGGATTAACTAATAAACACAATTATATCAAGCAGGTATGAATATGAATTAAGGTGGGATTCACTCACCGGGGTGTTGTTTCCATGTGGCTTGGGAGCTTTGTTGCTGCGGTGCGACTTCTGGTGGATTCTCTGGGGCCCCAGAGATGCGTTCCTGTCCGGTGATCCGTCAGAAGAGAGCGGTGCGCGACTATATCTCACACGAGGTGAGGCGGTTTCTCTCGGAGCTCGACTACTTCGGGCTAATGCGGTTGAACTAGCGGTGCGCGTAGGCAAGAGTCTTCTAGGACACTGTTGTCCTAGGCGGTGTAGTTCCAACGAAGAGCGCGACGGGAAGAAAGCGCGCGTGGGTCGCGCGCGCGTTTATTCGTTCGGTTGCGATGATCGCGTGACATTCTAGAACTATCTTCTTTCCCCCTAACACCCCACCACCCCGATGTGTCGATAGGACGGTAGGTTTTTGGAAAGGGACAAACGCTTTGGCAAGCCTACCCTCTAATAAAATAAATACGAATGGTTTTCCGCGCAACTATCCCCCCGGCTTGAAGGATTTCCTTCAAAATAACTAAAACAACTAGAGCTAAGATCAAACTGACAAATAACTAACTAACGCTAAGATTAAACCTAAAATTCAACTACAATTTCTAATCTAGAAAGCTAATTTAAACTATGGACGAAGGACTCAAACGGATTGTGTTACTCGACAAGACCTAAAGTCCGCATTTCCGGAAATGACGGCTTCGGACGTATTCAAAAGCAAGCTATACATCTGTGCACCCGATTGCGGATTAAGTTACGTGCGGAAAGAATCCAATAATTCTGACGCAAGATCGACATCAGCAAGTCGGGGCCAGCGTGAGAATTCAATTTATGATGGTAATCAACTAATAAATTCATGATATGGTCTTTACGCGGTAAAACTATAGGGTGCCGTTGGACGAAGCTCAACTGCGAGTTGGACAAGCGTCCACCTACCCTTACAATTCCATCCTGTAAAAATGGCTTAAGGCGTAGAAGAAAGGTAGAATTGTGAAAGTGACACTTTCACAATTCTACCTTTAGATAAAGTAACTGCATTTTTAGACCATCTTAACTCTATAAATTCTAAAATTCAGTCACTTTCACAATTCTACCTTTAGATAAAGTAACTGCATTTTTAGACCATCTTAACTCTATAAATTCTAAAATTCAGTTCACAATGGAGTTAGAGGCAAACAATTCCTTAGCTTTTCTAGATGTGTTAGTAATTCGGAATCCTGATAACACCTTGAGCCATACTGTGTATAGAAAAAAAGACCCATACAGATAGATATTTAAACGGTGATTCTCACCACCATCCTTCACAGTTAGCTACCGTGGGTAAATCTTTGTTTCAGAGAGCACGAGGGATCTGTGACAGTAAACACCTGGCTGCAGAGCTCCACCATGTTGCATGACAACAAGCTTCGAGTCCCGCGCCTACGTCACAGAGAACGAGTGAAGCCGGCCACAGTCGAGCATGTACCTGCTGTACTGCCATATGTTAGAGGAGTTACTGACAAGATTGGCTACATCTTGAAGCGCGCTTCCATCAAAACATACTTCAAGCCGCTGAAGAAGATTGGTCAGTTTTTACTATCGGTCAAGTGTAAAGTCCCTCTGCAAGATGCAGGAGTGTACAAGCTTGATTGTGAATGTGGTCTCTCCTACATAGGACAAACTAAAAGATCAATAAAAACCCGCGTTAAAGAACATATAGCTGATGTGAAGAATCGACGCTCCGGGAAGTCTGCAGTCTGTGAACACGTACAGGATCGCCCCCGTCACTACATCAGATTTGATAGACCGCAGATTCTCGCTAACGAACACCGATTCCTTCCAAGGATGATTCGCGAGGCTATTGAAATCAAAAAACATCCTAATTTCAATAGAGAAGATGGCTGGGTGCTACCATCTGCTTGGGATCCTATAATAAATAAAATTAAATCCCAATCCAAGCATACAACTGCAAGACTTCAAGATACCACAAGTTCATACTGCATAGATCGGAACAAAAGTTAAATTTTAATCTATGGTAACCGCGGTTAACTATGACATATGGACGTTGAACATCTCAGTCCTGCCCGTGACCATGAGTGCTGTAACGCGTTCGAAACGTCGGGTATTTAAAAAGTTAAAATATACGCGATAAATTCCGTAAAAACTAGTATTATTTCAAAGCTCTATTCGATTGTAATCTTGTAATTTCTTCCGAAAAATGTGCACGTTGAAGTTCACGCAATACCAGCAACTCGGTATAGTTGTAATCGGACGCTAAGATATACGAACGTCGCGGTAAAAGCTTCGCGAATCGGCAAACGTAAATTACGCTACGCAATAATTTCGACCAAGAGGACAAGCAGTTCGCCAAAGCAATGATTGGAGAAACCTCGCTCGAAACGCTCGCCACCAGAGCGTGCCTCTTCTCTTCCGGCGGTTGTGACACTGACGAAGGGTCGAAATCAGTTATTGGCCATTGCGAGGGTTCCAAGTGAACCCAAGAAGGTCCGTGGAACCAAAGCGGATGGTCCATTATTTGCATCGGAGTGAGTCCACGGGATAGGCAATCGGCAGGGTTTTCCGTACCGGACACGTGATAAAAGTTCCGCGTTTCTAACTCGTCTTGGATCTTGGCCACTCGGTTCGCGACAAACGTATCCCAACGGTGGGGTGAAGAATGAACCCAGCATAAGGCGACGGTGGAGTCGGAAAAGGCAAATATCCTTTCTATGTGAACTCTATCCCTACATGCGCAGATAACTGCGGTAATAAGCTTGTTGAGGACTAATATTGCGCAAAGCTCTAAGCGCGCCAGAGAGACAACCTTACGGGGGGAGACTCTCGACTCTGAACTAATGAGGCTAATCGAATTTCTACCATTATTCTGAACGTGGAAATATACAACGCCCCCGTAAGCCTTCTCGCTGGCGTCTGCAAACCCAACGACCGTTATGACGCTATTTCTATCGACGTTTATAGGACGTGATATTTTAATTTCTCATAGTAAAGGAAGTTCCTCTCTAAAACGCTGCTACAACCGAACAATGCTGTCAGGCGGCGAGTCATCCCAGTCGTTTTCAAATAACCAAAGTTGTTTAATCAAAAGCTTAGCGTATAATACCACCGGAGCTACGAAACCCATGACATCCCATAATCTAGTATTGTGCGCTTTGTGCACTTCTCTACGGGCGGGTTTACCTTAAGGCTAAACATGTTGGACTCTGGTGACCAACACAGACCGAGCACCTTGTGTGTATCAGAATCGTCGAATTCCTTTATCGCCGAAAGACGGTGTGATAGTGGGATTGTGTCTAAAACCGGACGCGAATTACTAGTCTACTTGACAAGATCGAATTGACCCGATTTCATGAGCTTTATAACCTCGGCGGTGGTTAGGGTGGCCTCCTCCACGCTATCGACCGAGTACGCAAAATCATCCTGAAAATTGGCTATTTTATTAAATAAACTGCCCTGTAAATTTTGCCCACTATAGAGGATATCGTTAAGCGACAGGTGAGTGCTAGTTTTAGCACTAGCGTCGAGCACTACACGTAACTTAGATGTAAGTTTGTCCTCCCTAATGACCCCGTGATGCGGTATGAAATACGACGGTGTGTCTTCGTAGTTATCTGATTTCGAGGCCACAAGTGATATGTAACCTTCCCTTATATATTCGTTAATGACGCCGTCATAAGCTTCCTTTAACTGGGGTGAAGCGAGCATCCTACGCTCCAAGCTGTAGAAACGTTTTTCCGCCATTTGACGCGAATCGCCGAGAGATAAAACATCTTCTTTAAAGGGTAGCGCTACACTATATCGACCGTCGCGATCACGAACGGTCGTGCGGACGTAAATTTCCTCGCACACTCTATCATCTGGACTAACTATAGGTGGAACATTCACCTACTCCATCTCCCAAAATTTGCGGACTAACGACTCGAGCGGTTCGACAGCCATACCAAAATAAGAAGTTGCCGAAATACTATCCATTATGGGGGCGGAGCCAACGATGACATAGCCCAATACGGTTTCCAGTGCGTAAGGCGCGGTATGCGAGGAGTTGCCCCTAACCTTATTGTTTAACAAAAGATGAGGGAAAAGCGATGCTCTAATGAGCATGTCTATGTTTCCGGGAACGGCGTAAGTGTCGTCTGCTAGAGTCAAATTTTTAAATTCAATCATTGCCGAGGTGTCAACCGAAACGGTTGGCAGCCGTTCAGTGACTTTATCTACTACTAGTGCATTTATATCAAAGTTAACATTACGATCTATCCGAGAATAAAATTTTAAATTTATATATCCCTGGGTAATTTTACTAGTACCTCCGATGTCTTTGATTACGGGACATGTAAGTGACCTATTTATTACTAAGCCTAAGCGCTGACAACATTGTCGCGTTATAAAGCTATTTTGGGATCAACTGTCCAACAATGTACGGACGCTTTGTTCGTTTCCACGCGAATCCATAACTATAATACGAGCCGTACCCAGTAACACGGTTGAAGGAGGCTGTGCTCCCATATTTGCCAATGAGCACAGAGCGACATCACCAGGTCGATCGCTAGAATCGCTGACTATAGTAGGGGTGAATTCCTTGTCTGCTTTACTTGACGCAGATATGCTGCTATTTTCGAAATGTAGCAACGTGTGATGTTTTCTGGCACACTTGTTACACGCGGAACTAGAATTGCATTTTGCAACTAAATGCTTATCTCTTAAACAATTCAGACATAAGTTGTTTGTCCTCACTATTCTATAACGTTCGCTGGGTGAATGTTTACGAAAGGTCGCACAATTGTATAAATTACCGTGTTGTTTATCTTTACATAGGATACAGGCATTCTGCGGCGGTACCGGTGCAGCGGTTACGTACGTTAACAACCCTGCGGTTTTAGGTGATGGAGTCTGTCTACGGTCAACACCTTTCTTGACCTCCTGTCTAACGTTCGAGGAGCGCTGCATCACTTTGATTTTGTCTCGCACAAAGGATGCTAATGAATCAAAGGGGGGCATCTTAGAGCTACGATGCTCCATTTCAAACGCACGCACGGTGTCGGGGTCTAGTTTCTTTAGTGCAATATGGAGAAACACCACGTCCATAAGGTAATTAAATTTCAAGTTTTTAAGTGCAGCCACCGATGCCACAAATTTATCTAAAAACTGCTCTAAGCCGTTGATGTTCGCGGATGATATAGGTTTAATATCAAATATTTGGTCTAAATATGAAGAGGCTAACATTCGGTCATCTTCATATTTGTTCTTAAGTGTTTCGAATATTAACAAATAATTATTTGCTATTGGTGTGAAACCCGAGCAAATTGACTGTGCCCTGCCACTCAGTTTACTAATTAAATAATATAATTTTTCAGCGTCCGATAACGATGGATTATTATGTATATTGTTTTCAAAACTACTAAAAAAGAAGGGCCATGTCTTAATATCGCCATTGAATACCGGAATATCTATTGCGGGCAACCTAATCGAATCACGTGGGCGTACCTGGGCTTCCGGCTTTGCTTCGCTTTGAGATGGGGACTGCAAGAGCTTCGCCGTTCTTTTCACGCGACACAACATATCTTCAAATGCTAGAAGCGGTTGGTAGTTCACTGTATATTTCGGGTCGACTTGTAATTCCAAATTATTAATTTGGTCTAATATCCTTTCGTAAACCGTCCGCAAAGTATCAACTGTTTCTATTTCATTTAAAAACGTTTCCCGCACTGCTTCTACGTTAATATTGTTTATGTTACCACTAATATTTTGTATACGTGAAAAAAGTATGTCCCTCTTGGCGTAAAGCGTTTTAATTTTAAATTCATTTCAACTAACTGCCATTTTAAATTATTATAATTAATATTAGATTA
The DNA here is from genome assembly GCA_907164705.1 of Parnassius apollo. NCBI lineage: Eukaryota > Metazoa > Arthropoda > Insecta > Lepidoptera > Papilionidae > Parnassius > Parnassius apollo. The sequence continues at coordinate 69,838 of CAJQZP010001314.1, forward strand.
ATCACAATTAATCGCACAACGCTGGAGGATGGACACGCGTGCCGTATTACGTCGTTAAATTGAACGCCTTTACAACGAGCCAAGGTGACGCGTGTCGCTCGCTAAACTCAATATTCTCTCTCAAATGTCGGGTAAGTGCGTAAAACGTGTGTGATTAAACTGTTTTCAATTACTAAGCAACTAATAAGCTTTAAATTTAAGCTAAATGCAAACACTATTTAAATGAATAATTCTATTTGCGAGTAACTAATCAAAGTTTAAATTTAAACTAAACAAACACTATTTAAATGAATGAATTCTATTTGCGAATAATTAACCAAAGTTTAAATTTAAACTAAACAAACACTATTTAAATGTATTCAATAAAATTAGAGTGCATTGTCTAAGTAATTAATCTAACAATTCGATTTTTGAATGGACGGTGCGGCTATAGCACCAGTCTAAATACTGCCGAATGACGAGTAAAATGGTTGAGCGACTACTAAACACCAGTCCAAATCCGGCTCGAAGGACCAGAAAATGGTGGAGCGACGCGCCTAAGGTTACCGAATTTCTAATTCCCCGGTCGAGCTTCTTACGCGAGTTGTTAAACCAAAATGGACTGTATACGCGAATTGCTTCTTCCGTCTAAACAAAATGGCGACTATAGCACGCGGTTTCCCATACAATGCACTCGTTCTTCCCTAAACGAGCTATTGCTTGCCAAAAAATCTATGAATGAACCCTACTTGATTAGGAGAAAAATGAAGTTGGAGTGGATTAACTAATAAACACAATTATATCAAGCAGGTATGAATATGAATTAAGGTGGGATTCACTCACCGGGGTGTTGTTTCCACTTGGCTTGGGCGCTTTGTTGCTGCGGTGCGACTTCTGGTGGATTCTCTGGGGCCCCAGAGATGCGTTCCTATCCGGTGATGCGTCAGAAGAGAGCGGTGCGCGACTATATCTCACACGAGGTGAGGCGGTTTTTCCCGGAGCACGATTACTCCGGGCTAATGCGGTTGAACTAGCGGTGCGCGTTGGCAAGAGTCTTCTGGGACACTATTGTCCTAGGCGGTGTAGTTTATTATTTAGCATATTCTAGAACTATCTTCTTTCCCCTCCCACCCCACCAACCCGATGTGTCGATAGGACGGTAGTTTTTTGGAAACGGACAAACGCTTTGGCAAGCCTACCTTCTAATAAAATAAATACGAATGGTTTTCCGCGCAACCAGATAGCTTGACCCATGCCCATAAAGAATGACATTGACAGGTACTGTCTGTACTACACCCGACACTATTTCGATAATGTCCTACATGTAAGTCTGAGCGAGATTAAAATGGTTCTCCAACGCTTTAAAAACGCAAGGTGAGGGTGGAATTACAGCAGAGCTTATGACAGCGGGTGGAAAACATGTACTTAAAGTTCTTCATAAAGTCTTTAATTATGTCCCCCATGATGGCAATACTCCGGAGGCGTCGAACAGAAGTTCGGTGGTCTAGTTCTTCAAGAAAGGCGCTCTTTTGAAGTATTACCGACCGATTTTCCTTCTGAGACGTGTTTACGTGATGTTTTCGAGAGTCATTATGAATCTACTCGCATGCAGACTCCACAACTCATCGGCAAATTGTACAGAACACCAAAGAGTACAATCTGCCACTTTGTCTTGTGTATTTGGATTATGAGAAATCCTTTGATTCCGTCGAAATTTAGGCGACGCAGTAGTCCCTTCAGCGGTGCTAAGTTGACTGTCGGTATATTGAGGAGCTGAAGTGTTTGTACAGTAGGGCTACGATGGCTATCCGAGTACAGAACCAGAGTTCAAAAACTGCAGTGAGGTGTAGACAGGGTGACGTTATATCCCCGAAACTCTTCACTGCTGCATTGGAAGACGTTCCAAGCTACTGGACTGTAAAAGATACATACAGTATTAAGATCAATGGTGAGTACATCAGCTACCTTCGATTTGCCGACGATATAGTCCTTATGACAGAATCGCTGGTGGACCTAAGCACAATGCTCAATGACCTCAATAGTGTCTCCCAATGAATAGGTCTTGAGATGAACAAAAGAAGTCATGTGTAACGTTCATGTGACACTTACGCTGGTAGTTATTGAGAGCACTAAACTCAAAGTGGTTGACGAGTAAGTTTACCTGAGATAAATAGTCCGACTAGGTAAGTCCAACTTCGACCGAGAGGTCAATCGACGTATTCAACTCGGCTGGGTAGCGTTCGGGAAGTTACGAAACATCTCGTCAGGTATACCGCAAAATCTGAAAACTAGATTGTACAACGTGAGTTTGTAAGAGCTTGTTGCCAGTAATGAGTGAAGCTCAAAGTCACTCAGCGAGCTATAGAGAGGGCTATGCTCGGGGTTTCTCTGCGTGCTAGACATCCGAACGGACAACCATCCGTGCGACGTGGAATACCAGCGTAAAATAATAACTTAATGCTTCTGTGTTTCGTATAGTGAGTGTAGAGAACCGGAGACCCTTTTCACTGGAAACGAGGCACTCTATTTTGTCCTCACGGGTGGCAACGCATCTGCATTTTGATTCGTAATCGAGGAAAGATGTAGATATCTATGGGCCTCAGCAACCACTTGCCATCAGGTGGACTGTGTGCTTGTTTGTCACCCTATCTTAAAAAAAACAATGGGGAAAAAAGATTCTCGAGTGGCAGCCTCGTACCAGCAAGTGAAGTGTAGGGCATCCCCCCACCCCACCCTAAATGGAGTGACGACCTGGTAAGACCTGCAGGAAATCAATGGATGCAGGTGTTTCGGGATCGTGCTTTATTGTGTTCCTTGGGGAAGTTGTACATACAGCAGTGGACTTATGAAGGGTTGTAATAATGATGATGATGATGTCAAAACTGTGATATAAAATCTTAAAAAGCATTTTAATTTTGGATACCTCCCATACAGGCAGGTAAATAGAGGATAATGTTTTTTTTACCCGTCTATTCCACCGTGTCGGGTGTCCTTGGATAAGGGTTCGTTTGCGAAGTATTAAGCTTTAAAGTCATATTTTTCAATAGAGTTATGTATACCCCCCACCTCCCCTTCAAACTTAATCACTGTTTTTGGAAATGTGAAAAGTACTCAATAGATTATTTAATAAAGTTAAAAGGAAAACAATCACAGCTATGTAGAATTAACAAGTTAACGAGTAATAATCGACCAACTTATAAAATGCACCTGGATTAGTAAAAATTTCGTTACAACTCCATAGAAAACAAAGACATTTAAATAGGTAGTAGTAATAGACCGGACATTAGTAGCAAAATTGTCGTCTGTAACTTTTGTCCTATAGGATATATCTCCGAGTTTTGTCATTTAGTTTGACTTCGTCAAAAGGTCAAGTCGCATTCACTTTATAAATTTAAAAATATATTTAAAGAAAATATGCCTGGTTGCGCATTAAAGTATTGTAAATCACGATATGGAGCAAAAAATGAACGTGATTTCGGTTTATCATCGTAAAAATAATGTGTATTTACCAAATAATCTTTAAATTTTATTATTTATAGTAGATTATTCGAGAAGAAAAAAAAATATTGTAATAAGTGCCCTCTGTTATCCAGTAACGTCACTATTTATTTACAAATATGTTATATGATTAACGATGTGCCTACAACGGATTTTAACCTTATGTCTAGTAGCGTCACCTACTGGGAAATAGCTAAACTGTTTTTTAAATTAATATTCAGCGTACTATTGCTATATTTCGCTAGAGGGTGTATGTAACACACTTGTCACAGCTTTTGTATGAAAATGTTCCCAATGTCCGCTTTATAGTGTATATATATATTTAAATCTCTATGATAGAAAATGACACACAACTAGCTGCAATGATATTGTGAACTGTGAGAAATAAAGATTTTATGAAGAAAACGGCTTATATACATTACTACCATAGCTCCACTTTTTTGTTTACAGGGTAGCCAGGGAAAATCATTCTTACTTACTACTTTCACTCAGTTTTTAGTTGGTAGTTACTGTAGGCATCGTTCAAAGTATTCATACAATCATACATTTTCATTCGTCATACTCTCGGTTTATGCGGGCAACCCTCAGGAAAATTTTGGGCAGTGGTGGTTTACGGGAAGATGCGTTACGATCATACATATCTTAGGGTATATAGGGTAGGCATTGCCGGGAATATATAGATAAATAGTCAACTTTAACCATCTTTGTACGGATTTCACATTTGAATGATTTGATGTAAATTATAGTATTTTCAAAATAGAAAAGTTTTTTTAAACCTTTTTTGAATACCTTCAGTTACAATCTTCCTGTTTGGGCCCATTTTTAGTTATAGCGGTCAAATCGCAAACTTACTTATTATGCTCATTATTAATAAAGCCCACGTATTGTAATGAGCAACTACGGAACCCTACTTCTACGTTGTGCGTGGCCCGCGACGCACTTGGACAGTTTTTTTTATTGTGTATGGCCAACGATTTTTACATCCAGCTGTATTTGTATAGCTAATACATTATCAGTAGCACTAACACAATTACTTATAATTTATAATTGTGTATATTTTGGCTTCGGGCCAGGCAATTGTGTTCGTGCCAAACCGCAGAGCTTTATTTAGTAAACACAACCATTTCTTAATATTTACATTATCTAGTTTTAATTTTTGCTGTGTGAAATTAGTAATTAAACATAGATTTATAAAACATCTTTTGCGTATTTTGCTTCCTGTGAGCAATGGGAGTGATTTTACGGTTATAGAACTCTGTGGGTCTCAAACAAACCCTATGAATGTAATATGTACGTGCTATATCTATGATCTACAATTAAGGAATGAACATAATGGTCGATGATTATATATTCACTACGAGGTAGCATAAAATAATACACCGTTATTATCCTGCCTTCTTTGCAAGAATCCCTCGTCATATTACACACAAAGAGCTGCCAGTGAATTTGCTGTGCACTAGGATCGAAGCCACTATGGGATTAAAAGAACAATTTAATGTTATTTTGTAATAAATGAACTAAAAATGTAGAATTTCGTACAAGTAACAAAAAACTCTTGAGAATAAAAACAGTTGATTTAAAATAATATTGTATTATTGTTATGTACACATAAGACCTGGCAAACACTCACCTGGGTAACCTTTGAGCTGTACTGCGATTATCGGGCCCGGTGTGAGGTAGATTCTGGCCAAATGTGTCCACTATTTTTCTTTTTCCACAGGTCAGGTACAGAAAACTGCCTTAGTACTATGATGAAGCAGGGAAATGAGATCTTGTCTGCTGCCAGTAACGGAGCGCGTACGTAATGTGTACCGTCAAAAGCGTTAATGCTTGTGTTCACGAAGAAGTTGGCCGTTACTAGTGGTCGTTGTGGGTGTGGTTCAAAAAGGGTTGCTCGCTTCAAGTTTAAGAGTGCTTGCCAGTAAGAAAAAATATTTATTTGAAACATTTTAAATAAAACGAACCTTCCACCCGGACCGCTGAGTAGTTCAGACGTGTTACACTAAATCCCTATTTTTTTTTATTATAAATATTTAAATTAAAGTTTCTATTACGAAAATTGAGTTAAAAAAATAAGAGTGCATAACTAAGATGAGTTTGCGACCCGGCGCCGGTAGATTGCCGTGCTGACTCATAAGCTGCATCAACGCCACCTATCTTTGTCCTGCTGCCCGCCTCCAGAGGCGTCACGAAGATCAACCAATCCTCTACGCTTGTAGAAGGTACGTGTTAATTGTGCAGCGCTCCTAGTGCCTTGGCTTAGTCATCTTTTGTGCATACTAGCTGCTCACTGCGGCGAGGCTTATACTTCCCTGGTACTTGTACTCTTAAACAGTTGTGATGCCACTAAAACGGTCGCCGCCGATAAATCCATCGACGTCACGTAGTCCTTCATTACAGCACTGTGACTCTGAACCAAATTTAAAATCATCAGAATGTGAAGCTTACATCAACACAGCGGTTCGAAAGAGAAAATTTTCCAATAACTTGTCTCATCAATTCTCCGCCATCCAGGATAAGTTTACTGACATGTTTATGTCTCTCAAGAGTGAAGAGGACTCTAAATTATCAAAAATCTTAGATTATGTCGGTAATATTAAACAACAAAATGATGATATCAGGGAATTTATTACGTTTATGTCTGAAAAATATGACACTTTATTGTCGAGTGTACAAAGTTTACAAGATGAAAATAAAGCATATCGTAATGTTGGAAGAAAAAATTGAAGGGCTTGAAAGATCTTCACATTCTTCTCGCATAGAATTGCGTAATGTGCCTAAAAAGGACCGCGAAAGTAAAGAAGACCTACTAAATATTTTGGTAAAGACAGGTGAAGTGCTTGGATCGACCTTACAGCATTCAGATGTCAGAGATATTTTTCGAATAAATCAAAAAAACGACGGTAATAAAATCATAGTAGCCGAGTTCATCAGTAACATTACCAAGCAACGATTTATCGCTAATTTAAAGGATTACAATAGGAGAAATAAGAACAAAACATTGACTTCGACCGACGCAGCCATTGCGGGCCCTCCTACTCCCATTTTCATCTCTGAAAATCTTCCCCAGAAAACAAGGCGATTGTTTGCAGTAGCCAGAAATTTCCAAAAGGCAAATAATTATGCATACTGCTGGACATCTGCTGGTAGAATATTCCTAAAAAAACAGATAGAGGTAAGCCTATACTAATAAAATCCCAAGAAGATATTAACAAAATACCGATCATTTGACTGCTTTTATTTGTTACTATTTCAATTTATTATGATATTATATGTCTGCCTCTGTTTTTGTCTTTTTTTTTTTTATAGAAGAGGGGGCAAACGAGCATGTGGCTCACCTGATGTTAAGTGACTACCGCCGCCCATGATCAACCGCAACACCAGGGGAATTGCAGGTACGTTGCCGGTCCTTTAGAAAGGAGTAAGCTCTTTTCTTGAAGGTCCAGAGGTCGTATCGGTCCGGAAAAATCACCGGTGGTAAATTATTCCACAGAGAGGTTGTACGCGGAAGAAAACTCCTTTTGAAACGTACAGTGGTGGACCGCCAAGCATCCAGATGGTGTGGATGGTATCGGGACGTTTGCCTTGTAGTGCGTTCACGAAATATGGCGGCTGGGATTAATCCGAACAATTCCTTAGAGCACTTCCCGTGATAGATGCGATAAAATACGCAAAGAGATGCAACATCTCTTCGCAGCGCCAGTGAATCGAGCCGATCGGAAAGCACTCGGTCGTCGACGATTCGAGCCGCTCTGCGCTGGATGCGGTCAAGTGGAAGGAGCTGGTACTGGGGAGCCCCAGCCCAGAGATGGGAACAGTATTCCATGAGCGGCCGAACCTGCGCCTTGTAAAGTTGCAGGCGGTGTGCCGGCATGAAATACTGTCCCGCTCTGCTGAGCACGCCAAGCTTTTTAGAGGCCAATTTGGCCTTCCCTTCCAAGTGACCACGAAACTGCACGTCACTCGATATGTCGACGCCGAGGATTCCGATACTGGCTGAGGCAACAAGGGGAGTGCCTTGAAACTGAGGGGATACGACAAAGGGGTTCTTTTTAGCGGTTAACGCGCAAAGTTGTGTCTTCTGGGGGTTAAACTGGACTAGATTTAGTCGCCCCCAATCCGAGACTCTGTCCAGCAGAGACTCGACTTCAGACACAAGTTTGTCCCGGCACTCAGAGACGTTTTCCCGAGAAATATTGGCTCGGCCGGTGTAAAGAGCATCACCAGTGCTGTCATATGCATAGCAATGAATGCTACGGGTTTGCAACATAGCACGCAGCCCTGTGGAACACCAGCATTAATAAGCTTGCAATCGAAGCTTGCACCGTCTACAACGACCTTGATGCTCCGATCTGCAAGAAAACTGGTGATCCAATTGCACAATTTCTCGGGAAGCCCATAGGAAGGGAGCTTCGAAAGAAGCGCTTTGTGCCAAACCCGATCGAAGGCCTTCGCAATGTCCAAACTAACGGCCAATGCCTCACCCTTGGACTCTACTGCATCCGCCTATCTGTGAGTTAGGTAGACCAGAAGATCACCAGCTGACCTACCACGGCGAAAACCGTATTGGCGGTCACTAATCAGCTGGTGATCCTCAGGGTACCTCATGAGCTGGCAGTTTACAATGGACTCCATTGTTTTGGAGAACAAGGAGGTGATGGCGATAGGCCGGTAGTTGGACGGGTCTGAGCGGTCGCCTTTTTTAGGGATCGGGTGGACGAAAGCCGTCTTCCATGATTTTGGGACTACGCCTAGGGAGTAGGAGTACCGGAAAAGACGCGTTAAAACCGGTTCCGACTCTGGAGCATACGTCCTCAGCACAATTGGGGGGATTCCGTCAGGCCCACTCGACTTATGGATGTCCAGGGAGAGGAGTGCTTTGCGAACCGAGCGCTGAGTGAACTGCACTTCCGGCATGGAGCACTCACATCGCGGGATGGTCGGCGGCGTACTCCCCCCGTCATCGAGAGTCGAGTTAGACGCAAAGAAAGAGCCTAGAAGATCGGCTTTCTCCTTTGCGGTGTGGGCCAGTGAGTCGTCCTCCCTGTGCAGAGATGGAAGAGATGGCTGACAGAAATTCCCCTGGACAGCCTTGGCGACCAGAATGCACGGGTTCCAGAAGGAAGACGAACTAGTCTCTCGCCAATTCTGCCTATGTACTCTGACTTTGCCTTGGCAATGACTCTTTTGAAGGACCTAGAGGCGGAATTATACTTCTTTTTTAGAGCGCTGGTGTTTACATCCCTGGACGCTGATGCGTCAGCCCAGGCTCGGTAGCACTCCTGCTTATAGCATGATGCTATTTTACAGGAGCGACCAAACCATGGCTGGGATTTGCCTCCAATGGGCACCACAGAGGAAGGAATAAAAAGTTCCATACCCTGAAGTACCGCATCAGCGACAGAATCCGCAACAACGTTGGGATCGTCCGGCGAGAAGCAAACCCGCCCCCAAGGGTAGGATGCAAAGAAAGACCGCATCCCATCCCAATCGGCTGACCTATAGTGCCAAACACGGAGGCAGCCTGCAGAATGCAACCGCGATTTCAGCGTGAGTGGCACCACACTCCGGACAAGACAATGGTCCGAGGAGCCTAAAGGGGCGTCGACGGAAATCTGATATCCGTCCGGGTGAGAGGTCAGCAGAAGGTCCAACAGGGAAGGTGCATGATCCTCCACATCTGGAATCCGCGTAGGCGAAGTAACCAGTTGTGTCAGACCATATGCCAAGGCAAAATCATGAACAGATCTCCCCGCATGATCGGTTAAACGTGAACCGAGCCATTCGGCGTGATGGGCGTTAAAGTCGCCGAGGATCACGATCTCTGCGGAGGGGATCTGCTGTAGCAACGAATCTGCAGCCATTTGGACGTGGTCGAAGAGTCGGTCTGTTTCGGCATTACCGCTATGGGACCTATAGAGGCACCCGTATACGCGCGGATGGTCGTCGCTGTCTACGCGTAGCCAAAGGATGGACAGGTCCGAACCTTCAAGTCTGCCGAGGCGTCGAGAACAGATGTCCTCTCTGACGTAAACGCAAACTCCAGCCCGAGGCACAAAGGAGTGTTCCAGTTTGTACCCCGGGCAGGAGAGATACGAGACATCAGCCGGAGAGGACACCTGCGTCTCGGTCAGAAAGAGCAGAGCCGGCCTCGCCGTCTCGAGATGGTAGTGGACGGCGTTTAGGTTAGAGTGAAGTCCCCTGATATTGAAGAAATTCACGGACAGCGTGGCAGGGGTCGCCTTGGTCTTGTTGCTCCGTTTGCCCCGAGCAGTTTTAGTCTTGAGCGGAATTTTGCCCCCCCCCCAGAATACGCGGGGCAGCCTGAGCACCCACGCTCAGAAGTGGAGAAACATGGTCGTGGATGCTCAGCGAGGGATTCTCCAGGGGTGCTGGTACCCTCCTGGGGTAGTCTATCATTTAATTCCGCTACCATGTTGATGGGGGGAGGGGGAATTTGGGCCTCCGGCCACCTGCACTCACCAGACGAAACGCGGAAGCAGAGCTTCCACTTCACGCCGGTATTCTGTGAGGTCGTGGTACCACCCCGGTTTGAGCCGGCCCATACGTGCGACAGCAAAGCTGCCGCGTGGCTCTACCACTGTTAAAACATACGTTGCAATATGTTAAATTTTTGTCATTTAGTTAATAGATTTTTAACTTTTTTTGCTTTTGTACGTCGATACCACAACACAACACCAAAACTACTTACATCACACCACTCTCATATCATATTTAAACAATATACTCACGTTAAAAATAACGCGCACAGTATTAAAATTCAACATCTACATGGCCAAGTTTCTTTAACCAATTTTTACATGTTTTTAAAAATAAAAAAGTACATTTACTCAACAACTAGCGTCTGTTATAATTACGGTTCTGGAGAACAATAAAAACCATATTTATATAGGTTATAATTTGTGTCCAAGTATTAACTTGTCTAGGAATAGCATAGTATTATTAATTTGTTTACTATTGATCCAAGTCAATTTTGGCTCCCCTTATATTTTAACACTCTGCAAAGGAAACAATTCCTTCAATATAAATAACAAATTGCTTTCATCTGAAATGCTGCATTACATTTTTAACGATTTTTCTTGCTTTATGCGTAAATCATCTACAGTGAGCTCTCAGTTGTGTTTTCAGCAATGGCACATCATTTTTATACATGTAATATTATTATGTCTCTGCAAAAATAGAAATACCATGAATCTCCCGATTTTTCGTGTCAAACATGTATGTATGTATGTATGTGTATGTGTGTCTGTATGTATGTGTATGTGTGTGTGTATGTATGTATGTGTATGGATGTGTGTGTATGTATATATATGTATATACATATATATGTGTATGTGTATGTATATATATATATATATGTGTAAATTATATATTATTATTTTTGTTATATATTAGTTATTTGAACACCAGTTTTTTATATACTAAAATTCAATTCTCAATCTGATATTAGTTATGCATTGGACAGAATTTCTCCTTCTGAGGCTGTCTTAAGCTCACCAGAAAATTGTATGCGATTACTAGCAAAGTTCAGCTCTAAGTCACTTAAATTAATTTGCCAAAATATTCGTAGTGTAAATGCTAACATTGATGGTTTCCTATTGTTACTGACAAGAATTAATATCGAGTTTGACATAATAGTACTTACCGAATGTTGGTTACGGTACAATTATTGTGTTCCTTCTTTGCAGAGATATAAGTATGTGGTATCTACGAATCCATATAACCAAAATGATGATGTGATAGTTTTTACAAAAAATAATATAGAGAGGATTTCGGTGGAGGAACCGCAGCTCTTATATTCAAGCTCTCTCTTAATTAAAATAGGTAGAGATACCGCCATATTAGCAATTTATCGACCTGATGCCTTGCGTAAACAAACTGACTCATTTTTTCAATCGTTGGATACTTTACTTAGTAGTCTAAGCTCATTTCGAAACATAATTTTGGTGGGAGATATTAACATAGATATATCTCCCACTAATAATGATGTTAACTCTTCTGCATATCTAAATTTGACTGCTGAACATGGTCTCCTTCCCTCCCACTTAATATCTACGCACAATCGTACGTGTCTTGACCATGTTCTGCTCAAAACCACTTACCCAGCTTTTACTATTGTTGTTGAAGCCACTGTGACTGATCACTTTGCGGTGATACTCTCTCTTTCAAAGAAAGTACAGTACATTCCACCTAAGAGTGTTCACAAGATAAACGAAGAAAAGTTGAGTCAAAGTCTCTTAAGTGTAGATTTTGAGAGCTTGTTAAATTTAGATGACCCCGATTCTGCGATGGAATATTTTATAAATGCTATACGTAACTCCATCTCCTACGCGACTATAACTTATATCCCATCCCGCAGGCGCAGAATTCTTAAGCCGTGGATGACTCCAGGACTCCTAAAGTGTCTCAGAAATAGGGACAACTTACACAAAAAGTTTAATAAATCACCCGATAACGTGGTTCTCAAAGTAACCTATAAGCGCTACAGAAATTATTGCAATTCTTTGCTCAAGAGCGTTAAACGTGATTATGAAAGAAATAAATTTGCTGAGGCTGGAAAAGATTCAAAACGTATTTGGGAGACAATAAACCAAGTTACCAATACTAGCCTTAGAACAACACCAGGCCACGAATTATTACAATTGTGTCCATTCCCATGTGAATCGGCCGATAGAGTTAACTCCTTCTTTATCAATGCTGGCAAAATCCTTGCTGAAAAATTTGACCAAACGACAGCTATCTCAACCCATGCTACTTCTGCGGTTTCAAGTCCTAATTTAATAGAAAACTCTTTCGTTCTTTTATATACAGACGAAGAAGAAGTAATTTTTTTTTTCTTCTCGAATAATCTACTATAAATAATAAAATTTAAAGATTATTTGGTAAATACACATCATTTTTAAGATAATAAACCGAAATCACGTTCATTTTTTGCTCCATATCGTGATTTACAATACTTTAATGCGCAACCAGGCATATTTTCTTTAAATATATTTTTAAATTTATAAAGTGAATGCGACTTGACCTTTTGACGAAGTCAGACTAAATGACAAAAATCGGAGATATATCCTATAGGACAAAAGTTACAGACGACAATTTTGCTACTGATGTCCGGTCTATTACTACTACCTATTTAAATGTCTTTGTTTTCTATGGAGTTGTAACGAAATTTTTACTAATCCAGTTGCATTTTATAAGTTGGTCGATTATTACTCGCTAACTTGTTAATTCTACATAGCTGTGATTGTTTTCCTTTTAACTTTATTAAATAATCTGTTGAGTACTTTTCACATTTCCAAAAACAGTGATTAAGTTTGAAGGGGAGGGGGGGGGGTATACATAACTCTATTGAAAAATATGACTTTAAAGCTTAATATTTCGCAAACGAACCCTTATCCAAGGACACCCGACACGGTGGAATAGACGGGTAAAAAAAACATTATCGTCTATTTACCTGCCTGTATGGGAGGTATCCAAAATTAAAATGCTTTTTAAGATTTTATATCACAGTTTTGACATCATCATCATCATTATTACAACCCTTCATAAGTCCACTGCTGAATGTACAACTTCCCCAAGGAACACAATAAAGCACGATCCCGAAACACCTGCATCCATTGATTTCCTGCAGGTCTTACCAGGTCGTCACTCCATTTAGGGTGGGGTGGGGGGGATGCCCTACACTTCACTTGCTGGTACGAGGCTGCCACTCGAGAATCTTTCTTCCCCATTGTTTTTTTTTTAAGATAGGGTGACAAACAAGCACACAGTCCACCTGATGGCAAGTGGTTGCTGAGGCCCATAGATATCTACATCTTTCCTCGATTACGAATCAAAATGCAGATGCGTTGCCACCCGTGAGGACAAAATAGAGTGCCTCGTTTCCAGTGAAAAGGGTCTCCGGTTCTCTACACTCACTATACGAAACACAGAAGCATTAAGTTACTATTTTACGCTGGTATTCCAATGGAGGGATGGTTGTCCGTTCTTCGAGCTATATGGTCGGCCCACTTTTTTTACTTCAGATATCCTCTTTTTTAAGTCTAGCACGCAGAGAAACCCCGAGCATAGCCCTCTCTATAGCTTGCTGAGTGAATTTTAGCTTCACTCATTACTGGCAACAAGCTCTTACAAACTCACGTTGTACAATCTAGTTTTCAGATTTTGCGGTATACCTGACGAGATGTTTCGTAACTTCCCGAACGCAACCCAGCCGAGTTGAATACGTCGATTGACCTCTCGGTCGAAGTTGGACTTACCTATTTATCTCAGGTAAACTTACTCGTCAACCACTTAGAGTTTAGTGCTCTCAATAACTACCAGCGTAAGTGTCACATGAACGTTACACATGACTTCTTTTGTTCATCTCAAGACCTATTCATTGGGAGACACTATCGAGGTCATTGAGCATTGTGCTCAGGTCCACCAGCGATTCTGTCATAAGGACTATATCGTCGGCAAATCGAAGGTAGCTGATGTACTCACCATTGATCTTAATACTGTATGTATCTTTTACAGTCCAGTAGCTTGAAACGTCTTCCAATGCAGCAGTGAAGAGTTTCGGGGATATAACGTCACCCTGTCTACACCTCACTGCAGTTGGATAGGTTTCGAACTCTGGTTCTGTACTCGGATAGCCATCGTAGCCCTACTGTACAAACACTTCAGCTCCTCAATATACCGACAGTCAACTTAGCACCGCTGAAGGGACTACTGCGTCGCCTAAATTTCAACGGAATCAAAGGATTTCTCATAATCCAAATACACAAGACAAAGTGGCAGATTGTACTCTTTGGTGTTCTGTACAATTTGCCGATGAGTTGTGGAGTCTGCATGCGAGTAGATTCATAATGACTCTCGAAAACATCACGTAGACACGTCTCAGAAGGAAAATCGGTCGGTAATACTTCAAAAGAGCGCTGTCGCCTTTCTTGAAGAACTAGACCACCGAACTTCTGTTCGACGCCTCCGGAGTATTGCCATCATGGGGGACGTAATTAAAGACTTTATGAAGAACTTTAAGTACATGTTTTCCACCCGCTGTCATAAGCTCTGCTGTAATTCCACCCTAACCTTGCGTTTTTAAAGTGTTGGAGAACCATTTTAATCTCGCTCAGACTTACATGCAGGACATCATCGAAATAGTTTCGGGTGTAGTACAGACAGTACCTGTCAATGTCATTCTTTATGGGCATGGGTCAAGCTATCTGGTTGCGCGGAAAACCACTCGTATTTATTTTATTAGAAGGTAGGCTTGCCAAAGCGTTTGTCCCTTTCCAAAAACCTACCGTCCTAGAATCCACCAGAAGTCGCACCGCAGCAACAAAGGGCCCAAACCACGTGGAAACAACACCACGGTGAGTGAATCCCACCTTAATTCATATTCATACCTGCTTGATATAATTGTGTTTATTAGTTAATCCGCTCCAATTTCATTTTTCTCCTAATCAAGCAGGGTTCCTTCATAGATTTTTGGCAAGCAATAGCTCTTTCAGGGAAGAACGAGTGCATTGTATGGGAAACCGCGTGCTATAGTCGCCATTTTGTGTAGACGGAAGAAGCAATTCGCGTATACAGTCTATTTTGGTTTAACAACTCGCGTAAGAAGCTCGACCGGGGAATTAGAAATTCGGTAACCTTAGGCTCGTCGCTCCACCATTTTCTGGTCCTTCGAGCCGGATTTGGACTGGTGTTTAGTAGTCGCTCAACTATTTTACTGGTCATTCGGCAGTATTTAGACTGGTGCTATAGCCGCACCGTCCATTCAAAAATCGAATTGTTAGATTAATTACTTAGACAATGCACTCTAATTTTATTGAATAGATTTAAATAGTGTTTGTTTAGTTTAAATTTAAACTTTGATTAGTTACTCGCAAATAGAATTATTCATTTAAATAGTGTTTGCATTTAGCTTAAATTTAAAGCTTATTAGTTGCTTAGTAATTGAAAACAGTTTAATCACACACGTTTTACGCACTTACCCGACATTTGAGAGAGAATATTGAGTTTAGCGAGCGACACGCGTCACCTTGGCTCGTTGTAAAGGCGTTCAATTTAACGACGTAATACGGCACGCGTGTCCATCCTCCAGCGTTGTGCGATTAATTGTGATTAATCTAATATTAATTATAATAATTTAAAATGGCAGTTAGTTGAAATGAATTTAAAATTAAAACGCTTTACGCCAAGAGGGACATACTTTTTTCACGTATACAAAATATTAGTGGTAACATAAACAATATTAACGTAGAAGCAGTGCGGGAAACGTTTTTAAATGAAATAGAAACAGTGGATACTTTGCGGGCGGTTTACGAAAGGATATTAGACCAAATTAATAATTTGGAATTACAAGTCGACCCGAAATATACAGTGAACTACCAACCGCTTCTAGCATTTGAAGATATGTTGTGTCGCGTGAAAAGAACGGCGAAGCTCTTGCAGTCCCCATCTCAAAGCGAAGCAAAGCCGGAAGCCCAGGTACGCCCACGTGATTCGATTAGGTTGCCCGCAATAGATATTCCGGTATTCAATGGCGATATTAAGACATGGCCCTTCTTTTTTAGTAGTTTTGAAAACAATATACATAATAATCCATCGTTATCGGACGCTGAAAAATTATATTATTTAATTAGTAAACTGAGTGGCAGGGCACAGTCAATTTGCTCGGGTTTCACACCAATAGCAAATAATTATTTGTTAATATTCGAAACACTTAAGAACAAATATGAAGATGACCGAATGTTAGCCTCTTCATATTTAGACCAAATATTTGATATTAAACCTATATCATCCGCGAACATCAACGGCTTAGAGCAGTTTTTAGATAAATTTGTGGCATCGGTGGCTGCACTTAAAAACTTGAAATTTAATTACCTTATGGACGTGGTGTTTCTCCATATTGCACTAAAGAAACTAGACCCCGACACCGTGCGTGCGTTTGAAATGGAGCATCGTAGCTCTAAGATGCCTCCCTTTGATTCATTAGCATCCTTTGTGCGAGACCAAATCAAAGTGATGCAGCGCTCCTCGAACGTTAGACAGGAGGTCAAGAAAGGTGTTGACCGTAGACAGACTCCATCACCTAAAACCGCAGGGTTGTTAACGTACGTAACCGCTGCACCGGTACCGCCGCAGAATGCCTGTATCCTATGTAAAGATAAACAACACGGTAATTTATACAATTGTGCGACCTTTCGTAAACATTCACCCAGCGAACGTTATAGAATAGTGAGGACAAACAACTTATGTCTGAATCGTTTAAGCGATAAGCATTTAGTTGCAAAATGCAATTCTAGTTCCGCGTGTAACAAGTGTGCCAGAAAACATCAAACGTTGCTACATTTCGAAAATAGCAACATATCTGCGTCAAGTAAAGCAGACAAGGAATTCACCCCTACTATAGTCAACGATTCTAGCGATCGACCTGGTGATGTCGCTCTGTACTCATTGGCAAATATGGGAGCACATCCTCCTTCAACCGTGTTACTGGGTACGGCTCGTATTGTAGTTAGGGATTCGCGTGGAAACGAACAAGGCGTCCGTACATTGCTGGACAGTGGATCCCAAAATAGCTTTATAACGCGACAATGTTGTCAGCGCTTAGGCTTAGTAATAAATAGGTCACTTACATGTCCCGTAGTCAAAGGCATCGGAGGTACTAGTAAAGTTACCCAGGGATATATAAATTTAAAATTTTATTCTCGGATAGATCGCAATGTTAACTTTGATATAAATGCACTAGTAGTAGATAAAGTCACTGAACGGCTGCCAACCGTTTCGGTTGACACCTCGGCAATGATTGAATTTAAAAATTTGACTCTAGCAGACGACACTTACGCCGTTCCCGGAAACATAGACATGCTCATTGGAGCATCGCTTTTCCCTCATCTTTTGTTAAACAATAAGGTTAGGGCAACTCCTCGCATACCGCGCCTTACGCACTGGAAACTGTATTGGGCTATGTCATCGTTGGCTCCGCCCCATAATGGATAGTATTTCGGCAACCTCTTATTTTGGTATGGCTGTCGAACCGCTCGAGTCGTTAGTCCGCAAATTTTGGGAGATGGAGGAGGTGAACGTTCCACCTATAGTTAGTCCAGATGATAGAGTGTGCGAGGAAATTTACGTCCGCACGACCGTTTGTGATCGCGACGGTCGATATAGTGTAGCGCTACCCTTTAAAGAAGATGTTTTATCTCTCGGCGATTCGCGTCAAATGGCGGAAAAACGTTTCTACAGCTTGGAGCGTAGGATGCTCGCTTCACCCCAGTTAAAGGAAGCTTATGACGGCGTCATTAACGAATATATAAAGGAAGGTTACATATCACTTTTGGCCTCGAAATTAGATAACTACGAAGACACACCGTCGTATTTCATACCACATTACGGGGCCATTAGGGAGGACAAACTTACATCTAAGTTACGTGTAGTGCTCGACGCTAGTGCTAAAACTAGCACTCACCTGTCGCTTAACGATATCCTCTATAGTGGGCAAAATTTACAGGGCAGTTTATTTAATATAATAGCCAATTTTCAGGATGATTTTGTGTACTCGGTCGATAGCGTGGAGGAGGCCACCCCAGCCACCGCCGAGGTTATAAAGCTCATGAAATCGGGTCAATTCGATCTTGTCAAGTAGACTAGTAATTCGCGTCCGGTTTTAGACACAATCCCACTATCACACCGTCTTTCGGCGATAAAGGAATTCGACGATTCTGATACACACAAGGTGCTCGGTCTGTGTTGGTCACCAGAGTCCAACATGTTTAGCCTTAAGGTAAACCCGCCCGTAGAGAAGTGCACAAAGCACACAATACTGTCATGCGTTGCTAGATTATGGGATGTCATGGGTTTCGTAGCTCCGGTGGTATTATACGCTAAGCTTTTGATTAAACAACTTTGGTTATTTGAAAACGATTGGGATGACTCCCCGCCTGACAGTATTGTTCGGTTGTGGCAGCGTTTTAGAGAGGAACTTCCTTTACTAAGAGAAATTAAAATACCACGTCATATAAACGTCGATAGAAATAGCGTCATCACGGTCGTTGGGTTTGGAGACGCCAGCGAGAAGGCTTACGGGGGCGTTGTATATTTCCACGTTCAGAATAATGGTAGAAATTCGATTAGCCTCATTAGTTCTAAGTCGAGAGTCTCCCCCCGTAACGTTGTCTCTCTGGCGCGCTTAGAGCTTTGCGCAATATTAGTCCTCAGCAAGCTTATTACCACAGTTATCAGCGCATGTAGGGACAGAGTTCACATAGAAAGGATATTTGCCTTTCCGTCTCAACCGTTGCTTTATGTTGGGTTCATTCTTCACCCCACCGTTGGGATACGTTTGTCGCGAATCGAGTGGCCAAGATCCAAGACGAGTTAGGAACGCGGAACTTTTATCACGTGTCCGGTACGGAAAACCCTGCCGATTGCCTATCCCGTGAACTCACTCCGATGCAAATAATGGACCATCCGCTTTGGTTCCACGGACCTTCTTGGGTTCACTTGGAACCCTCGCAATGGCCAATAACCGATTTCGACCCTTCGTCAGTGTCACAACCGCCGGAAGAGAAGAGGCACGCTTTGGTGGCGAGCGTTTCGAGCGAGGTTTCTCCAATCATTGCTTTGGCGAACCGCTTGTCCTCTTGGTCGAAATTATTGCGTAGCGTAATTTACGTTTGCCGATTCACGAAGCTTTTACCGCGACGTTCGTATATCTTAGCGTCCGATTACAACTATGCCGAGTTGCTGGTATTGCGTGAACTTCAACGTGCACATTTCTCTGAAGAAATTACAAGATTACAATCGAATAGAGCTTGTAGTCGCCCTTTTCAACGCCTTAAGCCATTTTTACAGGATGGAATTGTAAGGGTAGGTGGACGCTTGTCCAACTCGCAGTTGAGCTTCGACCAACGGCAGCCTATAGTTTTACCGCGTAAAGACCATATCATGAATTTATTAGTTGATTACCATCATAAATTGAATTCTCACGCTGGCCCCGACTTGCTGATGTCGATCTTGCGTCAGAATTATTGCATTCTTTCCGCACGTAACTTAATCCGCAATCGGGTGCACAGATGTATAGCTTGCTTTAGAATACGTCCTAAGCCGTCATTTCCGGAAATGCGGACTTCAGGTCTTGTCGAGTAACATAATCCATTTGAGTCCTCGTCCATAGTTTAAATTAGCTTTCTAGATTAGAAATTGTAGTTGAATTTTTGATTTAATCTTAGCGTTAGTTAGTTATTTGTCAGTTTGATCTTAGCTACGTTTAACGTGGTAGAGCCATGCTGCAATTATATTAGTAGTATAGTTGTAGCACGAATGGGTCGGCTCGACCGGGGAAGGACCACGCTCTCACAGAATAGCAGCGTGAAATAGTAGCTTAATGCTGCTGTATTTCGTATGGTGAGTGTAGAGAACCGGAGACCCTTTTTACTGGAAATGAGGCATTCCATCTCAGTCCTCAAGGGTGACAACGCATCTGCATTTTGATTTGTAATCAAAGATAGATGTAGATGTCTATGGGCCGCAGCAACCACTTACCATCAGGTGGACTGTGTGCTCGTTTGTCACCCTATCCTATAAAAAAAAAGCTCTAGTTGTTTTAGTTATTTTGAAGGAAATCCTTCAAGCCGGGGGAGATAGTTGCGCGGAAAACCATTCGTATTTATTTTATTAGAGAGGCTTGCCAAAGCGTTTGTCCTTTTCCAAAAACCTACCGTCCTATCGACACATCGGGGTGGTGGGGTGGGAGGGGAAAGAAGATAGTTCTAGAATGTCACGCGATCATCGCAACCGAACGAATATAAACGCGCGCGTGACCCACGCGCGCCTTCTTCCCGTCGCGCTCTTCTTTGGAACTACACCGCCTAGGACAATAGTGTCCCAGAAGACTCTTGCCCACGCGCACCGCTAGTTCAACCGCATTAGCCCGGAGTAATCGAGCTCCAAGAGAAACCGCCTCACCTCGTGTGAGATATAGTCGCGCACCGCTCTCTTCTGACGCATCACCGGACAGGAACGCATCTCTGGGGCCCCAGAGAATCCACCAGAAGTCGCACCGCAGCAACAAAGCTCCCAAGCCACGTGGAAACAACACCCCGGTGAGTGAATCCCACCTTAATTCATATTCATACCTGCTTGATATAATTGTGTTTATTAGTTAATCCGCTCCAACTTCATTTTTCTCCTAATCAAGCAGGGTTCATTCATAGATTTTTGGCAAGCAATAGCTCGTTTAGGGAAGAGCGAGTGCATTGTATGGGAAACCGCGTGCTATAGTCGCCATTTTGTGTAGACGGAAGAAGCAATTCGCGTATACAGTCCAATTTGGTTTAACATCTCGCGTAATAAGCTTAAGGCTCGACCGGACGAGCCTAAGGTTCAAATTTTAACGTTAAAATTCGATAACCTTAGGCTCGTCGCCCCACCACTATTTTTTATGAATTATAATCATGTTACAAGTAAGGGCCCGTTCACACATGGGAGTCCGTTTTACTGGTACGTTTTTAACGGATACGTCATAAATTTATGCTCTGTTCACACCTAGGCACCGTATGACGTTCAATGGATCCGTCATTACTGGATGTAATGTGTGAACAGAAAACTCGCAGTATACCGACGCTATTCTACAAGCAAGGATGAACGCTGTCGTGTTGTATTGGTACTATCGTCGGAGAAGGAAGATTCGACGTTATTGGTAGCATCCACTTATGGCCCAAAGATCTAGCGAGGGTGCTTACAGTTTACTTATGAGTCAGTTACGAGGTGATGAATCGAAATTTTTCAATTATTAAAAATTTTATAAAATTTTTCAATTGGCTGATCCCGATTTCTTCACACCACAACCAGTAGAAATGTTGCTTGGAGCGGACATACTTCCCCAAATTTTATTACATAACACGGTGATCGAGCCGCCGGGTACACCCATAGCAATAAATAGTATTTTAGGAAATTTGCTGTTAGGCAAGCTAGATTTTAATATTCACTCCCCAGTTGCGTTCGCTGTTCACGTGTTACACAGCTCCGTTAACGATGAATTTGATCTCCAGCGGTTTTGGGAAATAGAATCAATTACAGAACAAAGGTCTCTCACTCCCGATGAAGTTTTATGCGAGACAATTTTCGAAAACACGCATACGCGTAATGATTCAGGAAGATATGTAGTCGCTCTGCCTTTCAAACCTGACGCCTTGCCCCTTGGTGAGTCGTGTGATATTGCTATCGCCAGATTTCGCAGATTAGAATATAAGCTTGAGCGCAATCCACCACTGAAGTATAGCTATCATGCATGTCTACAGGAGTACTTGGATCTAAATCACATGGAACCTTGTGATGGCCCTTCACCAAAATCTGGTGACCCGTATTATATTCCGCACCACTGCGTGGTGAAGGAATCTAGCGAGACAACAAAGATGCGAGTGGTCTACGATGCAGGTTGTAAGACTACCAACGGGAGCCCCCTGAACGACGTTTTATTTACAGGACCCAAACTTCATCTGGATATAATCGACGTTCTATTGAAGTTTCAGCTTTCACAGCTGACTTTAAACAGATGTACCGCAACATTTTAGTCCGTGATACAGATAGGGATTTTCAGCGTATCGTATGGCTTACTTCTGACGAACCTATACGCGATTATCGTCTTCGTACAGTAACTTTCGGAGTTAGTTCCTCGCCTTACCTCGCACTTCGTACAATGCGACAGCTTGCGCTTGATGAAGCCCCGTGCTTTCCACGTGCTTCTCATGTCATAAAAAATGACATATTCGTGGATGACATAGTGTCAGGTGATAATACAGAGGCAGAAGCTCGGGCTCTACAACAGGAGTTAATAAACATATGTCAGGCTGCAGGCTTCACTCTTCACAAGTGGCACAGTAACTCGCCTGCATTACTCGCTGCGGTTCAGCCCACAAGTTCTCATGGTGAGCGGCACCATAACGTACCTTTTGCGGAGATGGAAAATGATATGAAAACTAAAGTACTTGGTCTTCAGTGGAATCCCCATTCAGATTCATTTACTTTCAGTGTTCAAATTGAAATGTAAGAATAATATGTATGCTCCTTTAGTTTAGTAAGTAAGTACGCTACTTTATAACCGTATGTATCCTGAGTTTGCACTATACCTTATATGCATTATTTTAGATTATTACCAGCGCATTCATTAAATAGTACGTAACTAATGCAGTCGTTTCCTTGAATAACACCCATTAGGAACCCCAACATTACATGGCGACCCTGCCAGGGGACTCTGCCAAGGGGATTGTTAGTTTTAGTATAGTTAACATAACTACTTAATAATATATTATAATGTGTCGGTCAACTGTGGAAAAAGAAGAGGTTTTCCTCAGCCAAAACGCGGCTGCAGGCAACAATGACGCCACGCCAGAGCGGCAGCATTGTGACCTATATTGTTCTGGCCATTATTGGACTCGTAGCAGTTTATGTGGGCCTGCGGATGTACAGGAGCTGTCACCGCACATGGATCCAGCAGGAAATTGGGATGAGTACCATACAGAGAATCAGATCATCCATCAGTGGGCGCACAGAAGGTAACCAGAATCAGTAATTAGAAGTGAATGCATAGTGAAAGTGAAAATAAGTGTTGTGGGTTGTTAATTTTTTCGTAAAAATAATAAATAGCAGTGAGTGAGCCAGTTATGCGGAATCATATTTCATAACGCTATAATTCTAAAGGTGCTAAAACCGCGCGCGGACATTCAGTAATAAGACACCAAACGGAAACAAAAGGCAACGTCGGACTTTTTTCTTCGCAACTATTTTATGTAGAATGTGTTACATTTGTGCAATTCTATTATTAGATTAAGAATATTATGATTGATATTTTGGAACAAAATTATGTCTGTTTAGTAGAAACACGTAATTATTTAGTAAAAAAAAGGACAAACTAGATATAAGGGTAATGTTATTTCAACTAAGTTAGATCAAGCAAAAAGCGCATATGAAAACTGTTGTAAAATATATTTACTTATTGAAAAAAGTAAAGATATTAATTTGAAATCGGCAATAGATCTTTATCAGAAAATAAAACAAAAGTACGAGGAAATAGAAAAATTGTGTACTTTTCCCGTTACAGTAGATTTAGGCAAAATGGATTTTGACATAAAGGTGGCGTGTAGTTTGATTCCAGTAATGGACGGTGTAGAGGCCACCACTAAGCGCCTAATAGACTCAGTGGAGATGTATGCTGACATGCTGGACAAGCCAGGTAAAGTATTATTAATTACTTTTGTTTTGAAAAGTAGGTTGAATGAAAATGCAAAATTACGAATTGCAAGCTCATACAAAACTATCCAAGAATTAATTGATGATATGAGGAAATATCTTTTATCCAAAAAATCATTTATGGCTATACAGACGAAGCTTCAGAATATTCAACAAGGCTCGAGATCCATTAAGGATTGTGGTACGGAGGTAGAAAAGTTATTTACAGAGCTGACAATTACTCAGGCATATGGAAAAGAGGAAGTATTCTCGATTTTAAAACCAATCAATGAAAGTTTTGCCATAAAACGTTTTTCAGATGGCCTGCGTAGCGCAAAAATGAGCACCATCATCTCAGCACGCGGCTTCAGCAGCTTGAAAGATGCCATACAAGCAGCAAAAAGACGAGGAGTGCACGTCTTTCCAACCACCAGGTAACATTTTGTATGCATCTAAAAATGGACGCCACTCGGCACACAATATTAGACGTTCTCAAGGTCAAAGAGGAATTTACCGTAGTCAATATGGTAACAATTACCATCGTGGGCATAAATTTAATAACCACTACAATCAAGGACAAGGTTCTAGCGGAAATTCTAGAGCAAATTATCGTCCTTCATATAATAATCAACGAGGAAATAGAGGCTCTAGATATGTTAGGAACCGTGGACGAGGTCAAAACTCATTTCCAGTAGAAAAAGTAGCTGACACTCATCAATGCGATAAAGACGACAATGCAGGTACATCGAATCAGTTTTTCGATCCTAAGCATTTTATATTATCATTACAAGGTGATGCGAAATATGTTACTTTTTATATTAAAAACATTAAATACTATTGGCTTATTGATACGGGTGCAACATTGTCAATTATTAAAAATGAAGTACTGCCAAAAGATATCATTGTTAATAGAGATAATACTATAATAAATGGAATAGATGGTCAGTGAAGATCTCAAGGTTCTGTAAATTTAATATTAAAATACGAAAATGCCACGTTTCAGCATAATTTTCTTGTTTTTGATTCGCTACCACTAAAAGCAGACGGAATCATAGGCTTAGACTTTTTTAGAAAAATTTAGTGCGGATATTGATTTAGGTTCAAATAATTTAACACTTTTTAACAGTAATAAACAACATTATCTACATTTTGTTGATGAACATGATAGGATGAAAAATTCTATGATTATTCCAGCACGCTCGGAATCAATTCATTTTATTATTGTGAATGAGGATGTAACTGGAGAAGTAGTAGTATGCAGTAAAGAGTTAACGAAGGATTTCTTTATATCAAACGCAATAACTACAGTTAGTAATAGTAGAATTCCAGTTAAATACTTAATGTTAGTGACAAGGAAGTAAACTTGCCATCTTTCACACCAGATTTGAAAAGTTTGTATAATTATAATATTTGTCAATTTAATAAGACCAATATTGACGTTACCAGGGTTAAAACTTTGCTATCTGAATTAAATTTAAATTATTTAGACGGAGAAGAGAAACAATCAATTGAAGCAATTTGTGCAAAATATTCTGACATTTTTCATTTAGAAGGAGATAAGTTAACGACAACTAATATTTATGAGCAATCTATTGTTTTAAAACAAAACTCTACTCCAGTTTACGTCAAGCCTTATAGGTTACCACAGACACTAAAACCAGAAATAACTAAGCAAGTTGAGAATATGTTAGAAAAATATAAAAATCCTTTCCTCCATATAAGAAAAGTGAAAAGTATGAAAAAAATTGTAGTATAGAATAAAAAAAAAAAATTTCCTCTACCAAATATTAATGAAATTTTAGATACGCTTACTGGAACCATTTATTTTACTCATCTTGACCTTCACCAAGGTTACTATCAGGTAAGTTTAGAGCCTAGTAGTCGTAAATTAACAGCTTTCACTACAAATACTGGTCAATATTGCATGAAGCGTTTACCAATGGGTTTAAAGATCAGCCCTAATGCCTTTAGTCGTATGATGTCTGTAGCGATGTCTGGTTTAACTTACGATAATAGTTTAGTATATCAGGACGATCTCATTGTATTTGGAAGAAATCTATCTTCCCATAACAAAAATTTAATAACTGTCATGGAGAGATTGAGAAAAGTAAATTTAAAACTAAATCCTCAGAAATGTGAATTTTTAAAGAAAGAAATTCTTTATTTAGGACATTTGGTTACAGAAAAAGGTGTTTTACCAGATCCAGAAAAAACAAAAGTATTACGAAATTATCCTATTCCCAAAAATGCAGATGAAGTAAAACGGTTTGTAGCATTCTGCAACTATTATCGTAAATTTATAAGAAATTTTTCGGATATAGCAATACCTTTGAATAAGTTAAGTAGGAAAAATGAACCATTTATTTGGTCTGATGAATGTCAAAACGCTTTTGAATTTTTAAGAAATGCTTTAATATCATCACCAATTTTACAGTATCCCGATATTTCCGAAAATCATGAATTTATTTTACAAACAGACGCATCGGGTACTGTTATTGGTTCTGTATTATGTAGTAAAGATCTCAGACTAGTTGCATATGCCAGTAGACCCTTGAATAAAGCAGAAAGAAACTATCCAACTATTCAAAAAGAACTTTTGGCAATAGTGTGGTCCGTTAAGTATTTCAGACCATACTTGTATGGAAACAAATTCACCATAATGACAGATCACAAACCATTAATATATCTTTTTGGTATGAATTGGTTCTGTGAGACTCAAGTATTCTTTCGGATCTCACAGAATACCAGCGTGAAATAGTAGCTTAATGCTGCTGTATTTCGTATGGTGAGTGTAGAGAACCGGCGACCCATTTTACTGGAAACGAGGCATTCCATCTTAGTCCTCACGGGTGACAACACATCTGCATTTTGATTCGTAATCGAGGATAGATGTGGATGTCTATGGGCCACAGCAACCACTTACCATCAGGTGGACTGTGTGCTCGATTGTCACCCTATCCTATAAAAAAAATACTTAAATTTCGATTAACTTTAGAAGAATATAAGTTTAAAATAGTCTATGTGAAAGGAAGAGACAATGTTGTGGCAGATGCTTTATCGAGAGTTTGTATAACGTCTGATGAACTTAAAAGTATGAATGAACAAGTAATGGTTGTAATGACCAGAGCGCAAAAAAAAAAGCTGAATGAGTTAAGTAAGAGTAAGAATGACGATGAAAAGGAGGATCTTAATAACTCCATTAACAATTGGCCTGATCAACCAAGAGTTGTGGATATATTAAGAAAACCGTGTGATTCAGTAGAAATGTGTTTGATTGAAGGCAACAAATTAAAACAAATTAGAGATAATGGCTTGATAACTGAAGAATTTGAATGTTTTACATTTATAGAGGGTAAAAAGACACTATACAATAATCTTGATTTCAAGAAGCATATCTCGCGAGCCGAATTTGTGCAGAAATTAAGCAATTTTTGTGAAAAGATACGTGTCAATGAAGTGTGTATAATTAAAAATAATGATAATATAGAATTTATCAAAAGTGTTTGTGATGAAATAACAACACTTAGTAATTGGTCCGGACCGCGAATATGCATATTACGAGGCGTAAAAAAGATGACGACAACGAAAAGACACTTATTATGAATGACTTTCATTTACTGCCATCCAGCGGTCATGCTGGAGTGCGCAGAATGATAAATACAATCAAAAGTCGATACTATTGGCCAAGTATCGACAAGGATGTCCAGGAATTTGTTAAAAAGTGTACAAAATGTCAGAAACATAAATATTTTCGTAACATAAAAGAACCGATGGAAATTACCACAACAGCTTCCTCGGCTTTTGAAAAGATATACTTAGATGTAGTGGGACCCTTACGACGATACGATAGAGACGCAAATGGTAATTGTTATATATTGACTATGCAATGCGAGTTAACAAAATTTGTACAAGCTATTCCTTTGCAAAACAAAGAAACAGTGTCCATTGCATTGCATTTGTTAGACAGTTCATATTAAGATTTGGTATTCCGACGACAATAGCTACAGATCGAGGAGCAGAATTTATTTCTGCAACCATGGAACAGGTTTGTAAAATACTTAATATAGAAAAATTATCTTCTACAGCCTATCACCATCAGTCGATTGGAGCTCTTGAAAATGCTCACAAAACTTTGGGTGCATTTTTAAGGATCCAGTGTGACAATCATACGGATACATGGAGCTATTGGTTACCATTTTGGTGCTTCAGTTTTAACAACACAGTCCATTCAGAAACAAATTACACGCCATATGAACTTGTTTTTGGAAAACTTTGTCAAATACCCGATAGCATAAGTAATACCGTAGAACCATTGTATAATATAGATAATTATCCATTACAATTAAAATACAGGTTACAATTAGCTCATGAAGATGCAAAGAAAAATTTGTTGATTAATAAGCATAAACGGAAAGAAATATATGATAAGTCTCTCAATTCTGCAAAATATGAGAAAAATGATTTGGTTTTAGTAAAAAATGAAGCACGTAGTAAATTAGATGCAATATTTAAAGGTCCCTATACAGTTATGGAAGATTTAGGTCGTAACGTAAAAATAATTAAAAATAATAAAATTGAATTAGTACATAAGAATAGGACTAGGCCTTTTTGTCAATAGATTTGAATGTAAGATTTAATTTTAGATAACATTGCAATGTATAATGATAAGGATAAATGTATGTACCATTTTATTTGTAATAAGTAACTTATGTCTATTAAACACTATTATTTTAAAAGATGATACTTCAAGTAAATATCTAGTAAAAATTATGTAAAAAAAAAGAATGTACCTAATTCTTTTTTTTTCTATGTCCTCGGGAGGTGAAGTGTAAGAATAATATGTATGCTCCTTTAGTTTAGTAAGTAAGTACGCTACTTTATAACCGTATGTATGCTGAGTTTGCACTATACCTTATATGCATTATTTTAGATTATTACCAGCGCATTCATTAAATAGTACGTAACTAATGCAGTCGTTTCCTTGAATAACACCCATTAGGAACCCCAACATTACAAAATTACCTCTAACAAATTGGCCACTCCTCTTTCTAAGCACATTTCCGTAACCGAGTTCAATTTTACTTTAAACTTACTAAACTACGACTTATATTTCTTGTTCAACATTCTGTATTTCGTGATGACATTTATAACCTTTCTAAGGGAAAAGTTCCATCAAATCAAATAAGACGTTTAAATCCCTTTATTGACTCAAACAATTTTCTTCGCGTAGGTGGGAGGATACATAAGTCCCTTTTACCATATAATTCAAAACATCAATTAATTTTACCTAAAAAACACCCGTTAACGATTCTAATTATTAATTATACTCATGAATCTCACTTACATGCTGGTACGCAGAGTACCCAATACATACTTCTACAAAAATATTGAATCTTATCCGGTCGTGACGTCATACGTCAATGACACCTCTCCTTGTTTCCAGCACGTCCCGTGCGCCCGCAGCCCAGCATGGATCCATTGCCTGCCGCACGCTTGCGACCTGAGCGTCCCTTTCTTAAAACTGCCGTAGATTTCGCTGGTCCTTTCTACGTCCGAGCTAACAAAGTAAAAAATGCAAAAATAGTAAACTATTTCGAGGTGTATGGCCTTGACGCACATGCATACAAATACACACACGTAACATTTTACTATTTTTGCATTTTTTGTGTTTTCTGTAGAAGTAATTTTGGATTGTGGGATTGTGAAAAGGATTCGGAGTTAAAGGACCTACTCATACGCCTGCCTTGTTCGTCATCCTGTTTTAATTTGCTCAAACGGGTGACAATAGCGTAGTATGCGTCATCAAAATCGTTACGAATTTAAACTAAAGATAACACTTTTACTAAATCAGCACTATTTGAAAGGAAAAATTCGGCTCGCAAGGACCAAAATAATTATGTTATGTACACATAAGACCTGGCAAACACTCACCTGGGTAACCTTTGAGCTGTTCTGCGATTATCGGGCCCGGTGTGAGGTAGATTCTGGCCAAATGTGTCCACTATTTTTCTTTTTCCACAGGTCAGGTACAGAAAACTGCCTTAGTATTACGATGAAGCAGGGAAATGAGATCTTGTCTGCTGCCAGTAACGGAGCGCGTACGTAATATGTACCGTCAAAAGCGTTAATGCTTGTGTTCACGAAGAAGGTGGCCGTTACTAGTGGTCGTTGTGGGTATGGTTCAAAAAGGGTTGCTCGCTTCAAGTTTAAGAGTGCTTGCCAGTAAGAAAAAATATTTATTTGAAACATTTTAAATAAAACGAAATGCTTTCCTTTCAAATTGCACTATTTTTAATTGTAAGAATTATTTATTTACTTTATTCTTTATTGCATCCTTAACAAAAGAATACAAAGGGCGGACTTAATGCCTTGAGGCATTCTCTACCAGTCAACCCATGGAGTGGTGAGAGTTTGACGTAGGTGTGGCAATATAGAATAAGATAACACAATACAAATGATAATTAACTACATAATATATACAAACTACTAATAAACAAACTATATTATATATATATATATATATATATATATATATATAATATCCTTACATATATACAAATATATAAATAAATGGATATACATACAAGTAAACATATTTAAATACATACATAATTAGTATATACTAATGACTATGAATATATACGTCTGTTCGGCCTAATTATACCTAAACCTTAATGAAAACATATAAATAATAATATAATATTATGTATGTAACAATTATTTTTCACTTAATTTACTATAGATGTTTTAGGAAAGAAATCGAAGTTGTTTAACAACATCTTATAATCTTATTTTTTCTTTCGTCATCTTGTAAAAGCCCACTGCTGGTCAGGTGCCTCTGCCATCTTGGGGAGTATTTACCTCAGTCGTCACTCTTGACATGTTTTTGTTCCAACCTTGATACCTATATTTAAAACTTTATTATTTATTTGATAGATTCTTAACACTTAGGAATTATCTGACGCGATTTCGGTTTATATAATTCTTACTCGTACTTCCTTCTGTCCAGGTCGTCACGGATTTGTTGGTCGTGTAGTGGCGGTGTAGGAATATCCACATATCGTTCCGTGAGTGACGTAAGGGTGACGGAGAGAAACAAGCCAAGAGGTGGGCAACAGCGTCTTCTTAATCACATCTAGAAAATTAAAAAAACTGTGGCTGATAACCCGTGGGCCGTGCATGACAACTTTGGCATATATTATTTGTCTTATGTCTTTGTAGATGTGACCTGATAAGCTTTAATGGGTTAATAATGAATAAGTAGCTTATTAAAAAAACGGACATAAACAGTTATAGTATAGTTTTTCATTGTAATTGATGCTAAACATACAGATTTGAGATGTGCGCATTTGTATTTTTGATTTTTTAATTTCACACCGCCCCTACCCTCGTCCGGTTGACTTTTAATTCAAAGTCAAACTTTTTTTTAAACTGTAATGGCAATAGAACATTGTAAGTGACTACTTGGGTTATTCCGATTATCCACCCTAAACATTCCACCATGGGGTAGATACTCGGAAACGCGTGTTCAATTATCCACCCCTGACAGAGTGGATAGTCGGAATTCACTTTTATTTATTCTTCCGACTTTTCACCCCACACCCCAAATATTACTTATTGCAGTTACCATTACATCTTATCAAAGTCCATTGTATGTATCCCCATCGTATTGCATTTTATTGCATTTTATAATTTTAAATTATATTTTTGCGTAATTTATTAATTCTGCAACATGTCCAGGCAGTCACCAATACTCATTTCATTATTGAGTAGACGTAATTTGATATCCTGGATAAAATCGTCACTTTTAATGTACATTTTTGTTTTACTTCAAATGTGTTATCGAATAAATGGGCTTTTTGCAAGCATTCCAAATACGTTACGATTAGAAGTTTGTCTTTAATTTCCTTTTAAATGATTTTATGCCAAGATCCCAAAAGATATGCAATCCTGTAACGTATTACAGATTTATTTCAGCTTTGATCTTTCAAACAAGAAGTATGTATATATATTTTATAGGCAATATCTCCTAAATATCTTAAACCAGTTTTTATCATATTTCTTTAGATAACTGTACAAAACTGAGGGAGAAAATCGGAAAAAAATTAATATATACAAATTCCGATTTCCACCCTGTTTGGGGTGGATAATCGTAGTGTGAATTCTTTAGGGTGGACAACCGGAATGACCCGCCTACTTTAGATCATGGATACCTCAATCCAACTTCAAACCTTCGGACCTCACCTCTGAGGACTAAGATGAAACGCCTCACATCATGTATTTATGCTGGCTCTCTATACCCTTCAGACCGGAATACAGTATTGCAAAAACTGCTATTTGACGGTAAAATCGGGTTATAAGCTGGTACCCACCCAGGTGGGCTCCTGGGCTCCCTACATTACTCCGGTTTTGGTTTCTTAAAGAATAAAGGTAACAAACATGTACACAGTTCATCCGACGGGAAGTGGATGCCGCAGCCTATGGATGCTTCAATCTATTCTTGTTTAAGAATCAAAATATAGATGTATCTCGTTACCAGTAAGAAAAGGTCTCCCGTTCTCTACAGTCACCATACAAACACATCAGTATTAAGCTGCTATTTTACGCTAGTATATTTGTTGTTAGAAGAGCCTAGAGGCTAATTGCTCGCTGAGTAAGTTCGACCCTATTTGGATAACTGTTGAACTGGGACACCCGAGTGCCAGCTTCATCCACCGGACCGCATCCAGCGAAGAGCAGCCTCAATCGTGGATGACAGAGTTATTTCTTTACGGCATGACTCACTGACGCTGCCAAAATGTGTTACATCCCTATCGCATCTAACACGGGAAATCGAACATTCGCACATCGCGACACAATTTCCAACACCATTCATACTATCTTGTTGATTGACGATCTAGAAATATTTTTCTTCATTACACAACTTATTCGCAGAATTGACAACCTCCCGCGGTTCCCCTGGCATTTGTTTGTGTGCGGCGGTAGTTACTTACTATCAGCCAGGAGACAAACGAGCCTGTCGTTGTTTTTTTAAAGAATACGGGTGACGAACGAGCACACAATTTACCTAACGGTAAGTGGATGCTGTGGCTCATTAACATCTACATAATATATTCTCAATTAAAAAATAAAATAGAGATGCGTTCTCACCTCTGAGGATTGACATGGAATGCCTCGTTTCCAGTAAATAAAACCGGCCAAGAGCGTGTCGGGCCACGCTCAGTGTAGGGTTCCGTAGTTTCCCGTCCGTCACAATAAGTGTTCCCACTTATGAGTTTAAAGGTGGGTATCCATTATGTTCGCGCTCCAGCAGCGCCCCGCGCTCCTGCAACTGCTCCCGGTAGTGGGTACTGTTGTTTCCATCCAAGTTCAAAATGATTTTCCTAGAAAGTCCTTATAAAGTTCTACTTTTCAGATTTTTTCATATTTTCTAAACTTATGGTTCAAAAGTTAGAGGGGGGGGGGGGCACATTGTTTTTTACTTTTGGAGCGACTATTTCTGAAATTATTGACATTATCAAAAATTATTTTAGTAAACCCCTATTCATTTTTAAATACCTTTCTAACAATATATCACACGTTAGGGTTGAAATTAAAAAAAAAAATCACTTCCCACTTTACATATAGGGGGGCTACCCTAATAAAACATTTTTTTCCAATTTTTATTTCACCACTTTGTCGGCGTGATTGATACACATATTGGTACCAAATTTCAGCTTTCTAGTGCTAACGGTCACAGAGATTAAGCGAGGACGGACAGACGGACAGACAGACATGGCGAAACTATAAGGGTTCCTAGTTGACTACGGAACCCTAAAAAAGTCTCTGGTTTTCTATCTCTAATATAGCTGCAGCTTGGCTCTACTATTTTATCTCTTCTTCTATAAAAAAAAATAAATAAATTAATGAACAACATGAACGGCTGCATTTATCTACAATTAATACACTGAACGTATTTTATTTAAAAATATTTATACTTCTCACAAAAGAGAATAAGTACTTTTAGTTATTTTTATCAAATCAAACTTATTGTTTTGTTTAGTTCAAACGAACGTTAGCATCAACTGCGATAACGGTTTCGCAATGGCGAGTAAATCATATTTGAAATAGTCACGTAGCTTGCGTAGCTTGATTAAAGTTCACAAGAAAAATATATCTGAGGAAATGACGTGTGGGATTATTTGTAGAGCGAAAATATGAATTTCGCACGGATTTATAATAAATTTTCGTAATACATGTTGGATTAGAATATAGGCATATGTTTTTTACCACGGTTTTCATAAACTGGCTTTATTCTTCCTTCGGTACAACTTTTGCTATTAATTTTAAACTAACTTCCGGATGAGCTAAAGATTTTAAACTTTAAAATATGTTCAAAACTGGATGTTAATTCAGTATAAAATCACTGCCTTCTCTATCGTTTTGGTTTGTTTGTTTGTTCGATACAAATATTTTCATCGATTTTAAACTGCGAATTCCTCTGCATGTGGATTATTGGAGAGATTGTCAGCTGCTGTCACGATCTGCTTATCATCATCATCATCATTACAGCCCTTCGAACCACGGTCCTGCGCCACTTGCATCAATTGACTTTCTGCATGTCTTACTAGGTCGTCATGAGTCGACGCTGTCACTCGAGAGGTTGTCGTTTCCTCGAGTTATGTGACCGGCTCATTGACACTTCAGCTTACTAATCTATTTTATTTATTATCAACTGTGTATAGTTAAAGTTTAAATCAGTATACAATAATAAATAATAATGAAAAGGTTTTTTATTTAAAAAAAAAAAAGCGACCGTAACATCACTAGCATCGCCTAGTGACGTCTAGATTTCGAGGTAAATTCAGCTCAAATCGTTTTTAATTATTCAACATCAGTCGCTGGAGTTAGTTTCGTTTTATTGTCTAAAGGTTAAATACATCATCTCTGTTTTTAACTCAAATAAATATACTAATTTTATACGTGTAAATTTTTTGATTTTCGGTGTAGTAGCGGTGTAAGAATACCCACTACCGCATATCAACTTATTGGTGTCGTAAGAGGCAACGCAACGTAGGGAACCAAACTAGGAGATTGACATCAGCGTCTTCCTAATGAAAAAAAATAATAAACCGCGGTTGCCAACCCGCTTGCCAAGCGTGCCAACCACCCCCCATCAACGGAGGAGGCCTGTGTTCAGCAGCGGCCTTTAATAGGCTGTAACGGTAACAGATGTTCGTTATTAGGAAATCATATTCGTCACCATCATTACAACACACCGTCGTCTCATACCTCCTGTCAATGCATCTGCGACATTCTTAGATTGTAGATATCCAAAGGTAGGCACTTTTTATTATTTTTTATAGACGAGGAAGCAAAGGAGCATGCGGCTCACCAGATGGTAACAATTTACAGTCATTGACATATGCAACACCAGAGGAACGGTTGGTGAATTGCCAGCCTCGGAAAAAGGAGTAGTCCTTTTAAATAGACTGTTATTTAGTTCAAAACTAAATAAATAAGCAGAACCCATCTGATAAATGTGGTTGCGATTTCAATTTCCGTTCAGTATACTTATTTATGATTAAAAACGCTTGTTCGATAGAGAGGTAATTTCTTCAGTGACGGTCGGCCAGGAACACATCAGAAAAAATGCTCAAAGTCTTACACAGCCGGGAGGTTTTTAGCAGGATTCACTGTCGTGTTTGATAGACTTTGTTCGAGAAATGAGCTGCTGCATTAAGAGTTTAAATGATGTTATCATTTTCATTTCGTGATAATGGTTTTTTTGCTGGTTCTTCCGTGAACAGGGATTTTTCCAAACCAGTGGTAAAATTAAAAATGACTTTTGATCGTGGTAGTCATGCTGCAGATATATTAATTATATAGTTGTAGCACGAACGGGTCGGCTCGACCGGGGAAGGACCACGCTCTTACAGAATACCAGCGTCAAATAGCAGCTTAATGCTGCTGTGATTCGTATGGTGAGTGTAGATAACCGGAGACCCTTTTTACTGGAAAAAAGGCATTCCATCTTAGTCCTCAAAGCTGACAACGCATCCGCATTTTAATTCGCAAACGAGGATAGATTTAAATGTTTATGGGCCACAGCAACTGTAAGCATATGCCGTGTGTAAAATGTAAGTGACATTCACGTGGACTGTGTGCTCGCGTGTCACCCTTTTCGTATAAAAGAGACTTTTATTCTTACTATCTATTCATTCATTAATTTGTTAACTTATTCAAACCAGTCTATGAAAAGTCCTCTGATAATCATAGGCCTCACGCGAAGACTGCCTCAAAGATGTGGAGAAGCGAGTTGGTAACCGCACTTTTTACTCTCTTATTATTTCTACTTGCAATCAGGAATATACTGTCGATCATTTCTTGTTTTACGTCCCACTGTCGTATCTTAGAACACCCGCGGGATGATATGCGGCAGTAGACTTGCTTACGCCACCACTACACGGTAATTCTGCATTGAATAAAAAATATTCTTCATACATAAAGACTCATGTCATGCCTGTCACACTTATGGGTAGGCAGAGACTATGGACTTTAATTTGGCATGATCCCGACACTCCTCTCTCACATCCTTTACGTCCATGTACTTGCATAGCTCAAGCGTATTCTTAATCTTGCCCATTTTCAATATATCGCTATTTGGTCGGAAAACTTTTGCCCGGAGCGTCCCTTTCCAACTCTGTCTTTCTCTTCTGCAACATAGTCTTGCTTTGTCACTCTTTCTTAAGGTTTTATTCATGACCAAACCACCGAAGCATTCCTTTCTTAATCCTGGCCACAACATAATCACACACTTTCTTATCCTGTCATTCAGATTCAGCATCATTCAGATTCCCTTCATATTCTATTCTTTTCTAAATATAGAAAACTTGTTACTTTAAAACAAGTATATATTATATACTGAGTATTGTATGTACATTATGTAATATATAATGTACATACAATACTCAGTATATAATACACAGTTGAGATACTAAACGCAAAGAGAGTCGCAGTTATGTAAGTAAACACTATTCGGCTATGCAAATCTTCCTGCTACTGAAATAAACCTCTGAATAGAATGAGATAGAAAAACTCTATAAAGTATTAAGTACAAGGCGCAATGTTCATATTTGCTTTGCTTTCAACAATTTCGAAACTGAAATTAATTAATAAAAAAACCGGCCAAGAGCGTGTCGGGCCACGCTCAGTGTAGGGTTCCGTAGTTTCCCGTCCGTCACAATAAGTGTTCCCACTTATGAGTTTAGAGGTGGGTATCCATTATGTTCGCGCTCCAGCAGCGCTCCGCGCTCCTGCAACTGCTCCCGGTAGTGGGTACTGTTGTTTCCATCCAAGTTCAAAATAATTTTCCTAGAAAGTCCTTATAAAGTTCTACTTTTCAGATTTTTTTCATATTTTATAAACTTATGGTTCAAAAGTTAGAGGGAGGGGGACACATTGTTTTTTACTTTTGGAGCGATTATTTCCGAAATTATTGACATTATCAAAAAATGATTTTAGTAAACCCCTATTCATTTTTAAATACCTTTCCAACAATATATCACACGTTAGGGTTGAAATTAAAAAAAAATCACTTCCCAATTTACATATAGGGGGGGCTACCCTAATAAAACATTTTTTTCCAATTTTTATTTCACCACTTTGTCGGCGTGATTGATACACATATTGGTACCAAATTTCAGCTTTCTAGTGCTTACGGTCACAGAGATTAAGCGAGGACGGACAGACGGACAGACAGAAATGGCGAAACTATAAGGGTTCCTAGTTGACTACAGAACCCTAAAAATGGATTACTTTTAAGATTCAACGTCTTCATCAGCATTATAAGTCCCATGTTGAATATTCTTACGTTACGTTATTGTACCGTAACAGAAAAGGCGGTATTCAAATAATCCATTATTCTATTTATGAAGGGACTGTTGTATCAGACAAGTGAAAGGAAAGTAATTAGTCCCTTACATGTTAATAATTAGCATATTTAAGTGACGGATGTCAGCTCGTAATTTATATTACATTATTATTAAAATAGTAATAGACTATAACGGAATGTATTTATTTACAAGTTAAATGCGTGCAAAATGAATTGAAATATATATAACATAATTTATTAGCAGATTTTATAAGACGTGAGGCGTGTCTAAGAGAGGTGTCTTAGAACCATGTTATTTTACATGGATTTGACACATACCGTCTATGATGAAATTTGTACTACCTTGTCCTGATATTATAAGTTTAGCAAAGCTCTTTTCCAGGGCAAACTCACTCCATTTTTGACATCATCTTTGCCCTCGGACCAGATGGCGGTCGAGAGCCCATTTTTAATTAAAAAAAATTGTATGTGCTGTTTATTGCAAAATATTTTTTATTATTCTTATTCCTATACTTACCATTGACGTATATATTACTACTTACACATTATTTATAACAAAATTGCTATTTATTTATCTAGAAGCTCAGTCACACTACGAGCATTCCATTGTATTGATTTCTGATAATTTATTTAGAAACTTGAGGTATAATCGTGCCTACATTTACCTCGTATCCCTACTTTAGGCAAGTACTGGTAGGACGCACAATTCAAAAACTTTTAATGGTTAATAATGTATATAATGTTAGGTTAAAAGTTTGAAAGAATCAAATACCAACAATATTAGAATGAACTCCTCAATAGTTACTTAGTAAATTGAGGAATATTTTCAATTATTCTATCAAACATTTTTATAAACAACCATTTCTCACATTTACGCTTAAAACTCATGGTTTCCCATTGATGATTTACGTAATTCTATAGCCTAAAAATAATTGTTCCGGGTCTGCATGTTTGTCCCTGTGCAATTTATGTTTGTAAACTGACGACAGGCTTCTCCTGGGCAATCTAGATCCATTGTTAACCTCATCTTTGCCCCCGGACCAGATGGAAGTCAAGAGTGAGCCCATTTTTAATAAAAAATATTGTGTGTTGTGTATTGCAAAATAATTTTTATTATCCTTATTCTTTTACACATTCCACATAACCAAATTGCTATTTATTTATTTAGAAGCTTAGTCACACTACGAACATCCCTTTGTATTGATCTGTGATAAATTATTTAGAAACTTGGAGTATAATCGTGCCGACAGTTAATTCGTATCCGTATTTTAGGCAAGCACAGGTAGGACGCATCCATCAATAACTTTTAATGGTTTGTAATGTATGTAACGTTAGGTTAAAAGTTTGAAAGAATCAGATACCAACAATATTATCAATAGTTATATAGTGAATTGAGGAAATTTTTTAAGTATTGTATCAAATATTTTTTTTTATAAACAACCATTTCTAACATTTACTTCAAACCCATGGGTGAGAGTCAACTATGGAGAACGCTAATTAAAACTAAAGGTTTCCGATTCACCCATCTATTATTATTGACCGTTTCACTGATTACA
Organism: Parnassius apollo; assembly: GCA_907164705.1. Classification (NCBI taxonomy): domain Eukaryota; kingdom Metazoa; phylum Arthropoda; class Insecta; order Lepidoptera; family Papilionidae; genus Parnassius; species Parnassius apollo. The sequence continues at coordinate 108,985 of CAJQZP010001314.1, forward strand.
CCATCTAGTGTAATCAGAAGCGAAACCTTCAGATCGGAGATGAGAAGCGGCAAAGGTGCGATGAATCTGATATAATCTGTATACCCGACCTGACCTGTCTGGTATATGGTGTACTCGTACTGACACGACATCCCAATGTCATAGTTAACCACGGCTACCTTCAGATTAAAATAATAAATTTTTGTGCCGATCTACGCAGTATGAACTTATAATATCTTGAAGTCTTGCAGTTGTATGCTTGGATTGGTTTTTAATTTTATTAATTATACGATCCCAAGCAGATGGTAACACCTAGCCTTCTTCTCTATTGAAATTAGGATGTTTCTTTTATTTCAATAGCCTCGCTAATCATCTTTGGAAGGAATCGGTGTCCTTTAGCGAGGATTTGTGGTCTATCATATCTGAAGTAGTGACGGGGGTGGTCCTGTACGTGTTCACAGATTGCAGACTTGCCAGAGCCTCGATTCTTCACATCAACTGTATTCTTCCTATGCTATGCGGATTAATGTCTACGCTATGCGGTAAAGAACACAGCTGATGGGAAGAATCGATACTCAGGGAAGTCTGCAGTCTGTGAATACGTACAGTATCGCCCTCGTCACAACTGTAATGATTACATCAGATTTCATAGACCACAAATCCTCGCTAAGGAACACCGATTATCTCCAAGGATAATTTGCGAGGCTATTAAAAGTCATTTCATTTAAGGTATTACCTGGAATTACATATCATTTAATTATACCTGCTGTCTATACCTACGTGAAGCAAGAATTTCTGGACAACCGTAGCACACTGCTCGAGTATGTCTATGAGCTGTTGTCAGTTCTGTCTTTGTACAAAGTTGACTCACCTTAGGTGAAGGAAAGGTTTTTAAACACTTTACGGACCTGGCCAAGGCCCCTGATCTTTAAATAGTCTGGAAATTTTGAAACACATTTTTGTATATAACGCTATAAATAAATCAGTTTTAAAACACATTTATTTCTGGTATATTACGTTTTATTTTTATTTTTATAGGATAGGATGACAAACAAGCACACAGTAAGTGGTTCCTGCGACCCATAGACATCTACATCTATTCTCGACTACAAATCAAAATGCAGATGCGTTGTCACCCCTGAAGACTAACATGGAATACGTCGTTTCCAGTAAAAAGGGTTTCCGCTTCTCTACACTCACCACAGCACACACGAAACACAGCAGCATTAAACTACCATTTCACGCTGGTATTCTGTGAGAGCGTGGTCCTTCCCCGGTCGAGCCGACCCATTCGTGCTACAACTATACGATTAATATTTTTCATTTTTGTTCAGTTAGTTAATAATTAGCCGGTACAGTCTCCCATCACATTCGTTTTACTTTCGCACCGGCCTGAAAGGGGGGGGGGTTGACAGGTGGCGTCAGTTTTTCGCCCAATGTCGCCAAAGTCATAGATTACTGACTATACTATATGGCCAAAGTGGAAACGGCCGAAGAGATAAAAGGACGTACGCCACCGTAAGACAATCCTACATCCAGAAGTGGCTTTTTATGAACTTATGTGATGATATCACAACTAAAATAATAACTATTGACAATATAACATGTAGTACAACTTCATGATCTAATATGTTTAGTTGTTGTTATTTTCCAATAATCTGCAAATTAGTCTGTTAGTCTACCATACCATATAGATCTACAAAATCATCCTGTAACTCTAGGCTACAAAACAAACAGAATATAAAGAAACACATATAAAGATTTTTTAGGAAATTATACCGTTATATACTTTTTTGAAACTGTGAATAGGATATTTTAGATCATGTAAAATAAAATTAAAAAATATTATTATACCTATTTATAATAGATTTTGTAAAAAGTAAATAAGAAATATTGATTTCTGTTTATAAAATTGCATTATAAATTTTAAATTTCCATACTAAGAATATTTTTTTCATCTGTTCCTCAAATCTGCAAAACGCTGTCGAATTCGTAAAAGCAGAAAGTACCAAGGATAAATAAATTGATGGTGACAATTTTTTTTGTATGCAATCTCAATTTTCGTTCTGCTGAGTTGAGAAATGTTAAAACAGTGATGCACAGACTTATTAAGACTAGGGGCCACTCGGGCAAATTATGAACTGATGGCGGGCCGCCAGAAGTATAGGTAATTAAAGATAGTAAAGAATTGATAATAATGTTTTCAAATTGAAAAAGTATTTATTCATTTGAAGCGTGGCACTGCATAGTGCTTACAATCTTTTTTATATTTTGCTCAAATTTACTTGTAGCAACACGTAAAACTGCTTTCAAACTTTCATTTGCAAGGCGGTTTCCATTTTTTGTTCATTATTATTTAGTATTGAAAAGGTTTTTTCACATATATAGGTAGAACCAAATAAGTTGGCACATTTTAGAGCGTTTATGCGCAACTCTTTGTACGTATTTTTATCAATGCAGCGGTAAAAGTTCAGCAAGTCTCCTCGTTGAATTTGTTGCGTAAATCTTGGTCATTTTGAATGTCGATAATTTCTAACTGCATTAACTCTGGCGCATTTTCAACTGAAATCGTGAAAGGATTGCTGAATATGTCCAACAGAGGTTTCACTTTTTTAAACTCCGAAAATCTGTCTTGAAAAGATTGAATCAAAATATCTAGCTTTTCTACATAACTGAAATTAATCGCAGTTTTGTTGAATTTTTCAGCCATTTTTTTATAATTCGGAAAATGTTTGTAATTTCCAGAATTCAATTACGATCTGAAAAGTGTCAGCTTGCATTGAAAGGATGATACATGAGCGTAGAGCTGGGATATCAGTTGATTTTTTGCCTTGAAGTCGTGTGTTCAAGACATTCAAAATATTTGTAATATCAACTAAAAAAGCCAAATCACACAACCAATCAGGATTTTTAAGTTCCGGGAAATCGAAATATTCCAATTTCTTCTATTAAATTTAGAAATCGTTCCATCGACTTAGCCACCTTACTACTGTATAATACAGTAAATCTCCATATTCGCTTTCGATGTCATCAAGGAATTGTTTGAATTGCCTGTGATTGAGTCCTCGTGATTTTATGAAATTTACAGTCGAAACTACCACTTTTATGACATTTTGAAATTCAATTTTTTTAGAACAGAGGACTTCTTGGTGTATAATGCAGTGAAACTGCATGAGATCTTCAGCGTTTATGTATTTTCTTGCAGATGCTTTTTCAGCGAAGTAATTAGCCCAGAATTGACACCAATTATCGAAGGAGCACCGTCAGTCGCAACTCCCGATAATTTTGATAAGTCCAAATCAGTTTTTGAACGCTCATCCAAAAGTACATTGAGTATATCAACTCCTCTGGTTCGACCTTTCAATGAACAGATTCCTAATAACTCTTCTAAGACTTCAAAATATTGAGTAACACCTCGTATGAATATCAGAAGTTGAGCTGTGGAACTAATATCAGTGGATTCGATGAAAAAAAATCAATGATCTTAGTTTTTTCGTTTAATTGTTCCGCAATATTACCTGACAAAGACATAATTCGTCTTTGGATAGTCATACGATTCAGTTGAATTTTCTCAAACTTTTTTGCTGCTTCTGGACACATTTTCTTAGCGGCAATTTCTATGTATTCTTTTACAAAATCCCCATCATTGAAGGGGCGACTTCGCTTTGCTATCATTCGAGAAATTTCATAACTAACTTCTGTAGCTGTTTCTGAATCTTGAATGGGTTTTGTAAACATAGCTTGCTGACCAATAAGCTCCCGTTTTAAAGACAACATTTTTTGCTTTCTTAACTCGCCTGTAAACTTGGTAAAAGTAGGGTGCTGCGTTTCATAGTGCCTTTTTACATTATATTCCTTTGCAATCGCAACAGAATTCTTACAAATTAAACAAACGTCTGTTATGCGACCATACAAAAAAGTATTTCTCAGTCCAAATTTCTTGAAACTACCGATTTTCATCTTTAACCTTACGTTTTTTAATAGGTCCTGGCTTGTCCATGTTGCGTTCTAATCCTGGCTAGGATTAACACAGCACCTAAAACAATTACAGTACCTACTTAAATTATCCATCCTTTTTTAAATTACCAAAAATAACTGATGAAATAGGTAGGGAAACACTTATTAATAACAGAGTTTTACTTCCAATTTCACAACACAATTAGACACGGCACTGGACGGGAAATCTACTTTGAATCATGATCAAAATATATGACACCGGCTACTCGAGTTAAAATCTACACTAGAACTATTGACACTTCACTCAAATTAAAACCGAACTGTCGGTCGCTGCGAATAGCGTGGCTTTTATACCGCGCGTATAGAGTCGAAATTCGTGTATATACCTACGCGAGCAATCGGGAATTGAGGACTATTGCTATCTCGCTTGCTCTAACAATATAACCCGTGGATAAGCCGCCACCGCGCTGCCGTCGTCGCCGCGCCGCCGGCCGCGGCGGTTCCTCAAGAAAACGAATTTAACCGAGATCATCACGAACATTACCGACCGCCGTTACCGACGCATGTACGGCGCACCGACAAGCGCACTTAAAACTACTTTTCGGACATATTTTTTTTTTGGTTTTATTCTGGAATATAATTCAATATTTTTCGAATGTACGAGAGTATTATTATTGCTGTCGGCGGGCCACCAGTATTCGACCGGCGGGCCGCATGCGGCCCCGCGCCGCAGTCTGTGTACGAGGGCGGCACTGAAAATTTCGGGAATCAAGGAAGTGACACAACATTACTATTTAAAAATGTATTTACTACTTTTCGAAATATTCTCCGCGAAATTTGACACATTTTTCCATACGATGGAGCCAATCATTGAAGCAACCATTCCATTCGGAAGTTGGGGTCTCCAAAATGGCCGTTTTGTAGGCATCCACAGCTTCTTCAGGTGATGAAAATCTCTGTCCACGCAATTTATTCTTTATTTTAGGGAAAGTATAGAAATCATTAGGGCTTAGGTCGGGGCTGTACGGCGGATAGTCTAATAATTCTATGTTTTCTTGCGGTGTGAGAACTCGCATTGTCGTGATGGAGGATGATGCGGCGGTTGCAGTTCTCTTTACGGAGTTCAGAAACGACCTGTGGCAAACAAATGCTAGCATACCATTCTGCATTAACCGTTCTTTGTCCCTCAAGAGGAATAGTCGTAACATGGCCGGTTTTGGAGACAAACGTGGCCACCATTTTTTTTGCAACACTCCGTGAACGCACAGTTTTTGTTGGCTTTAACTCATTTTCGAACACCCAAACTCGTGACTGGTTTTTTGTTTCGGGTTCGATCACGTATATCCAGGATTCGTCACCTGATACGATGTTGTATACAGCATTTGAGGATCCCGCGTGGAATCTTTCGAGAGTTCTGACGCACCAAGTAACGCGAGCCGCTTTTTGCTCTTCACAGAGCGAATGCGGTATCCATTGAGAAAACAACTTATTTACACCTAATTGTTCATGCAAGATTATTTGCATTTAACTTATGCCAATGTCTAAAGTTGCCTGAATTTTGCGGTATGTCACATGTCGATCTTCCTCAATCAACTTAAGCACAGCATTAACGTTTTCTTGGGTGACTGCAGTTTTTGGACGACCTTGACGGTGATTATCACTGAGCTTGACACGTCCACGTTTAAATTCAGCAAACCAGCGATAAATTGTGGTTTTGGAAGGGGCTTCATCACCAAATGCAGAAATCATCCGGTCAACACACAGTTTTTGTGTTAAACCACTTCGAAAGTCATAATAAATCATCGCTCTTGAATTTTCTCGAGTCAATTCCATTTTCTCAACGACTAAACAAGTTTGACAAAACCTTGTGACAAGACCGAGAATCTTTTTTTAAATAAATAAATGGTATTCGATTTTTAAAACCAAGGAGTTTTCAAATTAAAAAGATTTTAATATGACAGGAACAGTGGAAATATTCCATTCCAGATACTTTTAATGCAGCCTAGTATCTACGTGTTAAAACATCAATGTAAGTACCTATTACCAACCTTTGTTTATACAAAAACACAATACCAGGTCAGAGTGTATTTTGATAAAACAGTTTAGTAGCTATCATACTTTAGTTTATCTATAATTACAGTCATTAGCAATCATTAGATAAAACATCTAAGTTAACGTAACTTATTACGAAATTTGACTTGCGATACCCTTAACCTCATGATGTTCAATCTTGTATTAAACGATAGTAAAATATAAGTCATAATTACATCAAAATAATTGTCACAGAAGAATATTCCGGTCTTTGTAGACAATGTATTCGGGTATCTTCTTGCCAGTTTTAACCAAGTATTTCTTATATTTAAATACTTAGCACTTGAATCCATAACTTTTCCGGCGTTCTTATGCTAGTATTTCTGCATTCAGGCACAACACAACAATGATTTAGATGATAACTCATTATTAAACATTAAAAAGTATCTTATTCCTTTGCAAAATCGGTAAAATCGAGGACTGTGACGTCACGAGTTGAACATCATGGCGGCTAGCGTTTTTACGCGAAAATTTAAAACGATAGATTAAAAATAATTTTTATGACACTATGCGGTTTAATAAAAAATATAATAATTATAGTGGTTCATTATCACTCGAGGATTCATTTAAAGGAATTTTTGAAAGTGGTTGTAATACTCTATTGAAATAACGATGAAAGATACGACCAAGTCTCCGAACTATCAATAGTGAAATGGTAGGAATGAGAACATCAAACTCTGAATGAATAGAAGCCAAGTTCGCTGTTGCAAAAGTGATACATTTGAATCTGTGATTAAAGTTCACTTGTTAGCGTCGCAAACGACTTCTAGAGCGATCTAAATTTGCAAGACTGAAATGTTCAAAGGGTAACAGTTTGTTTAGTGTAGCAACTGTTGTAGAAGTTATATACGGTTGGCGATTTACAATATAAGTATTCATATTATATGAAATGTGACTAAACGTTGTTACCAAATGGTAGGTATAATAAAGGATATTATTTTAAATGTAAAGAGTATAGATCGAAAATTTTTCGTATTTAACTTCGAATTTGCCTTACTGAAAAAAAATAGTTTCACGTGTGAAGAGGTATAGGTAAAAATATATCGAGAATATGTAAAGTCAGCCAAATCATAGCGCGGCGGACTTTTCAGCTCAAAATCCTTTTAAGGGTTACCGTACAAAATCCTAAACGTGTAAGTCTATTACTTCATGGCTTTATTTATCAACTACCTAAATTAAGTATTTTAGTTATCTCTGAACCTGTCTCTTTCTATTGTCATATAATGAAAACAGAGTAAGCAACACTAAGTATTTCTTGAGTTGATATATATTTTTTATAAGGCCATCAATTTTTACGTCAAGCTGTTTTTGCATAGCTTATATACATTATCAATACCAATTACGTATAGTTTACGTGCTATATATGGTCTACATTAATTGAATAAATATATTGGTCGATTATGTACTCGCTACATTGTAGCTGTAAAATAATACAGCGTTATTATTCTGACATCGTCGCGGGTATCCCTCGTCATATTACAAACAAAGAGATACCAGTGAATTCGCTGTACAGGATCGAAAGCACTATCCGATTAGAATTTGTATTTTAATAATATCTCAAAATGTAAATTTTTATCAACAACTAAAGAATAAAAACATCATTTTAACATATCTTTCATTTAATTTACTAAAGTTGTTTAAAAAAATAAATTGAAAGTTGTCTTGCAATATCGTATAATATTTTTTCCTTCTTCATCTTCTAAAAGCCCATTGCTGGTCATGTGCCTCTTCCATCGTATGGAGTTTTAGCCTTATTCGTCACTTTCGGCGTATTTTTTGTTTCCCTGAAAACATAAAGTAATAATAAACTTACTATAATTTTTGCTGTATGAATTTAAAAACATAATGATCTTAACAGAGGCTAGCCAAACAAGCAGGAGATATTGAAGTGCGCCAAGTGTCAGAGGATACATATGCACTCTTTATTCTCTCAATCCATTTTTTGTGTACGATATGTTAAGAAAACGGATGCCGGACGGAACACATGGACTGACCGCGGCAAGTGCAGCTTAATCTCTACGACTAACGCTGTAGGCGATGAACTACGCCATTAAGCCCTCTGCACACTGTCGTCGGCCATCAAGCATGAATCGGGCATGTTTTTAGTTCAACCTTGACAACTACTTTTAAACCTCTTCAAGTTTATTCTTGAACGTCAATTGTATCCTTAAATATTTATTTCATGGTTTCTTAACACTTAATTACGAATTATCAGATGCAACTTAGGTTACTTTACCACCCCCTTTCTATCACGTCACGGATTTATTGAACGTGTGGTGGCGATGTAAGAATATTCACATTTCGTGCCGTGAGTGACTTGACAGGTCTCCGAAATATTTTTTATTCCATACCACCGCTGTTTTTCTTCTCTGCGATGTACGTAGTCGTTCTTAAATCAGCGATTGAAATTGGAATCAACGATTTTATTGGTAACAGCGGGAATCCAATCCGAACAGCGAGCACTTAGCCACTGGGCTACTGCGGCTCTTTTCTTTTTTATAGGAGAAGGGTGACAAACGAGCACGCAGTCCACCTGTCGGTAAGTGGTTGCTGTGGCTCATAGACATCTACATCTATCCTCGATTACGAATCAAAATGCAAATGCATTGTCATCCACGAGAACTAAGATGGAATGCCTCGTTTCCAGTAAAAAGGGTCTCCGGATCTCTGCACCCACCATACGAAACACAGCAGTATTAAGCTGCTATTTTACGCTGGTATTCTGTGAGAGCGTCGTTTTCCCAGTAAAGCCAACCTAACGTGCTACAACCATAATATAGCTGCAGCGTGGCTCTACCACGTATAAAAATTACAACTAGAAAGTAAAAAACTGTGATTGCTAACACATATGCAGTGCGTGTCAACTATGGCAAATAGCTTTTTTATGGGATAATCCATAGCGTCCACTGGTATGTAAAATTAATAACGACTTATTTAAAAAAAAACGGTTACGATACGGTTATTCACTGAACACAAAGTTTTGTTTTAAATTTTTTGTTTTCTATTAAAGTTGGTAAGAATTATTTCGCCGACATCCGCTTAATAAAATAAAATGATGTGTCTTACCTAGTTGGAAGAGCACCTCCTGCCCTCCCTCAATTACGTACACTAATCCCGTCACCAATAATCTCAGCACCACCACTCCCAACACCACTACTCTTGGAAAAATAAGCAATCAACGATAATACGACACGTGTTTCGCCTCTACACGAGGCATTCTCAGGTGATGTAGAATATCTCTGTGGTGGCCGATCGCTATGCTTAGGTTAGATTTTCTAATTCTTACCAACTTTAATATAATTGATTTCCGCAAAGTAACGCGTGAGCCGTGGTAGCTCAGATAGTTAGTGCTCGCTGTAAATACGAGTATCACAGTATGCGAGCAAACCGGGTTCGATCCCCGCCGGCACCAATGAAATTGTTAATTGCAATTTTAAGTGCTGATTTACTACGTGCTCGGCGGTGAAGGAAAACATCGTGAGGAAACCTGCATGTCTGAGAAATAAGAAAAAAATATATTTCGAAGACATGTGAAGTTCGCCAACACGCATTGGGTAGCGCGGCGGACACTTCCCTGTCCTAAAACCCTCTAAGAAATGAGGGGAGGCCTGTGCCCAGCAGTGGGACGTATATAGGCTGTAACTTAATTTGTAAAGTAACGCGTGATTCTGTAAATTATTTTTGTTTTCTTACTTTGACACAGAATTTGAGGTTCCTTAGAGATGGATTCTTCAAACTGAATGAAGTTTGTGTTAAATTATTTATGTAATATAGATTTATACCATAAAGTTTTAGCTTGTATAATCCGTCCTTATTTTTTTCCTATTATAACTTTTGCGTACTGTTTTTGAGCCTCAGGGATTTGGATTATGTACCTTTAACTTCTAGTTTATATTTTTAATCAAGTTTTTATTATAAAGCTGTAGTCAACAACGAACGTGATAAGTGGCTAATGTAGTCTTTGGATACCTACTGCTAATTTCAAACAAAGAAAGTTACAGATGTCATCATCTCTGAGGACTAGGATATAATTTCTCTCTCTATATCCATCACTCCGAAACCAAGCCGTGCAAGCATTGCTATTTGGAGTCAGAAATATTTTAGAGCGAGGAAACTACAAAGCCAGACTACAAAGACGGACTGGCAATAAAATTAACTCTACCACTTAGCGGTTATGTGCACGTTTTGTTATTTATTTAAAACATTTATTGCAATTGATAGCCATATGACATAGGACGGCAGGATATTGTTCCTGTTTCGTATCGTAAGTTTAGAGGCCCCATTACACTTTAGTTATTTATTAGTTAAGAACCCGATCTAATATATAATAATAATAATAATTATTATTATTTGCTAGAATATGGTTGTACAATGGCGTCTGAGTGTAACTCGTTCTACATATTCGACCTTAGTGTTGTGCAAATTTAATATTTAAAGTCAATAAGTCCAAATAATCTATACAATAACATTTATCAAATTTTAACAACGTATAAATTAATTAAATCAACTTACAAAAGTATTTTTACAAAACATTTGTTAAGTATATACAGTTTCAGCTATTGATTTATTAACATTTGGGATCAGTGCCAAGTTTGTGTACGCGTGAACTTCCGCATCGCTAACCTTTGATAAGCATTAACATTTGTGAATTATTTCTTTATTTTACTTTTTCTTTATTTTACTTTTGGCTGTAATAATTTTGCCGACCATATCAGTCATGATAACGGATCGGTATCCTGAAGTGGCATTGGACCAGCCATATAGCCTCGTACCGGTAAGTAAAGTGTAGGCCGGCCCGCCACTGCACGGAGTGACGACCTGGTAAAAGATAAGGAAAGTCAGTAGAGGCTGCTGATGCATCATCTGGTGTTGTGGAATTTCTTTGAGGAGGTCTATGTTCAGTACCCCGAGCACGAATAATAAACAATTGCGTCAAGAATTCGTATCGAGTCAACTAAGCGAAAACTTTTACCAAACTGTGGCTACAGTCGTCGGCAGCACGAACGCTTATCTCTTATTCACGTGTACTCGATACTATATTGTAACTATACGTAAACAAACCTTGTGACTCAATATTAAAACGAACGAATGAAAAGGAATGATACGTTTATAAATTGATATTATTATAGTTGTAGAGTCTTTTACTGTGTGTAAAAATAAGATTATAAAAAACCGGCCAAGAGCGTGTCGGGCCACGCTCAGTGTAGGGTTCCGTAGTTTCCCGTCCGTCACAATAAGTGTTCCCACTTATGAGTTTAAAGGTGGGTATCCATTATGTTCGCGCTCCAGCAGCGCTCCGCGCTCCTGCAACTGCTCCCGGTAGTGGGTACGTGCGCAAACATGGAGCGTGCAACATTGCACGCTCCGCGGCAGACGCTCCGACTTTCCATCCAAGTTCAAAATGATTTTCCTAGAAAGTCCTTATAAAGTTCTACTTTTCAGATTTTTATCATATTTTCTAAACTTATGGTTCAAAAATTAGAGGGGGGGGGGACACATTGTTTTTTACTTTTGGAGCGATTATTTCCGAAATTATTGACATTATCAAAAAATGATCTTAGTAAACCCCTATTTATTTTTAAATACCTTTCCAACAATATATCACACGTTAGAGTGGAAATTAAAAAAAAAATCACTTCCCACTTTACATATAGGGGGGCTACCCTAATAAAACATTTTTTTTCCAATTTTTACTCTACCAATTTGTCGGCGTGATTGATACACATATTGGTACCAAATTTTAGCTTTCTAGTGCTAACGGTCACAGAGATTAAGCGAGGACGGACAGACGGACAGACAGACATGGCGAAACTATAAGGGTTCCTAGTTGACTACGGAACCCTAAAAAGTATTGAAACTTATTAATAATAGTGTGTTAATTAATTTAAAACAGTTAATTATCAAAATACAGCTTGTATAATTATTTACGGAGGAACATTTTTATGTTTATAAAACCATGTTTCACGTCTTATGAATTGTGATTTCCGAACGCGACTTTCTTAAGATAAACATTTGACTTCGCCCTTCATGTTGTTTTAATAGTTTTGTATTTTAGATTGGTTTTAGTTAATTTTTGCTGAATTTCATAATGATGTCGTCAAGAACTAGCCACACAGTTTACAATAATAGTAGATTTCATGTAAAAGTAAGTAACTATATTAAACCAACTATATTAAACATGAGTTTGGATTATTTTTCAGTCTGTGTATTTACTATTTATTGATATTGATTCATTCTGTTAAACAAAGATTATTGTTTATTTCTAGGTAATGGTGATTAATAGAAAGCACAGAATTAGTGCACGGACTACAGTGGTGTATTCAAAAGTACGATGAGCTATGTAATTTGCTCCACAGCCAAGGAATCGAAGTCTCGCTGTGAAAAAAGAAGCGAAAAGTAAGTTCTAGTTTTATTGTTCTAAAACCTTCAATAAAAATCAAGAGCGCTTAGATAAAGTTGTAATGCATAGTTCATGTCATGAATTTTGAGTTCACTGTCGTTTTATTTGGTTTGCTTAAGGAGTGTGGAGTGATTTAAATAAAGAAGTGGCCAAAAATGAATAAAGCTGCTCATAGCATTCATTAAAAATATTTCTCACATACTAAGAGAACAGGGTGCTTTAACATAAATAGAACTTTAGTAGAAATCAACTGACAAACTTTCATTTTAACATGATAATATGATGACTTTACACTTTCTCAATGAAAATATATAATTCAGAAAAAAAAATGTATATTTGAATATAAATAACTTCAGTGTAAGACTAATAACTTATTATTTTACAGCCTATGTGGTTACTGGTTACCCATACAAAATTAATAAAACAGTGATACCTGCAGAGCTACATACAGATTTAATGATTATACCACCTGAAATTCCTGCTATTAGTATGTCTTCAACTACATATGATGTAAGTACCTACATTTTTACTTAAATAAAATTAATAACAATAATTTCATAATTTACGTATTAGTTGTGTATCTTTTAACCTTTAAATATTTTCAACGATATAATAAGGAAATAACTATGAAAGAAATATAGAAAATTATGTAAAAAGTTCAAGTATTTCAATCGATATTTTTCATATGATGAAGACTAGAAACACTCCTGGCTGCTGCAGCAAGGATCCAGTACTTATCTCCAACCAATCCCAGATTCCTAACGCAACCTACATCCCTAACACCTCCCAGATCCCAACAGCACTAAAATCTACTACACCAACAAAATCTCCAACTGTTCTCAATAGGCAACCCACTTCCATTTTAGCTCCGTCAACCAAAAAAAAAAAAACATTTAGATCATTAGAAGAATGTAATTTTTAAGTAAGAAGAATATACAGAATGATAATAAGCAAACAAAGAATGTTTGTAGAATTAGAACAAGAGAGGATTCGACAGAGAAGACGTTGAGCTTGAGATAACATATATTATAATAATACATACATAATACATAAACACTCACGCCTGTCACCCAGAGGGGTAGGCAGAGACTACAGACTTCCATTTAGCACGATCCTGACATACCTTTCTCGCCTCTTCCACATCCATTTACCTACGCATACATGCTCGTCGGTTAAGGGTACTCTTAATTTGGCCCCTTTTTAGTATATAGCCAATTTGGTCGACAAACTTCCGCCTAGGACGTCCCTTTCCGACTCTTCCATTCACTTCTGCAACATATATTTGCTTTGTCAGTCTTTCCGCATTCATTCTTTCTACATGACCAAACCACCGAAGCATTCCTTTCTTAATCCTGGTCACCGCATCATCTTGCAAACCACACTCTTCTTTTATCACACAGTTTCTCACCCTGTCACTCAGATTCAGCCCTAACATACTCCTTAGCGACCGCATTTCTACTGCATTTATTCTACTTTCGTGCTTCTTCTGCCACACCCAACTTTCACTACTATACGTTAAAGTAGGGACTAATACAGCACTGTGAATTGCCATACGTGCCTTTTTTGATTATAATAATCTGTATTATAATAATCTGAACTTTTTTATTGTCCATGTTTTAAATAAAATGTCTCCTTGAAATTTTTGAACTACTTTTTTATTAGAACTAAGTAGTATTAATACCGATAAATATAGAAAACTCTTATCATCTAAAGTCGTAATCCCAAAAGACAAGTCAAAACATAAATTCAAACTATGTACATACAACACGGTAGATTTTTAAATTCAATATACATTATTAATAGTACTTATTAAAGGTCATTCTTATGTTTAATTTACCCCTATTTCGGAAGAAACCTGTGTCGAGGGATGAATTAGCACAAACTCCTGCTGGAAATTAAAAACAAAATGTTTACAATCACGTATTATGTTGTTTTACAATTAACTATACAAATCATATTGGAAATAGTTTAGTAGCGACTATCTTATTCCCAGGGGTTATTGTCATCCATAAATTTCTTAATGCATATTATATTCATACGTGGTACAGCCATGCTGCAGTTATATTAGTAGCATAGTTGTAGCACGAATGGGTCGGCTCGACCGGTGAAGGACCACGCTTTGACATAATACCAGCGTGAAATAGTAGCTTAATGCTGCTGTGTTTCATATAGTGAGTGTAGAAAATCGGAGACCCTTTTTACTGGAAACGATGCATTTCATCTTAGTCCTCACGGGTGACAACGCATCTGCATTTTGATTTGTAATCGAGGATAGATATAGATGTTTATGGGCCGCAGCAACCACTTACCATCAGGTGGACTGTGTGCTCGTTTGTCACCCTACCCTATAAAAACCCTTTTTTAAATATAATATTTGCTTAATATTTTTTGAACTTCACAGTGGACTACATAGATTATAATATACAGCGGGCACACTCGGCAGGTGTGTTGTCAAACGCAGTTTTTTAATTTGTTAATTGTAATTGCGAGAAGACTGCTGCCCATCTCGAATAAGGTAGTGGACATTCTTTTACCGTTAAACTTACAACTTGCACTTTAAATAATGAAAATACTTTCGGCAATAGAATAAATGTTCAATCTCTTTTTTCAGAACAGTTTATTTGTCAAACATAGGTAGGTTTAATCATTGAAGGTCTTGCGAGGGTTACAATTAGTAGTACGCTATGTTTTGTCTTAAAGACATACAAATATAAGTGTGTGTAAGAATCATGCCATAAAAATGAAATTGAATAAAAATTAATGAAATTGTAACACCAATTAAGATTCTACATTGATAAAATTAAATAGATGACAATAACAAAATAAAATCATTAGTCAATATAATTGGTCAAAGCTATCATTCAAGAACTCGTCAATTTTATAATATCATTTGTCTATTAATAATTCATTAATAAGCACTTTCTTTAATTTTAATTAGGTTCATATTGTTGTTGTATTAGGTAGTTTATTATAAATTCGTGGCGCAATACCAAAAAACCTTTTTTTCATTACTAATGTTTCACATTTTATGTAACATAACTTATTAAGGTATTGGGTGCATATTGGATTATTTCTAATTATATTTGTGGTGAAATATGCGGAAATGTGATCCATCAATACAACCAATAACACCCGTTATCTTGTATGTTCTAAGAAATCTGTAAAAAGTCACAAAAACACTAGTTTTATTAAAACCGCCACAATAGGATTTATCCAGTGTCGTGGAGGCAGTAATTACTTGTAGACCATACAAATACTCCGTTCCGTGCAGGATTCGAAACCGCGGCCACCTGCGCTACAACTCCTTGCTAAGCCACTGCGCCACGGAGCCATCAAAAATTAGACTAGAGAAATCAACACAGCTAAAAATAAGTATATAATTACTTTACATTGACGACGTCTCTCTCAGCCCTTGAAGTGGGCATGGGCAACCTTATTAGTATTGGTTACCTTAAAGGTATTGGTAATTATTTATTGACTTTTAAGTGCCTCCGTAACTTGAGAGATACATTGGATAACACTTGTTTGGTCCAAGTTCTTACCCATGCCGATTAAACGTTGATAATAGCTTGTTGCATAAAATAATAAAGCACAAAGAACCTAAAACATAAATGAAATTAAAAAACTGAGCTTAGGTACTTAATAACTACAGCAGATACTTTAATTTTGTGCATTATTTTTTATACCTTAAGCTCGAAGCATATTCTTTTACTCCCCCTGAAGTTTTCAGAGTAAAATTAACGGCAGAGTAATTTAAATGCATTTTTACTTAATCTGTATCTTTTTTTAAATTCCAATTCAGAAATATACATAGGGTCTTCCGTTTGCCGAATAAAAATTCGTTGAGTTATACCACTGGAACGATTTAGATATATTTAATTGAAACAGCTATTAAAATCTAATGATTATTAATCAAATAAATAGTTAAAATAAGGATACATATACTTATATGTAATATACTAATTAGTAATATTTTAAATAGTAAATTTTGCGTACCTTAATTCTCATCTTTGCTTTCTTGCCTCGACTGCCACACAAAATAATAAAAAGTCGTGGATCGCATTCTATTTGTTGTTAATGAAAATATTTTAAACTTAAATCAATGAAAACCCCAGGAAAACTTAAAACTAATACTTCTCGATAGCGTTCTCACCGTAAAAATGTCGGTGAGAAAGATTTCGTAGTTCTCTACAGTGTATAGACGATAACGTACGTAAAAAAAGATTCGTGCTGCCGATTCCCATACATTTTGTATATTACTATACCTTAAACTATACGAAAGCGATACGTAACGTAGCGTTAGATATTCGTGCTTCTGAATTTTACTCCCTAATACGCCCACGGAGCGCTGTTCAAATTCCCATACAAAATTTAACTGAAACTAAACTGTGGCGTAAACTATACGATAGATCAAAATATTCGTGCTAGGGGTACAGTAGTGGGCTATTGAAGGACCATCATTGTTGGATTGATGGATATTTACATATAACATAATAGAATTAATATTCGAAAAATATTTGTAACGAATTATAGTTTTGTAAACAATGTAATTATTAAAAATTAACTACAGGTTTTAATCGTTATTATAAATTTATTGAATTATTTATAAGTAGTGATGCAACGAATACTACTTTTACGAATACGAATACGAATATCAAACCTACTATTCGGCAATACGAATACGAATACGAATATCTCGCCATGATACTGAAAAACGAATCTATTTGACGATGTTCTATTGTTCTAATAATTAAAATTTACATCAGGCAAATTTTTATTTAAAAAAACATAAAATTTGTAGACTTTCTGGTTTTAGGCGATTTCTTTTTTCAGTCTGGATGTTCCCAGCCGTTGAAAAAAGCTTTTCCGAGGCGACTGTAGATGGTTTCAGTGAAAAATATTTCGGACGAGTTTTTTTAGCCTTGAAAAATGGACATCTTTTTGCCAAATAAAAGGCCAGTGGATCAGAGGCAAGATTTAAGACTTCGTATTATTGGAGTTGCTTGAGATAATGTCGTTGATTTTTTGCTTAGCTCCTTAGTAGCTTCTTCGAAATTGGCTAGAATATTAATAAATTGGCTTTAAGAGCCCATTGCCTTGTGATTTCATGACGACAATTTGGTGGAGATGGTAAAACATCTTGAGTCGATGCGTTGTTCATGTAATCTCTTCAACATCTGACTCTATGTTGAGTCCTATCTAGTTTCAACATCTTGAAACAAAACATGTTTCGGTACATTGTTAGCTTGTTGAGAATCTTCCAGTGGTTCGAGCATTTAAATGAGTAATAACTCCCCTGCCCTTGTGTAGCCGTCAACCGTCATTGCGGCTTAGGGATTATGCAAACGTCGTATTTTTACGTGCTGACGAAGCGCGATGCCAGTAATTAGAGTTGCGTACAAATATATTAGTTTTTAAGTATTCGTGAATATTCGTTAAATGTCTACTATTCGGCGAATACGAATATTCGTATTCGTATTCGTTGCATCATTAGTTGTAAGTTACCTCCATATTGCGAAATATTATTATTCTTTAGTTAACCTTCTTCTTATCTTACATATAAAACAACTAGCTGGCCCGGCAGACGTTGTTCTGCCCCTTTTGGTTGATTATGAAATGAGTTACATTTTCACACACACACACTTTTCTATAGACTTATTTAACGTATAGCTAAATCCTCTTTATGACTAATAGAACCACTACTACCATTATGACAATAAACTTAAAGGAAAACATTACCCTTCTTGTTACTCGGATAGTAAGTTATCTATATGTTATAAGCCATCATTTACAGCTGCCTACACACCAAATTTCATGGAAATCCGTTCAGTAGTTTTTGCGTGAATCGTAAACAAATATTTTTTCCACAGACTTACACACACACTTACATACACAGGCTGTCCGTTTGTCTCACAAATACTCGAAAACGGCAAGACTGATTTTGATGACATTGTTTGTGTGTGTTTTTAAGTGGATTCCTGGATGATCGAAATGATTCACTATTGGCCAAGGCAGGGTGGCGCCGTTATCGAAATCCAGAAATCTTCCGTGCGAGGCCGGGGTGGGTCGCTAGTAATGTATAAATACTCTCAAATCATATATATATATATATATATATATATATATATAAAAAACTTGAAAATCGCTTTAGAAATGCGCGCAAAAGAGAGCCAGTTGTTAAGAATTGAATGAAAATTGTACAATAGAAGTAGCTACAAATAAATTTGTTACCAACTTTACTTAGAAGCGAGATCTTGAACGCGAACTTTGAAATACGTGAAAATAAAAATAGTAAACCATATTTTAATGAGAGCGGGTGGCGTGATCAAGTCGACAGTAAAGTCCACCCTTCCTCTTAGCGTTCGAGATATGCAGTAAGTCATATGTAATTTTCACAACAATTTTCTAAATAAATATTATTTAACTCGACTTCGAGTACTGTAAACGTATGATGCTGAATGGAAAGCAAACGTAATACGTTAATTAAAAAGCAAATACGTTAATTAAAAAGTAATATACAATTTCAAGTGCTGCTTTACCAGGTGTAGTTTAAAATTAAAGGATCTATTTGGAATCCTCCCATACTATATGGATATCAAATTGTACGAAAAATAACATTATTGAAGATATTGGTTAATACTATTTTCACGGGTACTATTGTGTTTATTTCATTTTCCTCTCATAACTACTAAACCTATATAAATAGCTTATTCTTTGCAGCTATATTCCGCCATAAGAGCCAAGAACGTTCATAATACCAGCGTAAAATAGCAGCTTAATGGTGTTGTGTTTCGTATGGTGAGTATAGAAAACCAAGGAACTTTTTTACTGGAAACTGGCCATTCCATCTTAGTCAGGTCGACTAGATTGTGTGTCCGATTTTTACCCTTATATTCTATACAAAACTAAAGGCTAAAAATTGAAACCGGGCAAAAATGCCGTAGTTTCGCCCCGGTTCACGCCGGTAAAGGCTATGTTATATGATATATGCGTCACAAAAAAGTACTCGTGGATAGAAAATAAACAAAAACTAATAAACATAATGGTTTCTTAAATTTACGCGAACACTACACATTGAATAAAACCATTATATATCATCATAATCATCATTACAGCCCTTCACAAGTCCACTGCCGAACATAGGCCTCCCCCAAGTAATGCCACAAAGCACGGTCCTGAGCTACCTGCATCCATCGACTTCCTGCATGTCTTACCAGGTCGTCACTCCATCTAGTGGGGTGTCGCCCTACACTACGCCTACCGGTACGAGGCTGCCACTCGAGAACCTTTCTTCCCCATCGGTTATCGGTTCTTCGAGCTATATGGCCGGCCCATTGCCACTTCAGCGTACTAATCCGTTGGGCTATGTCGGTCACTCTGGTTTTACTACGGATATCCTCATTTCTGAGTCTATCACGCAGAGAAACTCCGAGCATAGTCCTCTCCATAGCTCGCTGAGCGACCTTGAGCGTCCTCATACGGCCAGCAGTGAAGGAACACGTCTAAGATCCGTAAGTCATCACTGGCAACACGCACTGGTTGTACACTTTAGTTTTCAGAGATTGAGGTATACCTGACGAGAAGATGTGTAGTAATTTCCCGAACGCTGCCCAGCCGAGTTGAATCCGTCGATTGACCTCTCGGTCGAAGTTGGACTTACCTAGTCGGACTATTTGTCCCAGGTAAACGTACTCGTCAACAACTTCGAGCATAGTGCTCCCAAAAACTACCGGAATAGGTCTGACATGGACATTAAACATGATCTTTGTTTTGTCCATGTTCATCTTAAGACCTATCCGTTGGGAGGCACTATTGAGGTCATTGAGCATAGTGCTTAAGTCCTCCAGCGATTCTGCCATAAGGACTATATCGTCGGCAAATCGAAGGTGAGTGATGTACTCGCCATTGATGTTAATACCGTATCCTTTCCAGTCCAGTAGCTTGAAAACGTCTTCCAACGCAGCGGTTAAGAGTTTCGGGGATATAACGTCACCCTGTCTTACACCTCTCTGCAGTTGGATAGGTTTCGAACTCTGGTTCTGTACTCGGATAGCCATCGTAGCCCTACAAACACTGTGTACAAACACTTCAGCACTTCGATATACCGACGGTCAACTTGGCACTATTATATATAGTAGTATTCAATATGTAGTGTATAGTTTTATTCGACTAATAAACAGTATTATAACTTTGTGTATTGATTAAAACTTCTTTTACGGATTTTATCGCATTTAGTTTTAATTTTAATTATTTTTATTTTTAATTCGTTAGTCACCTCAGTCCCCCGTGACCATGCGTGCTGGAAAGCACCCGAAACGTCGGGAATTAAAAATAAAAATAATTAAAATTAAACGCGATAAAATCCGTAAAAGTAGTTTTAATCAATGTGTAGTGTTCGCGTAAATATAAGAAAACTTGGTATATTATTGCGTAAATGTAAGACACCTTAGTAAAGATTGTTTTAAGGTAATGTAGGTTATTCAAGCGACTTTAAAAAATAGGAAGAGGTTCTCAACTTGACTGTAGTTTTTTATAAGTCGTTTTCCTAGGTGAAACGATTTTGATGATTCTTTTTTTTGTTTGAAAACTAGTGCTTCTCATGAGGTCCTGCGCATATAGAAAGTTTACAAGGACAGCGCGCATTCATAGTGTTCTTATACTGCATTTTTTCAGAATGTATAGCAAATAAAATTTTCAGAAAATATACACGATTTCCGCGTTCTAGTCGTGTATACTTTCTAACGCTGATTCAGTAAATTTGTTAAGAGATTAAGGCTAGAACCAACATGTTCTGACATTGTTTACATTTAGGATATAAACGCATAACAAGTATTAATGTATACAAGCTCAGAAATTTACTAAGTAAATGTCATTATATTAAAAAATATGCAACAATTAGTTATCACCTAATCATGTAGTTATTACTTTATAGAAATTTAAATGTAACTGTTAAAATAATGAAGTCCTTTGTGAGACACAAAATTGTTTTATAAGTATAATTATTTAAAAATATTATTTTGTGTACTTTATACATGTCATAGGATAATATTAAGATAAACCGAATTTTCGGATAAAATCAATGGTGATCGCGAACACACGGCTAATTAGATGATTTGTCGAATCATTTCGACATATTCTAAAACTGAATCAGCACGCCCCGACTCCACGTAGTCTTGTCTACCCTACCCCTAGAGTGTTTTTGTAAATCCGTAGGCGCGGAGGGAGAGCAGCCCCCGCCCGCTGTAGCAAATTGCAGATACCCGTGCGAGCCGCAGCGGCTGAGGCTTCTGAGCTTCGGCTTATTGGTCGCCGAAGGCCGAACCTGCGGAGGTGAGCATGGGCGCATGCGATTTGCTACGCAAGGGCGAATGGGCTACACTTCCCGCAGCGCCGAAGCTGTTACAGAAGTAATTTCAAGGGGGTTTCGAAAGAGGCGACAGAATGAAATATCTATTAAAGCGTAAAAATAATAATTGCGGTTGCCAACCTCTTGCCAAGCGTGGCAACTATGGGAAATTTTCATAATGTATTATATTAATATGCTGTAACGGTAACTATTTGCGAAATCAATTATAAAAGTTTTGTTAACTCCAGTCATCTCTAAACTTAATTATGTTATTTGTTTTAATCAAACCGTATTTCATTAAATGATAAGTAAAGTAAAGAGTAATAAGGTTTTAACCAAATTTAAAAGAGACGAGAGAATGAATTATGGTGGCCACACACGCTCAGTTTAACTGATCGTTCCATCTAATCAGCTCAAACTAAAACTGTTGATAGTTTTTAAAATATCGGATTTTTGATATATCCGTCAATAAACTTATATGTAAAACTCCGATATTAATATATTTATAATGATCGATATATCAAAAATCCACTATTTTAAAAAATATCAACAGTTTTAGTTTGAACTGATCAGTTGGAATGATCAGTTGAACTAACCGTGTGTGGGATTCATTACATAAGCACTGCTTTATAGTTAGTTCAGTTAGTACGCAAAGTTTCATGATCTTATTTAAAGTATTTTATGAATAACGGCGGTTTATTGTTTATTTTGGAGGTAACTTTGTATTTTTTTTTCTATCGAGAAAATTTTACGGAATCGTGTTTTCGTCTAACATAATCCTTAACATTAATCCTCATATTTACCATATATTTATTTCAAAATTAATGTTGCAATATTTTCTGCTTAACGGAGGATCTTGCTAAGCCATTTGAGGTTATATTTCCCCTTAACAAGGTATCTTAGAAAAGGAGTGACAACATATCTGCATTTTGAATTTTAATCGATGATGGAATGTCTGTTACAATATAATGTTTAGTATAATTGTATTTGTAATAACATCAATTAAGATATTTGTACATACCAGGCTTTCTAATCACTACCACAGCTTCTGTGAAATCATCTTCATCTTGCTCTTTACAGTAATTATGTTTAGTTGTGACATCCCATCCTGAGAAAATTGCATCATAGCAAATAATGATGTCAAGTCAATCAAATTTGTACCTAACTGACCATATAAGTCAGAGAGTCCTTAGTTAACTAACACACAAAATGCTTATTCTGAAGAAAAATTTACCCACATTCAATCAAAATCTCATCATCAGCATCAGTTGCTTCTTTTTCGTTATTGTGATAATTTTATAACAATTTAAGCAATCATCTTTACAATTTCTTGTCATTCAATAGTTGCATAGACAATTTTATTATATAGCAGTAGGCATTTTATACTTTGTAGTGATACATAAAAGATCTACATTACGTTATTTGATTAAAATGTACGATGCGATAATGTACGGATAAGAGTATCGAAGTCTTCTGCCTTTATTGTGGAACTGAAATATATTAAAATGTTATTTACAGACACGTTTATTGAGTAACTGTTCTTTAGAAAGTCGAATGAGCTTGGGATTTGTCGGCACTATAAAAGGCATCCACAAGTTTCTTAAATTATTGTTCCTAGGGAATCTGAAAAGCCGGCGCATTTCACATGTTGTATTGCAACCACCAACACCGCACTTTTCGTATACCAGTATGATGGTATGCAATATGCGCACGACCAGCACAAAAACAGAATATTATCGCAAATAACGGAGGAAAATTTGCATCCAAGATCTCAACACAACGTAATATCTATAGGGCATAGTATTCAATAATAATAATAATAATAAAAAGGCGTAGGGAAGTGACGACCCCATCGCCCGCTGACGTAACGGTTATGTGACAAAACCGCTACGTCAGCGCAGTCAGTCAGCACCTTGCCAAAAGGTGTTAGTGCCGTGCCTCGGCAAAAATTGAAGGTGCAAAGGCCCGCTTGTGCACATGGCCTCAACATGAAACGGCGCCGGGTCTGGGCGTCTCCCGCTAAATGACGCCCTAAAATGGATGATGGAATTAAATAGAACGCGCAAAGGGCCGCTGCCTGGAGGTCGCCAGGGCGCGTCTGGAGCTGGCGCTGGACGCGACAGCATGCGAACCGCCAGCCGAGCGCGAGGTGCTGCACGAGCACCCATCAGCCCCTCGCATCCATCATCCCCACCAACTGGCTGGGTGTCGGCAGGGTCTTCGCGGGCCCAGCAATCGGCACCCGCCTCTGGTGGAGTACGCCGCATGCGCTGGACAACCCAGATGAACAGCAACGCATTGCGGGCGTATTTTAGGGCAAAAGGGGGAGAAACTGGATGTTTGGCGTATCGGGCTAGAATACATCGTCTTTTTGCTGAGCTGGAGCCATCTTTAACCGTCACAGAGCAAAACCTGGCAGACCGAGTTCGGTATATCTTGCGCTCAAATATATTTGATGTCGCCGAACTCGAACGGCTACGACGTGAGGCTGTTCCCCCTACGGCTGAGGATGCGGCGCCAGAAATGGTAGAGCAACCCGCAAACGTGGATGCCACCGTGAATACCCCAGTTGTGGTTGATTCAAACGATGATGGAACAGTCGCCCAGGAACTGGAATTAGAGCATATGAGGAGTACATTGGAAGAGGCGATTGTGGAAACGCGCAGTACGCCTCTCGAAAGTCGACCGCGACTTCCCCGCATAGCCCTAAGCAAGCGGAATCGGGCTGTCGTGAGGGCTCTGAACCCAATGCTGGTGACCTATTTGGAAGCCAGCCGGGACCTTTGCGAGACAGACTCAATTCTTTTTGGCGCCGCGCTGGCAGTCTGCCGCATCATAGGCGCCAAGGTTTCCACGGCTGGACGCGCTACTGGCCATAGTAGCGCTATCCCAGCATGGAGAAGAAGAATTGAGGAACGTATCGCAAAGGCTAGAGCTCTCATCGGCAGACTAATATGCTTCAAATCAGGCAACAACAGGCCAAGAATTGTGCGCACCGTCAGGATGGCGTTTGCTGGGACAAATGTCAGTTTGTCCCAGCCGGATATAACGCAAAAACTGACGGAGCGCATAGATGATCTGAAGCAGAGAATCGCTGCTTGGGGAAAGCGGATTCGGCGATATACCGAGAGGTCGACACGGTTCAACCAGAATCGTCTCTTCCAGAGTGATCAGAAGAGGCTCTATGAATCATTGGAGCGACCAATGGTAAGTGGAACGGGTCCAGCACCGAATCAGGCCGACACTGTAGCATTCTGGCGCGGCCTGTGGTCAGAGCCCGTAAACCACAGCGAGGGCCCTTGGACGGAAGTTATGACGAGTCAGTGTGCGGGTATTACGCCCATGGACCCCGTCATCATAACGCCGGATGACGTAGCTGAGGCGGTCCGTAGGGCCCCGAACTGGAAAAGTCCGGGGCTTGACGGGCTGCATCACTACTGGCTGAAGGGGTTCATGGTGTGTCACTCTGTGCTTGCCCGACAGTTTCAAGAGGCTCTCAACCAGAAGTCGCTCCCAAGCCTCTTCACTACTGGGATCACTCATTTGGTTCCTAAAGACCAGGGTACCACAGACCCGAGCAAATACCGCCCCATCACGTGTCTACCGACCATATACAAGACACTAACATCCATTTTGAGCGCGAGAATCACTTGTCACCTGGACTCAAATCAGGTGATGTCGCGCGCTCAAAATGGATGTCGGGGCGGTGGTCGTGGAACCAAGGAACCACTCCTCATTGACGCGGTCATTGGCAAAGTGGTGAAACGCAACCGTCGGAACTTCTCCGCCGCCTGGATAGACTACAGAAAGGCATTCGACTCGGTGCCCCATACATGGCTAAAGAGAGTCCTCGAGCTGTACAAGATAGACTGTACAGTTAGAGACTTCCTCGAGCAGTGTATGGGGCAGTGGAGTACGATCCTTTGTCATCTGGGCGAGCGGATGATGGCTGCGGAGAACCACATAAGGATAAGAAGGGGTATCTTCCAGGGCGATTGTCTGAGTCCAATCTGGTTCTGCCTCTCTCTGAACCCTCTCAGTACCTCACTAGAGGGCTCCGGGAGGGGATTTCAGCTACGGAAAGGAGAGACAAAACTGACCCACCTTTTCTATACGGATGACCTCAAGTTTGATTCGCCTCCAGTCGCTCCCATATTATGGAATTGCTAAACATCACTTGTGAATTTAGCAATTCCATTGGAATGGAGCTTGGGACGGATAAGTGTGCGGTCCTCCATGTTGAAAGGGGAAGGGTTGCTAACTCTGAAGGCGTAGACTTATCTATGCCCGTCATCTTAAGGACCCTTTCCGAGGCTGAAACATACCGATACCTGGGTATGTCCTAAAACATCGGTATCGATGAGACTGGTATGAAACAGTCAGTTTGCGACGTGTTTTATGCACGCTTGACCAAAGTGCTTAACAGCCTTTTGTCCGGTGTGAATAAGGCACACGCATATAACGGCTGGGTCATGCCTGTCCTCATGTATACCTTTGGCATACTCAGGTGGACTCAGACTGAACTTAACGCCCTGGATAGAAAAGTCCGCACTACCATGACGTCCCATAGGATGCATCATCCGAGATCGTCGGTAATGAGGCTGTACTTGTCGCGGAAGCATGGTGGTCGTGGCTTCTTGAGCGCGCTCACCATGCATAATCGCGAAGTGTGCAGCCTCCGCGATTACTTCCTGGCGAGATCAGATGATCCATTCTATAAGGACGTCATTTCTTGTGATAAAGGATTTACCCCTCTATCCTTAGCCAACGAGCAATGGCAAGACCCGGCAGTGCAGAGCATTTCCGACCGGGAGACCGTATGGAAGGAGAAGGAGCTCCACGGGAGGTTCTACAAGGCTTTACATGAGCCTTTCGTAGACACAGTAGCCTCCCTCCACTGGCTACGCTTTGGTGATCTCTTCGGGGAAACCGAGGGTTTTGTCTGTGCAATACAGGATCAGGTTATTAAGACCAACAACTATCGGAGATACATCCTAAAGGATGGCACCGTCGACATCTGTCGAGCTTGTCGCCATCCCGGTGAGTCACTTAGGCATGTTATCTCCGGTTGTTCGGCGCTTTCTAACTCTGAGTACTTGCACAGGCACAACCTAGTAGCCAGAATTCTACACCAGGAGCTCGCTCTGAAATACGGTCTCGTGGATCGGAAATTGCCGTATTACAAGTACTTGCCGGAAGCCGTGCTCAAAAATAATCGCGCCAGGCTCTATTGGGACCGGGCCATCATCACAGACAGGACTATTCTTGCGAATAAGCCTGATATTGTGCTGATGGACCGGGCACAGTCAAGGATATTTTTGGTCGACATTACCATTCCGTATGACGAGAACCTCGTGAAAGCCGAAACAGACAAGCAAACAAAATATCTGGACCTGGCTCACGAGGTGACCGACATGTGGGGTGGTCTGCCGACCGAAATTATTCCTGTAGTCGTCTCTGCAAACGGGCTAATCCCAGTCAGCCTCTCGGGTCATCTGAGGCGGCTGGGACTACGTGGCGGACCGCTCCAGGTTCAAATGCAGAAGGCAGTGCTCCACGATACCGCCCGCATCATCCGCCGGTTTCTTTCCCTTTCCCCCTAACCCTCGGCCGTTTGGTCTCCCCTGCCGAGGGCCTCCATCTGGTTGGGTTTTTATTTATTTATGTACTTTTATATTTATTTTATGTTATTGATATTTATGTATATTTATCTCATTTTCATTTTCATTTATAATTATATATTTATAGAACCAACCAGATGAGAAAACTATATAGATACCCCATAATAATAATAATAACCCTCGCCCGTTTGGTCTCCCCTGCCGAGGGCTTCCATCTGGTTGGGCTTTTATTTATTTATGTATTTTTGTATTTATTTTATTTTATTGATATTTATGTATATTTATCTTTTCATTTATAATTATATATTTATAGATCTCAACCAGATGAGAACAACTATATAGATACCCCCCATAATAATAAAAATTGTGCTGATGGACCGGGCACAGTCAAGGATATTTTTGGTCGACATTACCATTCCGTATGACGAGAACCTCGTGAAAGCCTAAACAAACAAACAAATAAGATAAGCAAACAAAATATCTGGACCTGGCTCACGAGGTGACCGACATGTGGGGTGGTCTGCCGAGCGAAATTATTCCTGTAGTCGTCTCTGCAAACGGGCTAATCCCAGTCAGCCTCTCGGGTCATCTGAGGCGATGGTACTACGTGGCGGACCGCTCCAGGCTCAAATGCAGAAGGCGGTGCTCCTCGATACCGTCCGCCCGCCGGTTTCTTTCCCTTTCCTCCTAACCCTCGGCCGTTTGGTCTCCCCTGCCGAGAGCCTCCATCTGGTTGGGCTTTTATTTATATATGTACTTTTATATTTATTTAATTTATTGATATTTATGTATATTCATCTTTTAATTTCCATTTATAATTATATATTTATAGAACCCAAACAGATGAGAAAACTATATTGATACCCCCAAAAATAATAATAATGTCCTCCAGACCAAATTTCGGCCACGGCGGCCAGCCTCAACGGGCACATCCGGAATTATAGTGCCAAGCAATAAGAAACATCTTTCCGAGGCAGGGGTGAGAACCTCCAATTCTCTCATACTAGAATTTCTTACGGAAAAACTCATAATGATTTTGGCCCGACCCGGGATTCGAACCCAGGACCTCATGATCAGCAGTCGCACTACTACAACCATTAGACCAACGAGGCAGCAGTATTCAATTACCATAAGGTTGACTGTTGCAGAATGAAGTTTTCTTGAAAAAATGTAAAATGGATATTCGATATACTCTTTTTATTCATCGTCTTACTGACGATACAGTTATCTCTCAGAGCCTGTGAGATCATGTGCAACAATTTCCATAGTTACCCTTTTCACCTTTCAACTCTAAGAAAACGCTTAGATTTACGAATATTTTCATGCGTACTCTAGTTAATATCATTAAACTTGAAATATCTGCTCTATTTGCACAAGGTAAATTGAACTTTGATTTTATATTTACACACAGCGATAAAATGAACGCCCAAGCAGTTAGCTTTTAACTACATCTCAACTTCAGTATTAACCAGCTTTTTTACAAAAGTAACTGAAACCCGCGTGTAAAAAATACCTTTCACCCTTTCACCCTCAACTGAGCGTATAATTACATAGCAAATAAAACATTACGCCCTGTGCTTAAAATTTTAGTGGCTGGAAGATTTGCACAGTAGCTAAACTTGTTTTATATATTGTGTTTTTTATTCCGTGTATTGTATGTATATTATATATTATATTTCGTATTCATATCACATGATAGAATATTGTTTTAAAATAACATGATTGTATGATGTAGAAACATTTAAAATAGATTAGAATATGAATGAATCTGAATGATAGGGTGAGAAATTGTGTGAAAAGTATGGTTTGCAAGATGATCTTGTCGCCAGGATCATTTGTGGCCACACCTCGAAATTCTCTCTATATCTATAATATATCGACAATGTGGTTGAGAAAGTTTCTCAACCACATTGTCGATATATTGAATTTTATGCGAAGGTATATCGATGTAAAGGAGTTGACAGGGGTGTGCTTTGGTCGTGCCAAATGGAAGTCCTATAGGCCTAGTCTCTTCCTACCCCTGTGGGTGACAGGTGTGAATCTTTATGTATATTGAATATTGTTTATTCAATTCAGAATCGACGTAAGCAAATCTACTGCCGCATATCATCTCGCGGATGTCATAAGAGGCGACGGAGGGAAACAAAACGAGATGATCCGCAGTATATTTCTGATTGCAATTAAAAATAATAAGTTAGTATAAAGTGCGGTTGTCAATCCGCTTGCCCACTGCCTTTGATCATCGGTGACCTTTTTAGGGTTCCACACAATAAAATTAAATCCATACGTGGTAAATCCATGCTGCAGTTATATTAGTAACATAGTTGTAACACGAATGGGTCGGCTCGATCGGGGAAGGACCACGCTCTCACAGAATACCAGCGTAAAATAGTAACTTAATGCGAGACCCTTTTTACTGGAAACGAGTTTCATCTTGGTCCTCACGGGTGACAACGCGCCTGCATTTTGATTTGTAATCGAGGATAGATGTGGATGTCTATGGGCCGCAGCAACCACTTACCATCAGGTCGAGTGTGTGCTCGTTTGTCACCCTATCCTATAAAAAAAATCCAATCGCACATATTTCACGCGAAATCGCGGGGAACAGCTAGTAAGATAATTACGATCTGCGATTGCCAGTCCGCTTGTTCACTGCTCTTGAGGCAGTATACGGGTGAAGGCTATCTTCATCAGTGGACCTTTAATATCCTCTAATGAATAAGTGAGCTGATAAATAAATAAATAGAATGAAAGCTCTTTTCACTTTTAACACTGCTTTGTAAAAATTTCTCGGAAGAACCGGTAAGGAAACCATTATCAAGAAATTTAAATTGCATTTGAAAAATTTATCCTGTGAAAATCCACCCAACTGCGGAAGACTCTCGGCATTATTTTCTTAATATTTCCTAGCTGACTGACACTGGAGGAATTTCTCCTATGCCATTATAAGGGTTTTCGAACATAAATAGAGCGGCAATCGAACTTGCGACATTTATCAAATGGACTCTGTGCTCACTTGTTACCCGTAATTGTATAAAAAATCATAACATTAAAGTTTCCTAGCTAACAGTCTATTTAAAAGACCTACTCCTTTCTTAAAGGCCGGCAACGCACCAAACATTCCTATGGTGTTGCAAACTTTCTTGGGCGACGGTGATTACTTAACATCAGGTGAGTCTTAAGTTTGTTTGTTTCTACTTTTATAAAAAAATGTTAATTAAAGTTACGTCCCACTGCTGGGCACAGGCCTCCCCTCATTTCTAAGATGGTTATAGGGCAAGAAAGTGTCCGCCGCGCTGCCCCAATGCGTGTTGGTTAACTTCACATGTCTTCGAAATATTTTTTTTTATTTTTCCTCAGACATGCAGGTTTCCTCTCAATGTTTTCCTTCAACTTCGGGCACGTGGTAAATCAGCACTTAAAATTGCAATTAACAATTTCAATTTTAAGTGCCAGCGGGTGCCAGCGGGTGCCAGCAGGGATCGAACCCAGTTCACTCGCGTAACCGGAGTTTACGATTCGATTCGGATTCGAGATCGATATTTACAGCGAGCATTAACCATCTGAGCTACCACGGCTTAATGATAATTAGTCTACTGGTAATAACTGTAATACTGGTGGTCTAATGGTAACAAGCCTACAACTGCGTATAGATACCTACAAACAAATAGTGGTACAGATGCATTGACGCGCTGAGTTATGAGACGACGATGTGTTGTAATGATGATGATCAATATGATTTCCTAAAAACGAACATCCGTTACATATATCCCCATACATTGCTTCATAGTGGGCATATTTGCCACAGTTGCCACGCTTAGGTTTTAGTCGTTATTACGAAGACGCTTCTACTCATCTCCTGATTTGTTCCCTCCTTCGCCTTTTTTTTTTATAGAAGAAGGGGTAAACGAGCATGCGGCTCACCTGATGTTAAGTGACTACCGCCGCCCATGATCAACCGCAACACCAAAAAATATGCCTTTTATGACACCACGACACCAGCGGTATGATATGGGGCAGTGGATATTCTTACACCGCCACTACACTGTCAAAAATGAACATTTAATTATTATATCTATTAGACTTGGAAGCAGATATACCTTCAAACCTTTGCACAATAAAATGAAACTAACTCCAGCGGGCCGAAGTTGAATAATTAAAAGCATTTGAGCTGAATTTACCTCGAAATCTACCCGTCGTTAAGCGATGCTAGGGCTGTAACGGTCGCCTTTTCTTTAATAAAAAAACCTTAGTTCCTTATTATTTATTATTATATATTTATACTTTGATTCGCAGTAAGAGCAGAGTAACCGACATAGCTCTACGGAAAAGTAAGCTGTAGTGTCAATGGGCCGGTCACATAGCTCGAAGAACCAACCTAGTAAGACATGCAGGAAGTCGATGGATGCAGGTGGCTCAGAACCGTCATTTTCTGCATTTCTTGGGGAGGACTAGCTTCAGCAGTGAACTTGTAAAGCTCTGTAATAATTATAGTGATGATACATAGATCTTGCCACTATCGTACAATCTCTCCAATAGTCTACATGCTGATTCGCAGGGTAGTGATATTAAACAAAAAAATAAAAATGTATAATTAGCATTCGCATCTTCGTTTTCACTAAGCTTTGAAGTGAAAACTTCTTTAACATCGCTGTGATTTGAAAGTCTATAAAATGAAAAAGCGACAGTAAAATGAGACAGACACATAAATTCATAAGATTTAACGTGGGAGAAAATGAGATAGGAAGCATTATAGCTCAATGCTCGCGAAATAAAAGTCGAGAAAAAAGGAACGAAGGTGACGTTTGCCTATGGAATAAACAAGCAGTAAAGCACGGCCAAACCTCAACTTCGTAATAGGTAAAATCGATATAAATCGTTTTGTTATTAGTGAGTACTGTATAAGGTATATCGAAAAGAGTATCAACATTCGAAGGGAAATTATTCCACTCGTCGTAAAAAATTGTGGCTGTTCCGTACACTTAAAAGTACATTAACGATGTCGAAGACTTCGTTAGATATTTTAAACATGGTCGGATTAAAATATATCGTTTAAATAAAATAAGTACTAAAATAAATGTGTCCAAGTAATACCAATTTGAATAAAAAAAGAACCATCAAAACCGGTAGTAGATAGTTTCGTGCGCTTCCCATCTGCGTGGTTCACTTTTCATAATCTCATTCTTTTCATAATCTATGATTTTCATATAGAAATGATAGCCACGTGGTAGCGGTGGCAAAAATTAACAAATACAGTAAACCATATTGAAAAAAAAATATTCATTAAAATTCATGATTTCATACATTCAGGCCATCTAGCTTCTATTTTACATACCGTCTTGGGTGTCAATCAGTTGCATGATAAAATAATTACATATAGAATGAAGTAGGTGGCGCTATTATAATTTTACTCGAAAGAAAATGTAATATCTATGTGTCTAATATAATGTCCTCCATACCGAATTTCGGCCACGGTGGCCTGCCTCAACGGAGGCTAGCCAGCGGCGCAGGACAGGATTATAGTGCCCAAGTGTATGCGCAAGCATAGGTGCACTCTCCATTCCCTCACTCTCGTAATCCGATGGGACGGTAACCGACACGACCGGAGAGAGATCAGGCGCAGGACCAACGGCTTTACGTGCTTTCCGAGGCACGGGGGTCAGACACCGCCAACTTCCTGACTCCGGGCAACTGAAATTTCTTGACGAAACTCATAATTTTGGCCCGACCCGGGATTCGAACCCAGGACCTCATGATCGGCAGTCACACTATTACTACTTTTTGTGTTTGTACCGCAGTACCTCATGGTCAGCAGTTGTACTACTATAACCACTAGACTAACGAGGCAGTCATATATATATAAAAAAAAAAATATATATATATATACATACATAACATACATAAACACTCACGCCTGTCACCCAGAGGAGTAGGCAGAGACTACAGACATCCATTTGGCACGATCCTGATACACCTCTCTTGCCTCTTTCACATCCATACACCTACGCATACATGCTCGTCGGTTAAGGGTACTCCTAATTTGGCCCGTTTTCAATAAATCGCCAATTTGGTCGATAAATTTTCGCCTAGGACGTCCCTTTCCGACTCTGCTATTCCCTTCTGCACCATACATTTTCTTTGTCACTCTTCCCTCATTCATTCTTTCCACATGACCAAACCACCGAAGCATTCCTTTCTTAATCCTGGTCACAACATCATCTTGCAAACAACACTCTTCTCTTATTACACAATTTCTTACCCTGTCATTCAGATTCAGCCCTAACATAATAATAACTCCTTAACGACCGCATTTCTACTGCGTTTATTCTACTCTCGTGCTTCTTCTGCCACACCCAACTTTCACTACCATACGTTAAAGTAGGGACCAACACAGCATTGTGAATTGCCATACGTGCCTTTTTCGACACATTTTGACTCTTCACAATAGAGTGCAAGGCTCCATTTACTCTATTTCCCGCATTCACTCGTCGTTCTATATCCTTATCATATCCTCCCATCCCTGCTAAATACGCAGCCCAAATATACAAACTCATCTACTTACTCGATCAACTCCCCTTCTATTCTTATTTCACAAATCGTTTTACTTTCTTCTCTTTCAAAAACCATAACCTTCGTCTTACTTGCGTTCACTTTCATACCCCTTTCTTTTAATGATCCGTTCATTAATGTAACCATCATTTGCAACTCGGCCGCCGACGACGCAAGAATAACTTGATCATCGGCGTACAAAAGGTATTTGACGGTTAACTCACCCATTCTTAATCCGCATTCTTCAACTTTCAAATTTTGCAAACAACTGTCCATAAATAGGTTGAACAGCCACGGGGAAGCCACACAACCCCGTCTGACACCTTTATGGATGTCAAACCAGTCCGAGTAGACCCCGTTGATCCTAACACAAGCACTAGAGTCCCTATAAAGAGACTCCAATGCCTGTATCAAGCCAGCGCTCAACCCAAATGAGTTCAGTGTTTGCCATAGCAAATCCCTATCCACTCTGTCATAGGCCTTTTCCAAGTCCATGAACGCACAAAAAACCTTTTGGTTTTTGGCCAGAAACTTCTCCGCGATCATGCGCATGGAAAATACTTGATCTGTACATCGCATTTCCTTTCTAAATCCCGCTTGCACATCCCAAATTTTTCCATCAGTTTCTTTTATGACCCTTTCAATCAGTACCTTAGCATACAGTTTTCCCACAATGCTAAGAAGGCTGATGCCACGGTAGTTTTTACAGTCCTGCTGCGACCCTCTTCCTTTATATACTGGGACTATCACGGCTTTGCACCAGTCTACCGGTACCCGCTTCAGTTCCCAGCAAAAATTAAACAAGGTGTGCAGCAGGCCTGCCACGACTTCCTCTCCAGCCCCTAGCATTTCGAGTGAAACTCTATCATATCCGGCAGCCTTACCTGCTTTCATGCTTTTCATTGCTTTCATTATTTCATCTATACTTATCTCGCTACCTCTTTCCTCTTCTTTCGGTGTTTCTACTTCACTTAGTACACACGTTGTCTCCTCACTCATAAACACGCTTTCAAAATATTCCTTCCATCTCTTTAAACTCAAAACTTCATCATTCAGAATAAAGCCATTCTCGTCTCTTATAGCATTCATCATAGGCTGTTTTAAATGTCCCCTTGCAGTTCTTACAAGTTTCCAGAACATTTTAATATTTGCCTGGAAGTTATCCGATATTCTTCTATTATTCTTATCCGTTCTTTCTTGCTTTTTTCTTTCAACTACTTCTTTTACTCTCTTATTAAGATGTCTAAAGACTGCCTTTTTCTTGTCACCATCACGTCACACAATCACCATTCGTACCACTAGAATTAGCAGCCTTTGTTGCTAGTAAATCTAGCCATGCTCTCTTCTTTGCTTCAACTTCCATACGTATCTCATCATCCCACCATAACGTATTATTTTTCCTTTCATTCTTTCTCTTACTAACACCACATACTTCGGTAGCTGCATCCACTAAACCTTTCTTTACATTTTGCCATATATTCTCCAAGTCTAACTCCTTCATACATAATTCATCCAAACCACTTATATTTTCTTTTATCTACATTTGAACTTGTTTTTGTCACTCATCCTTTCTGTTCTAATACGTTGTAACGCAGTGGTAGACACAGACGATCGATGGCGCCAACGCCTAAATAGACCATTAATTCGGCATAAAACTAAATAATGATCCGTTCCTACGTTAGAACCCCGGTAAACTCTCGTATCTACCACTGCGCCCCTCAATCTTTCATCCACAATTATGAAATCTATCATGCTTCTATCGTCACCTCTTTCCCAAGTATACATGTAAATCCTCTTGTGGCGAAAGCAAGTGTTCGTCTCAAAAAGATTCTTTTCCATACATACGGTGAGGAGACTTTCGCCATTCTCATTTATACTTTCATCACCAAACGTTCCCAATATCCTTTCATAACCAAGCCTCCTGACCCCAACCCTTCCATTAAATCCGAAAAAAACACCCATAATTCTCCGATTTCTACCCTACCACGCTCACTGAGCTACCACGGCTCAAATCTCCTAGCATAATAATATTTTCATTTCCCTTACACTTCATTAACACCATCCTTACCATTTCCCAAAACTGCTCTCGGATATAAGTGGGCTTAGACATGTCTGGGGCGTAGACCCCTAACACAAACAACTTCTTTAAGCCCACTTTCATTCGTATCCATAGCAGTCTTGGGCTTACACATTCATACTCTTTCACACATTGGCCCATTCTTTCTTAAAGGATGATACCTACTCCCTGGCATGCCCGCTCGATCTCGTCTACACCAGACCAGTATGCGGTATACATGGCATGTGTAGTGACATCCTTCCCCTTTCTTTTCGTCTCATTTACGCATAACACATCTATTCCTCTATCATACATCATATCGCATACTTCATCCATTTTATCATTCATTGCCCCACATACATTCAACGTAGCCAGACGGGCCTCTGCAATCCACTTTTCGCCTCTCCGGGAGACAGAACGTGACGGGTGGCGAACCTCGTCGCCGGTTTTCCTCCCGGAGATTCTTTTATTACAGAGTGCGAATATTATTAGTTTGCACTTTTGTTTCCTGTTATAATTGCATATCTTTGTGAACTAATCTCATAATCGAGTGGGTCATTAAAGTAAATCATTTTCATGTCTAAAAGGATTAAAATGTCAGTAACAATCTTGTTTTAAGCCTAAACCATTGTAAAAAAACTAGTCACAAATTAGTAATACTATATTTTTTCTGTAATAATTTCTAAAATAATAATTTAATAAAATGTCTAAATATTTTTTTGCAGTAAAATAACCCAACATGTATCAATATAATTTAAAATAATTGTAAAAAAAATTTGCTCCATGACCAATGTTTTACAGTCTTTAGCAATTTGACCACAGATTATCAATAACTTATACCGTGTAAAGCGACATTTTATCCCCACACATCTTCCGTGCGACCAAATCTGATCACCAGCGATCCGGCGAATATAAACGCGTTCTGCATAAACAAACTCATTCCTGGCCAGGTGTGTTTACTACTACCAGCATTTACATAATTAACAAACAATATCCCACAGGCAGCAATAAGTGAAGCAAAGCCCACCACAAACCCAAGGAAAAGCCACAC
This sequence comes from Parnassius apollo, assembly GCA_907164705.1. Lineage (NCBI taxonomy): Eukaryota > Metazoa > Arthropoda > Insecta > Lepidoptera > Papilionidae > Parnassius > Parnassius apollo. The sequence continues at coordinate 146,035 of CAJQZP010001314.1, forward strand.
TCGAGCTCCCCGTGGGCCCATGCAGCCTCCTGTGTATGTTTCACCATGCACCTGTGAATTGGAGACAGAATTGACCATCACTAGTGATAAAGTGGCCATAACACCACACACATGTGCTGCTTTAGGAAGGTCTCCTGGGTAGACTGAAGCTGCATCTATGATGAACCACCATCCAGCAAAGAACAAAATACCAGCAAACATTGAAGCCAAGGTGTTCCGTTTATCCCCGCCATCAAACCACACACAACCAGGTAAAGTAACGTTCTCGAAGCAATTCATTTTGCTTAAATAGAATTATGACCGATATTTTTGATTTTATCATACAAAAAGAAAGTAGTTACTTCGGGCAAAATGACAAAGTAGGTAAAGTAAATAAAATTGAGATTGACAAAAGTGTTGTTGTTGTTGTAGTATATATATATATATATATATATTAAAAGGATTGTTACCTTCATTTAATATTATAATTAAATATTCTTCGACCATATTAAATAAATAATTTGCCGTAAAGTTATTCATTTCATTTGAAGGTTTCACTTCTGTCGTGTGTATGGTCTGAAATACCGTCAAAGCAAGCACTGCCATAGGCACTGCTATTTTGTGGCAGAAATGTATGTACTTCTGTGACGGTGGTCTACCCAGACAGAGTCCTAGGCAGAAAGAGAGTCCCACCTCCAGCATGTAACTATTGAGATATGTAGTCAGCACGATATAAAGGCAAGAGTGACTTGAGATTACCTATGAAGGACGACAACAATTACGAGAATCTCGCAAGTATTTCAATTTAGATTTTAAATTATCCAAGAACACATAATTCGTCGTAATTGTGGAAAGGGTGTAGAATTTTTTTGTTTAACCTTTTATCTACACTAAAATTAAATAATATTATAAGATACTATCGTACTGAATTGACTCTTTTTTTAAATGTCTACTGTTCTAAATATTGATTTCATGGGTTTTTATTTAAACAACCCAAATTTCATTAATGTGTACATTTATGAAAATTCACTACCCAATATCCCAAAAAGATAAGTAGCAGCACCTTTCTAATAGCTCAAAATAATAAATAGCGCGATTTTCAACCCGCCTTTCAAGCCGGCTATATGAATAACTATGGAAAATATCCCCCATATGAGGCATATGAGGCAATTTACGTTGGAGACCTATGTTTTTCAGAAATAAACATTTGAGACCCTGTTATGATTGAACAAAATGAATGTACATCACTAGATCGACGAACAGAATACTCTTGAATAATAAATACTTTAGTATCTGAGATTGCAACGTTTGGGAATTCGAAGTTAAAACATTTTTATATCACTACCGAAAAAGTATATTTTATTTAACCTTCAACATTCACATTTTATTGTACAGTTACTATTTCAAGTTATACCAAACCAAATTACTCGAACATAATTTTTTATAGAATAAAAGTGTATGCTGCCCGTAGACACCCACCTATCACCGATTAAGAATCTAAATGTAGATGCGTTATTTTCCCTGAGGGCGAATATACTCGTAGAATGCAATTTTATTAGTAAATAATTATCCGATTCTGAACCCAGCTACGGTGTATTATGTAAGAGCGTGAGCCCTTCCCGGTCAAGAAAACCAACCGTAATATAGCAGCGTGACTCTACTCTTTCTACTACATATGAAATAGATAAATTACAATATTATCTATGATTATAATTGGTACGTAAATTTTAATACAGTTTTAATATTTGGCAATCATTATGTCATTTACGATGAATGCTTACTAAATACTAATAAAATCGGTAATCTAAGTTTTAATCTTCATCACTAAATTGACTTCCATTTATCCCATTATTTTTTCCGTGTTGTTACTTGTTTAATATACTTTTTAATAGTCTTCAATATAAATATAATATACGCCGAATGTACCCTTACTCTCATAATCAGATGGGTCGACAATCCGACATGACCGGAAAGAGATCAGACGCAGGACCATCGAATTTACATGCTTTCCGAGGCAAGGGACTAAAAAGCCGAACTTGGTACCAAACAATCAACAATTGATTGTGTGTACAATGTAAATGTTTATCAATACAAATAAATAAAATAGAAGTGTCTGTTTGTAATGTCAAAATAACATATTTTTACTTAATGCATGTGAAAGTAAACTACGGTAATAATAACTTTGAAAAAAAAGTTTTTAAAATTTTTGTCTGTCTGTATGTTTGTTTCAGCTAATCTCGGAAACGGCTGGACCGACTTTGATGGGACTTTTACTGGCAGATAGCTGATGTTATAAGGAGTAACGAAGGCTTCTTTTATTTTAGAAAAAAATTAGGATTCCGCGCAAAATGTTTTTATCAGTTATCACATCTTTTACGCGGTTTCCTTACATTTCATAAAGAGCCTTTTACTTAAAATGCTTTTGTTTTGGATGTTAAACGTTGAAGACTGTTTAAATATACGCGTTTACGACGCAGAGAGATGAAAATAACGTGTGCCTTTGAGTTATGATACCTTGGTACGATACTTATTTTACGATACTTTGGTAAAAATGATATACGTTAAATTAGCGAACTAATAGATAGCGAAATTCACATTAAAGTTAAAAATAAAGTTACAGCCTACACGTCTCACAGCTGGGCACAGGCCTCCTCTCATTTCTGAGAGCGTTTTATTGGTTTGAATGGTCTAAGGTTTTAGGGCAAAGAAATGTTCTCTGATCAAAGCGCGTTGGCGAACTGCACATGTACTTCAAAATATTTTTTCTTATTTCTCAAACATGCAGGTTTCTTCACGATATTTTCTTTCCGAGCACGTTGTAACTCTGCCCTTTAAATTTGGTTATTATATAAAAAAAAAAAAGTATAAAACTAGTCCGCCCTTTATTTTTTTTTCAAAAAAAGTAAAACAAAGCCAACCACCCCAAAAATACGTATCATCCTTGGTAGGAATCGGTGTTCTTTTGCGAGAATTTGTGGTTTATCAAATCTAATGTAATGGTGGGGACGATCTTGAACATGTTCACAGACTGCAGACTTCCCCGATATTTCATATTCAACGTCATAATTTGGTGAAATTTGGAGCGCTTTGCATTTGAAATTATCGGGAAGTTCCAGGGATGGCATACAGGATCAACCAATTATTTTTACTATATTAGTTATAGTATAAGACTTTGGGTTTTTGTCTCTGTCCTACTTCTAGCTTTTGTTTTATAAAGTGACCGTAATACCCTCACGTACCATAAAGACACTCAACCAATAGTGCTTTTCATTTTCAACGTAGGCTTCATTTTTCGAAAAGCTCCGCTTAACCAATCGCTTGATCGTAAAGAAATCAAATACTTCATTTCATGCAGTAAGCTAGTGTCGTAAGATGCGACTTCGGTAAAGCCCAGAAAATTGAAATTGTCCAGAAATTGAATTGAGGTTTCTACTTAACCAGTAGTAAGACTAAAAAAATATCTCAATAGTAATTACTTTGTTAAATAAAAAATAATTTTACGAGCTTATGAGGAAGAAAAAGATGATGATGATGATGAAGAAAAAGAACATAATAAAGATGATCCCGTTAACCTGTCTAACTACCTGTGTCATATGATAGCAGCCAATAAATGTATCATTTTTCGTTTCTTTCCCAAATGACGGCTCGGTAGCGCAGTAGCTATCTATGTATTTGACTCAGAGCTACGGAAACCACTGGTTCGGATCACATACGAAACGAGTTTTGTACGGACACTACTAATTGTTCGAGCACTTGACATTGTGCAGTTAATGTATGTAAAACGCCTCAACTTTGAGTGTAATTTTTAATTTAAATTTAATTAATAAAAAATGGTTTTGGTAGGTGCTATCGGCCTTTACCTATTACTGTCGCTTAATAGCAGTGCCGCACTGCTGTTTTAGTCTGAAGTAATGTCCTCCAGACTGAATTTCGGCCACGGCGGCCTACCTGAACGGAGACTAGCCATCGGCGCAGGACAGGATTATAGTGCCCAGGTGTATGCGCAAGCACGCTTTACGTGCTTTTCGAAGCACGGGGGTGAGACACCGCCAACTTACTGACTCCGGGCAACTACTGAGAATTTCTTGACGGAAAAACTCAATAATTAATTTTTTGACATGACCCGAGATTTGAGAAACCAGGACCTCATGATCAGCAGTCGCACTACTACAACCACTAGACCAACGAGGTAGTCAGGCAGTCTGAATTATAAAGAGACTGTATACTTACTGGTCGTGAAGTATTCAATGTTAGTCCTCAGAGATGACTATGCAGTCTTCTATCTATCTAGCCTTCTACTTAGCCTTCTATCTAGCCTTCTTTGTTTGAAAGTTGGCTGTAGGTGTACATAGACTGCAGTGGCCACCTACCAGGTCGGACTGTAAACTCGTATTTCACTTCAGTTTTTTAAAAGAAGGGGAAATTGCTCGCCTAACATTTTGAAATAAAATAACAATTAAACCTTTAAATGTTTTTTAACAACCCATAAGGAATGACACTTTACAAGTTCTTTATTAGGAACGAGCGATCTGTCCCGGCTTCCTACAACAGCGCCACCTACCGGGTACAACTATGCCTTCGCAGAAGTTCAAGCAACAAATTGACAAAATTTTTCTGCAATATGATGAACGGTATGGCAACGCATAAAATACGAATAAAACAAATATTATTTTTGTACATAAACAAGTAGAACTAATTAATGAAATGTTTAAAATTCTGCTACACACTGCGCCGACATTGATTCTCGGTGAACGTGAATTTTAGTATATCTGTACTTAACTAGTCTATTTACATATGAACCGAATATTAGTACTTATAACATATAACACGTATTCATACTAAGTTCTTATACCATTATCGTTACATAATATCGTAAGTCCACTGCACATAGAGCTCTCCTTAGAGTATACTTTTTTTTTGCGCCCGAAGCAAATAAAGGCGTCTCCCACTTCGGTAGCGGGGGAGGGAGGTGGGGAATGCTCATAGCATACCACGCAGCCGGCTGCGCGGTTACCTGGAGGCTTTTACACACTAAACATCACCTTTTGGGATCGGCTTAATGATCTTGCGAGAGATCTTTAAGCCGTAAACGGACGCGACCCTCCTTGGGTGAAAGGAGGGCGCTGTAGAGTATACGTAAGGTAGCTTGCTTTTGTAGGTATACGTAGTCGGACTTAGAAATATTTGGTCATTTTTCGAACATTATTCTTACAATTTTAAACTTTCTTTTGGTACTTTAACTTCCAATAATTTCCAGTTTCCAGGCCTGATCTCCGTTTAAAAATTTCAAGTCATAGATCTTCGGGAAATTATTTTTAAATCAATTGCAAAATTTTTACCGAACCGACAAGAAAGCGAGTTAATAAAAAGCGTCGTAAAAAATAAATGCCTACATTCCATGAACGTGTATTATGTAGAATTTATTATAAATCCGTGCGAAATTCATATTTTCGCACTACAAAATAACCTATGACAATCCCACACGTCATTTCTTTAGATTTATTTTTGTCATGGAACTTTAACCAAGCTAAGCAAGCTACGTGACTATTTCACGTATGATTTCCTTGCCATTGCGAAATCGTTATCACATTTGATGCTAAGATTCGTTTGAACTAAACAACATAATAAGTTTGATTTGATAAAAATATCGTTTCATGAGAAGTATAAATATTTTGAAATAAAATACGTTCAGTGTATTAATCGTGGATAAACGCAGCCGTTCATGCTGTTAATTTATTTATTTTTATAGACGAAGAGATAAAATAGTAGAGCCAAGCAGCAGCTATATTATGGTTGTAGAACAGATGGGTCGGCTCGACGGGGGACCACGCTCTCACAGAATACCAGCCTAAAATAACAGCTCAATACTGCAATGTTTGTATAGTGAGTGTAGAGAACCGGAGACCTTTTTACTGGAAACGAGGGGCGGCAGTGGACTTTCAACGTACCTCGATTTTATTTGTAATTGAGGATATGTACATGTCTATTTGCTACACCATCCACTAACTATCGAATAGACTGTATGTTGGTTTGTCACTCTTATTATAAATACAAAAAATAACGACATGCTCGTTTGTCTCCTTTTCGTTCGTCCGGCTGTCCTTTGCCCGACTTAACTGATGGTAAGTGACTACCGCCGCCCACAACTGCAACACCAGGAGAATCGCGGGTGGTAGCCGATTGTTGAAGTTGTGCAAGGAAGAAAACTTCTTCTAGATCGTACAGTGGTGGATCGCCAATCATCCGGATGATAGGAGTAGTGTTGCGAATTGTGTCGCGACGTGCGAATGTTCCAGTTCCCCGTGGTAGATAGGACAGGGATGCAAAGAGACGAAACATCTTTTCGCAGCGTCAGTGAGTCATGCCGTAAAGAAAGAAACCAGTCGACGATGATTGAGGTTGCTCTTTGCTGAATGCGGTTAAACGGATAAAAGCTGGCACTAGGGTGTCCCAGCTCAACAGTTATCCCGGTAGGGCCAAATATGAACCTAATAAAGTTACAAACGGCAGTAAAATATTTTCACACTCTACCGAGCATGCCAAGCTTTTTAGAAGCCAATTTGGATTTTCCTTGCTAGTAAATGCGGATAATTGAATGTTATCGTTATGTAGATTCTATGTATGGATTCACCTAAAATTGATGACAAAAGCGTTTCTTTTATCGATAAAAGGGCAAGCCTTTATCTTATGAGGGTTAAACTGGACAGGATTGAGCCGTCCCCAGTCAGAGACTTTGTATAACAAAGACTTGATTTCGGGTACAAGTTTGATTCACCATTCGAAGAAGTGTTCTATTGAAATATAAGAATGGCCTGAGTATAGAACATCGCCAGTGCTACCGTCTGCATATCGTTTACAGGCTGCTATTGTACTGTTGGATCGAGATTTCTTTCACTTAATGATTTACTCTGAAACAATTGGGTTAAAAACTATTTAATTATATTTTTGGAATATTTTAAAGAAAGTTCATATCATTATCCAGCACAAAAAGTACTACTTATTTACTTGCTTGGATCATGTACTACAATACTCCTAGGATAAGAAACGCGGTAGATGTTGGAAACACTAGTAACCGAATTTAGTTTTTAATATTTTGTAATATCTACTGCAAAATACTGCACTGACTACAGTAGTGTAGTATTTACTAAAACTAGTCTTAACTAGTTTTTTCCTTTATCACATAACCATTCAAATTATGTATGACATAATTTCAACAGACTATAAATAATATTTAACTACGTTCAAAGTCCAACATTAATATATATTTTACTATGTCTGCAAGTTTAACAGACCCTCTTTTCCATTAGCAAATGTAAATAATAAGAACGTCGGAGTCAAGTTTTTCGATTCTAATTGCAAACAAAATATTTCTTAAAGTTATTTTAAGAGATTAACAAAGCAAAAGCTTTCCCTGCATTTCTCAGAAAAATAAATACCATGAATATTAAAGTAAAAATTATGAAGCGCATTGATAAAAATAATACCAATCATTAATTATTATAAAGATCTAACTATAATAACTGCAATCGGGTGCAAGGTTTTTATTTTTGGGGTTTTTCTCCAAATGTCAATCTCCTTGCTAGCCATGCAACCTGTTACGTGATTGACGGTGCTCTTCTTTTTTCTTTAGTTATGGACTCGTATCATTATATTTTTGCCAGTGTCAAGTAATAAGAAATTATTCTTCATAATATTTTATTACAAAACTTCAAAATATGTCCATGCGTCACATTGTGAAGTTCTTGGCGGATTTTGACGACAACTAAACCTAACAGATAGTCAGTGACGACGGTATCGCAAGTTCTTAAGGCGCCATGAAGACGTAAAATAGGTGCTAGGTGGCGAAAACACGACTATTTTGATATAATATTCCATCTCATTCTCTCGCAGACTTAATCTCATAGATTGAGTTTATGTTTGTCTCTTTTTGGTGTCGCTTTATCGTTTCATCGAGTATACAATTCAAAAATTCTAAAGAGAAGTTGTCAAACGCTGAACTCTGCGATGATAGTAAGCCTATGTATATGTCGCAGCTATCTAACTTAAATAGCCTTTCAGTTGACAGACTAGCCTTTTTACTAAACGTTGCCGTTCAATTAGCGGCCAGAATATGTGAGAAAATGCTTTTAATACAACATTGCACCTATTTTCAGTATTTGCGGCTGGGATGGCTAGTGGGTTGTCTTAAAAGTCCTACATTTATATAATATAGGACATAGCAAATAATTAGGCACAGGCCAGCGACATAACATGACATGGTCACCCTATTAATTTCATTCAACGTGACGGTCGCTATTCTTTGAGTTAAACGGCGCCGTTTAGTAAAACTACTGGGATTATAGCTAAAGGTCTAATTAGGCTAAGTGGCTGCGACATATATATCGCTAAATAAAAGAGGTTCGCTGTTCCATACAGCGATATAAACTAGGTCGAAAATTTCTTTTCATTTTATTCTTATATCTTTATCTTTTGGTCTACCGACATTTCCTTTACGTGGCATCATTGAGAGACTGATAAGATTGGTCATTCAGACCGTCGCAAACACATCACGCCACGACTAGGCTACGACGGATCCGGTCGTGTCTTAAGGTTCGATGAAGATTTCATCAATCTTTCGATATTGTCTTGGTAGTGCAGACCGCTCTACGATCAATCGATTCACGATTGAATCTGTCGCATACAATACGACTGAAGTTGAGAGAAATACGACTGCCGCAGCGTGAGTTGTCTTTAATATCCAATTAAAACTGATGATGATAATGACTACATCTTACGTAAGGTCACGCTGCAGCTAGAATTGTAATTGTATCGTCATCGTCATATTAATCATCATCATCATCATTATCATTCCCATCTCTATCATCATTGTCAGCCAATTGAAAAAGAAAGAAAGAAGAAGAAGAAAAAAAAAGAAACTGACTGAAAATTCTTGGATGTGGAAGCTTAATTCAGAAACAGGATGGTATTTTCTATGCGCATGGTCCCGTGATGAGCTTTCGAGAAAGTAAGTTGCACTCCAGCACAGCTAATCACAGCTATCTTGTAAAGTCAGTAATGCTGATCTGATATATATATCCAACTTAACTACGATATACTTAGCTATGTCAGTCTAGATTGTTTGTATTAACTAACGTAGGCTTTAATCGATCAGCTGAAATCATTAGGCACTTCACAATGTAATTTTTTAAACTACTATCAAAATACTCTTTTGCGCTTTTATGTTAGATAACAAATTAAATTTATTTCAATGATAGGGCAATCAGGCCAGCTTGGTTAATCGAGCTGGTTCAATCAAATTAATATCTCGATACGGTAACGTTTGTACGCCTCACCTGCCGCAATCGTAATTAACAAATTCTGATTAAAGCTAATTCAGACCTTATAGTTGTGACATTTCCTGGTTAAAATATCTTTATTTATAAAAAAAAACTAGCGGTCTGCCTCGACTTCGCCTAGGTATTATATATTAATGTGACGTCAATTTATATTTTTTAAAGTAATCATTAATTACCTTAGTACGTGAAGGTAATATTGTCACTTTCTTATAGCTCAAAAACTACAGCCTTGTTTGCATAAACGGCTTTGTAATACAATAGCTCTTCATCGGTCAATCAAATAATAAAGGGTCAAAAAAGGCCGCTGCTTTATCGACGCCATTTTGGAAATTGACATTATAATAAATATTTTAGTCGATTTTAGTATAGTGTAGTGTAGTTAAGTTTTTAAGTAGATTTTTCGAAGTGTTCCTAATTATTGCCAAAGCTTGTTTGCTACTTTTTTCTTAAGATTTAAAGTTTACGACTTTGTGTTTTTGTTTCTGCCCTACTCTTAGTTTTGGTTTCGTATGGTGGTAAAGCTTAAGGTATATTACCATCACGTACCTTATTAATTTTACAAATTATTCCATTTTTAAAAAAAATCTGATAATTTTTCAGATAAAATATGGCTTAGATAGAACGGATAGAGAGTAATGCACGGAGTGACTCCTTGCATTACTCTGCATTTTCGTGTAGTTTCATCACAATCGGTTTATACATTCCGAAAATTAGCGCGGACAGGCAGACAAAACAAAAATTTTTCTATTGGCTTTTCATATCATGCCCCTGAGCATTATTATTTGCATGCCCAACGGCGTGCAAATAACCCCTTGAACGATGAATGTTTAGTTTAGTTTAGTTTACAACGGGCTGTTATCCGCAACTCCACGTCTAAGCGCGTATTTTGCGTGTGGGTAGGAATAATGTGATTATTCGAGCTACGATATCTCCCCGAAGAAGTTCAACAGTCCTTTGATGTTGCAAGCAACTTCAGGGAGCGATCCCAGCGTGCCGAAGTGTTTAGCACTGTATGAAGCGAGTTCTGGACATGTCAGCAACACGTGAGCCGCCGTTTCTTCCTCTCCCATGCATGCCCTATCAGGGGGCTGTCCAGTAACATCTGTGATAGTACTTGTTACTATCCTGATCTGTGGCTTGTTCAGTCTCATTAGAACCTTGGTTAGACGACTGTTTATTTCGGGTAGGGCCTTCCTAGCTTGTTTACAGTCCACTAAATTTTTCCATAGCTGCATAGCATATAAATTATTGAAGTGTCTACGTACCAGTGAACGAACGTAGCCAAAGGGGATTGGTATTATAGGTTCCGGCCCTATAGTAACCAGAGCCGATCCCCTTCTGGCCAGTTCATCTGCTGCATCGTTGCCTCTAGATCCACTGTGTCCCTTAATCCATTGCAGAGTCATTGTTGTAATTACGTGCGTCATTCAATCGTTGATGGCACTCATATATCAGTCCCGAGTTCGCCACATTACAACTCAGAGCTTGTAGTACCGCCATACTGTCGGTCAGTATTATGATGGAGAAGTCTTTCACCTTCCTAGCATCTAATGCTATGGCCGCTTAGATGATACCCATGCATTCAGCCTGGAAGACCGTGTTATAGGTACCCAGCAGTGTGTATATGTGTATATTAAGGTCGTCAGAGAAAGCCCTAAACCCACACCTTCATTTGTCTTAGAACCATCCGTGAAAACTCTGAGCTCTTTTGGTCCCAATCCTTCCAGCTGGTCAGTTTCCTTCAATTGTACCTATCCTGTACTTCTTATCGAATACAAATTGTTTTGGGACCCTATCATACTTGGCTTGTAAGATAGGAATTTTTTAGTAAATTCTATCAATTATACCTGTATGGGGGAGTCTACTCTTACTTAAAAGATTTAAGGTCTTGAGTCTAAGGGCTAAAGCTAAAGTTGCTTCTTTGTGTATATGTAGATGAAGCGGTGTTAGCTTCAGTATAGCCTCTCCTCTAAAGCTGCTAGCAAGCCAGTACGATGAATGACAATTATTATAATATTAAAAGACTGACACCTCTTTTTTTCATATATGATGATTCGGGTTTTGTTTTGTTTTGGTTTTGTGGTTTAGACTAACAAACAATAAGAATGTTCCTAGTTCTTAGTGTTCCTAGTGCTCGGAATACTTCAAACGGCATTTATGCAAAAACACAAATTGTGTTCCTCACACAAAATTTCAACAAAAAGTCGAATCATTATATTAATTATTAGATTATAAAGATTCTAAGTTAAACACCATAAAACTTACTATATACTACTTACTATATATAAATTACGTGTCACGTTGTTTCTTGTGTGTGTTGTCCTAAACTACTTAACCGATTTTATTCAAATTTGCACACCGTGTGCAATTTGGTCCAACTTGATAGGATAGTTTTTTTGCCCATGAATGACCCACAATTTTTTTTGCGAATTTAAGGATTTTTAATAGGAAATGACAAAGGGTCGTCGAAAAGGGCAGAACAACGTCTGCCTGGCAAGCTAGTGTACTTGTGTTTTCAGCTACAAATCATGTATTAAAAGTACTAAAATATGGCAGCTAGTGTATGCTTTGCGAATAGTCGTGGAAAAATAACGATCGTGACCTTTAATAAAATATAAAGCTTGACCGGAGGTTAAGTCTGAATTTAGTAAACATTGCGAGTAAGTTTGAACTTATTCGTGCGTAAACCTTCTTACTCTGACGTTCGTTTTAATACGTTAAATAAATTAGAGAATGTTATAGATCTATTGACAAAGTATAACAGCGGCGCGTTGTATGTTTTAAACTTACTTTCAAATAATGTATTACAACATCCTTATGTCAACTCTTTGTCTATAAAATTTCCGTTCCTATTTTTCTAATATAAAAATGCGATACATTTTTCATTTTATTATGTAAAATAATTAATTGAAACATTAGTTTTCGACGTGCATTTTAAAAGCGGTGAAAACGCCTTCAAGGTGTTTGCCGGTGTACGTACTCGGTGTTTCCAGAGACATAAACTGACAATAAAAAAATTATTATGGTGACAAGGGAGCTGATGATGACCATGAAGTGCTCCAACTCGATGGCCACTGCTGCCTGCTGGACTACTGTGTCCTGAAACTTCAAATAAAGAACGCCACAAATACGTTGTCGCTCCTGGGGAGCTATGAAAAAATAGTTATTCATTTTTATTAATATAATAATTTGTAGAATAAAGGTAATAAACTAACACACTGTTCTCCTAATGGTAAGTGAATGCTGTGGCTTACATCTATATCTTCGATAAGAATAAAAACATAGGTGCGTCACCCCTAAGGTCTAGGATTGAATTCCTCGTTTCCAGTAAAAAAGGGTATCCGGTTCTCTACACTCACCGTACGAAATATAACAGCATTATGTTATTATTTTACGCTGTTATTCAAACCAGAGCACTGCTTGGCTGCAGATGTTAACACCGGTTGAGTCACATTGCAGAAAGTTATAACTGCAGCACGAACGGCAGGTAAGGGTAGGAATCACGCTCGTCTAGAAAACCAGCCTGAAATAGCATCATTATGCTTCTGTTTATATGACGACATGTATATAATAAGTGACGGAAAACGGAGATCCTTTTTTACTGGTAATGAGTCATTGTGTCTTAGCCGTCAGAGGTGAAGCACGTTCATTTTGATTCTTGATAGAGGAAGTAAGTGTCCTTAGGCCACAGCATCCACTTACCATCAGGTCGACAGTGTGCTTGTTGGTTACGCTCATTTCTATAAAAACAAGTGCAGGAAAGCACCCCGATCAATAATGAATTTGATAAAATTCATTCTTATATATCCTTTACTTTTTTTACAAAGCATCACTATTCTCGCGGGATAGACAATACCTATATTTTAATATTAATATATTTTTACGTTATCCAAAATAAACTGGCTGCGATACATTCGTAAAACTATGACTTTATGTGCAACTAGACGCTAACGGCTTCGATCACTACAACTTTTCATTGCAAGTTATGATTTGGAAACTCGGTCCAACAAAGAAAAACAACACAACAAAAAACAAATTGTTGGTTACAAATGATTCTAGGATCTAGGTACATGTATACGCGTTCATAAAACAAGTTGAACATGGCTTCGGCATAACTTGAAATACTTGAAAGTTCTGTCTATTGTCATTTGTTGCGAAATAAACATACAAAATTAGGAATATTCTTTAACACTTTCACTGTACGGTTTCCAGACACAACAGTAAAACAATAGCAATAACCCATATATGGGTCGCGGGACTTGTTCCGCTAGATTCCGACGACAGAAATGTTGCCGGCCCGTCACACACGGACACTACACACTCACCTAGTGCCACAAACACTGATAGGTCAACTGGTGAGACACAGCGAGTCCGCAGACGGCTCCGCCGCACACCCCTTCACACCGCGTACACACCGTACACCCGCGTCCCTGGGCGGTTCTCACCGTCCAGAACATCGAACGACACGTATTAGCCGTCAGAGACGGGGCCCACCACCCCCTGTTCGGACGGCCGTTAGGTAACTCAACCACGTGCACCTTCACTATCATACGAGTCATCGTTACGCAAGTAACGATGCAAAATTGTTTAAATTCACCTTTTACAGGAGGCCCTGAGACCTATGAAGCCGGAAAAGCCAAAAGGCTTACAGCAACCATTAAAAGGCTAACATCATTAGAAACTAGTCCTAAACACGCATCACGGGTTCACGAGACAGTGAACGTGTTAGTAGAAGACTAAAATCAGTACTCGTATAATAATTTTAGGTTATTATTTACTTACCATATTCTCCTTTAATAACTCGTCACAGTTTACTTTTGTAATGAAAATTTGTCTTATCTGACTCTGATCACGTCGCCTTTAGCATTTTACATCACGTAAACAAGATACTTGTGTACAAGTGTTAAGCGGCGGTGTAAGAATATCCACTCACACACATATCGTCCCGAAGGTGTCTTAACAGGCGACAGAGGGTATCTGAAACTGGAGCCTGCAGCAGCATCTTCCTGATATCAAATCAAATCAATATAAAATGTCCCGCCTGCCAAGCGTGGCAACTATGGCAAAATCCATGCTATGAGACAATCTATGGGGGAGGCCTATGTTCAGCAATGGACTTTTATAGACTGTAATGGATTGATGGTAACGAGATGGATGTAAAGTCGATGGATGCAGATATTTATTTTTTATTTTTCATTTTATAGAATAAGGGTATCGAACGAGCACACAGTCCACCTGATAATATGCGGATGCTGTGACTTGTAGACATCTACATTTATCCTCGATTAAGTATCAAAATGAAGATACGTTGACATCCCTGAGGACTAAGAAGGAATGCCTCGTTTCCAGCAAAAAGGGTATCCGATTCTCTACACTCACTATACGATACACAGCAGCATTAAGCTGCTATTTTACGCTGGTATTTTCTGAGAGCTGGTTCCTTCCCCTGTCAAGCTGACCCGTTTATGCTACAACCATAATACAGCTACAGCGTGGCCCTACCACGTATTAGCGTTTGTACATGGCTCAAGTCCATGTTATTGGCATTGCTCAGGGAAGAGGCGTTCAGCAGTGACGGTATAGTTAACCTGCCATCTATGAGATAGTATTAAATCTTTCTCGCATTTCCCATATTCGCCATAATGTACAACACCCACGGGACTAAAAGAAAGAGAAATTCCGCCCCAATTATATGGCAATATATATTTGAAAATATTATTATATAACAATTGAAACTTTAGATACCGACCCAGCTAAGTGCCGAGTCGTCGTATAACTCACATCCCTAGTTGACGCGCCTTTTGAATAATAAATTCGCTTGGAGATTCGTTGCTTAAGTTTCCAGTTTGTTCTTACATTCGTGGTTGTGAACTAGGTGCAGTTTATTTAAAACTCCTCTTTCGTTAGAAACCTCTCCCTCAGGGTGTGACATTTCTTATTATTTCTTTTCTTTAATAAAGAAAATTGAAGTGTCTTTCCGTAATATCAAAATAAATGCGTTTTGTGGAGCTGAGAGAGGTTTGTCCGGGCTAACCTTCGGAATGACTGAACCGATTGAGATGAAACTTCACGAACAGATAGAGAGCATTGACAGAAGTTACTTTAGCTGTATAGTTTTTGTCTGCCTGTCTGTTTATCCGGGCTAACCTTCGGCATGACTGAACCGATTGAGATGAAACTTCACGAACAGATAGAGAGCATTGACAGAAGTTACTTTAGCTGTATAGTTTTTGTCTGTCTGTCTGTTTGTGCGGGCTAACCATCGGCATGACTGAACCGATTGAGATGAAATTTCACGGACAGATAGAGAGCATTGACAGAAGTTACTTTAGCTGTATAGTTTTTGTCTGTCTGTCTGTTTGTCCGGGCTAACCTTCGGCATGACTGAACCGATTGAGATGAAACTTCACGAACAGATAGAGAGCATTGACAGAAGTTACTTTAGCTGTATAGTTTTTGTCTGCCTGTCTGTTTGTCCGGGCTAACCATCGGCATGACTGAACCGATTGAGATGAAACTTCACGAACAGATAGAGAGCATTGACAGAAGTTACTTTAGCTGTATAGTTTTTGTCTGTCTGTCTGTTTGTCCGGGCTAACCATCGGCATGACTGAACCGATTGAGATGAAACTTCACGACAGATAGAGAGCATTGACAGAAGTTACATTAGCTGTATAGTTTTTGTCTGCCTGTCTGTTTGTCCGGGCTAACCTTCGGCATGACTGAACCGATTGAGATGAAACTTCACGAACAGATAGAGAGCATTGACAGAAGTTACTTTAGCTGTATAGTTTTTGTCTGACTGTCTGTTTGTCCGGGCTAACCTTCGGCATGACTGAACCGATTGAGATGAAACTTCACGAACAGATAGAGAGCATTGACAGAAGTTACTTTAGCTGTATAGTTTTTGTCTGTCTGTCTGTTTGTCCGGGCTAACTTTCGGAATGACTGAACCGATTGAGATGAAACTTCACGACAGATAGAGAGCATTGACAGAAGTTACTTTAGCTGTATAGTTTTTGTCTGTCTGTCTGTTTGTCCGGGCTAACCTTCGGAATGACTGAACCGATTGAGATGAAACTTCACGACAGATAGAGAGCATTGACAGAAGTTACTTTAGCTGTATAGTTTTTGTCTGTCTGTCTGTTTGTCCGGGCTAACCTTCGGAATGACTGAACTGATTGAGATGAAACTTCACGAACAGATAGAGAGCATTGACAGAAGTTACTTTAGCTGTATAGTTTTTGTCTGTCTGTCTGTTTGTCCGGGCTAACCATCGGCATGACTGAACCGATTGAGATGAAACTTCACGAACAGATAGAGAGCATTGACAGAAGTTACTTTAGCTGTATAGTTTTTGTCTGCCTGTCTGTTTGTCCGGGCTAACCTTCGGAATGACTGAACCGATTGAGATGAAACTTCACGAACAGATAGAGAGCATTGACAGAAGTTACTTTAGCTGTATAGTTTTTGTCTGTCTGTCTGTTTGTCCAGGCTAACCTTCGGCATGACTGAACCGATTGAGATGAAACTTCTCGAACAGATAGAGAGCATTGACAGAAGTTACTTTAGCTGTATAGTTTTTGTCTGTCTGTCTGTTTGTCCGGGCTAACCTTCGGCATGACTGAACCGATTGAGATGATACTTCTCGAACAGATAGAGAGCATTGACAGAAGTTACTTTAGCTGTATAGTTTTTGTCTGTCTGTCTGTTTGTCCGGGCTAACCTTCAGCATGACTGAACCGATTGAGATGAAACTTCACGAACAGATAGAGCGCATTGACAGAGGTTACTTTAGCTGTATAGTTTTTGTCTGTCTGTCTGTTTGTCCGGGCTAATCTTCGGCATGACTGAACCGATTGAGATGAAACTTCACGAACAGATAGAGAGCATTGACAGAAGTTACTTTAGCTGTATAGTTTTTGTCTGTCTGTCTGTTTGTCCGGGCTAACCTTCGGCATGACTGAACCGATTGAGATGAAACTTCACGAACAGATAGAGAGCATTGACAGAAGTTACTTTAGCTGTATAGTTTTTGTCTGTCTGTCTGTTTGTCCGGGCTAACCTTCGGAATGACTGAACTGATTGAGATGAAACTTCACGAACAGATAGAGAGCATTGACAGAAGTTACTTTAGCTGTATAGTTTTTGTCTGCCTGTCTGTTTGTCCGGGCTAACCTTCGGAATGACTGAACTGATTGAGATGAAACTTCACGAACAGATAGAGAGCATTGACAGAAGTTACTTTAGCTGTATAATTTTTGTCTGTCTGTCTGTTTGTCCGGGCTAACCTTTGGAATGACTGAACTGATTGAGATGAAATTTCACGAACAGATAGAGAGCATTGACAGAAGTTACTTTAGCTGTATAGTTTTTGTCTGTCTGTCTGTTTGTCCGGGGCTAACCTTCGGCATGACTGAACCGATAGAGATGAAACTTCTCGACAGATAGAGAGCATTGACAGAAGTTACTTTAGCTGTATAGTTTTTGTCTGTCTGTCTGTTTGTCCGGGCTAACCTTCGGCATGACTGAACCGATTGAGATGAAATTTCACGAACAGATAGAGAGCATTGACAGAAGTTACTTTAGCTGTATAGTTTTTGTCTGCCTGTCTGTTTGTCCGGGCTAACCTTCGGAATGACCGAACCGATTGAGATGAAACTTCACGAACAGATAGAGAGCATTGACAGAAGTTACTTTAGCGGTATAGTTTTTGTCTTTCTGTCTGTTTGTCCGGGCTAACCTTCGGCATGACTGAACCGATTGAGATGAAACTTCACGAACAGATAGAGAGCATTGACAGAAGTTACTTTAGCTGTATAGTTTTTGTTTGTCTGTCTCTTTGTCCGGGCTAACCTTCGGAATGACTGAACCGATTGAGATGAAACTTCACGACAGATAGAGAGCATTGACAGAAGTTACTTTAGCTGTATAGTTATTTATTTCAAAAATCTTGAATATTTTATTTTGAAATGGAAAAATTAATAATCATTGATGATTATTTAAAAAAATATTAATACATTAATAGATCCTGTAGTGAATAAAAGGGAATGCGTAATTCAAAACAATTCTTAAATTATGTGTATATTTCTGTATATTAAGTTTGTTAAGTTTTTAAGAGTATTTTTGTTGAACCTGTTTATTTTAGGATTGCGTGGGTTTCTTTTCATAAGGAACTACTCTACATGTCAGACGCCAGTAACCTTGTCTTTTTTAGACCTGACTTTGGTGAAACAGTACAGCAGAACCTTCATTTTTCTTGTTGATTTCTTTTACATCGTTATTCGCAAAATAACTTAAGATGCTTAAAACATATTCACTTTTAATATCTCGTAAATTATCTGATTAATTTTTATTTTAATGATTTCTTAAATTTACGCGAACACTACACATTGAATAAAACTATTATTTACGAATTTTATGGCGTTTAATTACTACTCTAACATATTTTTAACGTGAAACTTCGGGATAGTAAAAATAAGTTAAAGTAGTAATTAAACGCGATAAAATCCGTAAATAATAGTTTTATTCAAGTTGTATTTTATTTATTAATAATAAAAAATAACTTTATCGCCACTCTTTACTATTCTCCGGTATCATCAAGGCAGTTTAATACATAAATTGCACAATGGTAAACATCCAGACACGGAGCAATTTGTAGGCCATACAAATATTTGTTCCGTGCGGGATTCGAGGCCGCGACCCTCACCGCCGCAACTCAATGGTAAGATACTGCACCACGGGGCTGTCAGTATTAGTTTTATATAAAGCACAATTTTCAATTTATTATTTTAATATTATATTACACCCAGACTAGCACTCTCAAAAGTGCAAGCTGTCGGGCACTGCAACTTTGTTTGTACAGTGTTATTATATTGATATCTTAAATAGTCAAAAGTTACAGCCTATATAGTTATAGCCCATCCGACTGCTGGGCACAGGCCTCCTCTCATTCTGAGAGGGTTTTAGGGCAAGAAAATGACCGCCGCGCTGCCCCAATGCGTGTTGGCGAACTTCACATGTCTTCGAAATATTTTTTTTCTTATTTCTCAGACATGCAGGTTTCCTCACGATGTTTCCCTTCATCGCCGAGCAAGTGGTAAATTAGCACTTAAAAAAAACTTTTCGTTGGTGCTGGCGGGGATCGAACCCGGTTTGCTCGCGTATTGTGAAATTTACAGCGAGCGCTAACCATCTGAGCTACCACGGCCACTTACGCGGCTTATCTTAAATAGTACAGCTCATTAAATATTTTTTTTTAGTGTAACAAAGGACTGGTCACCTACATCGATCCTCGACTAGGAATCAAAATGCATATTATGTGTTATATACAAAAAAATCAAACAACGCTCATATTAATAAAACATTAGTAGTAGTAGAAAGTTGATATAAGACACTCCATTAAGCCGTGAACGGAGTTGATTTGAAACTCGAAAGAAACTTTATCGATGCTTTTAATATCCGGTGGTAGTAGGTGCTTTCACCGACACAATTGCTGCCTCGAATCGGGCAAACTTTTATTCACTCATATTAAAGATCATAAGTTGATTTTGAGCTAAAACTTTATTGTTCTTTTTCTTTTTGATTTTTTATACAGAAGACAAATGCAAAACGAGCATGTGTATGACTTGATTCGGTGGTCATCTTGCCACCACAGGTTTAAACATCTGCAATACTAAGGCAATGCAAGTGCATTGCCGCCTTTTTGATAGATAGGCTATTTTGCTAAAGATCACTAAGTCATATCAACCCTGAAAAATCGTTGTAGCTTGGCAAGAAATTCCGAAAAAAAAAACCCTTATTTAGAAAACACGTTCATTTCGTTCGTAGTCTTTTTTATATAATATGGGAGCGAAACGAGCACGCACTCCACCCTCAAAGACTCCACTTGATCCATACGAAACACAGCAGTATTAAGCTACTATTTTACGCAAGTATTCTGTGAGATCGTGGTCCGTCCTCAGTCGAGTCGACCTATTTGTGATACAGCCATTATATAGCTGCACTGTGGCTCTACCTCATAATAGTTTAAAAATAATACTTTTAAAAAATAATTTCGAAATTATTTAAAATAAAAGAATAGTACTCGTATTAGAAATTATTCTGAAGGTTAATTGTTAAAAATAATAAAAGTATGAGAGCGGATCTTCAACTTTTATTTTAGTACAAGGGTGACAAAGGAGCACACAGTCCACCTGATGGTAAGTGGTTGCTGTAGCCCATAGACATCTACATCTATCCTTGATTACAAATCAAAATGCAGATGCGTTCTCACCCGTGAGGACTAAGATGGAATGCCTCTATTTTAGTAAAATCGGTCTCCGGTTCTCTACACTCACCATACGAAACACAGCAGCGTTGAGCTGCTATTTCACGCTGGTATTCTGTGAGAGCTTGGTCCTTCCCCGGTTGAGCCGACCCATTCGTGCTATATCTATACTAATATAACTGCAGCATGGCTCTTCTACGTTAATGCACGCACTTGCTCTCTTGCTTTCGAAATTAATCATTATCAGGAATAAGACACATCAAGCATACAGTTCGACTATTATATGATAAAACCAAAGTATGCTAACCAACAATAACACAAGGCAGCTTCTCAGCTACAAGGTCATCCTTGCCTACACTAGTAGGATAACCCAACTGGCCATAGTAACGACAGTGATACTCGTAGAATTATCGACTGATTCCTTTAGTCGTCTGCACGATACTTTATACTGCTAGAACAAATGAGAGATTACAGTTCTACCCTCAATTTTTCGTAGTTACTTTTATGTTTTTTACCCTCATTGCTAGCAATTCATATCTTAGAATTCTAAGAAAAACAGGTGTCATTTTAAATAAGTCACTTTTTTTAATTAATTTTTTTAAATAATATTTTTTATACAGAATAGCGGCAAACGAGCATGCGGTTCACCTCACCATGGTAAGTGACTACCGCCGCCCATGATCAACAACCAGGGGAATTGCAGATGCATTGCCGGCCTTTTAGAAAGGAGTGAGTTTTTACTTGAAGGTCCCTTAATCGAATCGCTCCGGAAAAATCGCCGGTAGTAAACGATTCCACAAAGAGGTCCTACGGGGAAGAAATTTCCTAGTAAAACGCATAGTAGTGCACCGCCAAGCATCTAGATGGTGTGGATGGTGTCGTGAGTTTTATAGCGATGTGCTTCCTGATAGTTGTCGTGCTGCACATACCTTGTTTATTTCCCACTATCGCTTCATACGGCACCCATAAAATGATGTCGGGTTGTAAATATTTTTACGCCACCACTACACGGATCAGGTATGCAATATGCGACTTCGTATTGAATGAAATTCCGTTGATTATACGAGCTAACATACAGGCACATAACTAAATGTGTAGAGGTTACTACAAAAGTAACTTATGGATGCTTAAACATTTATAGGTATTCATCTCTTGCGCCTTTCTAGGTCAACTTCATTTTTATATAAGTTTATAAGATTTATTTACTTGAACAGGTAAATAGACTCTTCCAATTTCTAAAGCGCTTTATGAATTGATTAACACTTCTTTTACGGATTTTATTATGTTAAATTTCTTATTTTAATTCCCGATAATTTGGGTGCTTTCCAGTACCCATGGTCACGGGGGACTGAGGTAACTGACGTCCCGATATCAGTGTTTACCTGGAGTAACTTCAGCTTTTTAATTAATCTTTATGGTCCGATCTACGCAGAAAGAACTTACGGTCTCTTGAAGTCTTGCAGTGGTATATTTAGGTTTAGTTTTAATTTTATTAATTACAGGATCCCAAGCAGGTGGTAGTACGGTACCCAGCCTCTTTTCTATTGAAATTAGGATGTTTTTTAATTTCAATCTCACGTGTTACCCTTGGAAGGGATCGATGTTCTTTCGCGAGGATTTGTGGTTAACACTGACATCGGGACCGTCAGTCACCTCAGTTTCCCGTAACCATGGGTGCTGGAAGGCACCCGAAACATCGGGAATTAAAAATCAAGAAATTAAACACGATAAAATCCGTAAAAATAGTTTTAACCAATGTGCAGTTTTCGCATAAGTAATCATATGCGATTTATGAAAATAGAATTTATGATGCTATGGATAAATCATTTTTGAGAAAGCTAAATGCTCTGTCTGAGCTATGCAGGACCACATCTCAAATTTATATGTAATCAGTGAAATGTGTTTCATTTAAAATATTAGCTTCATCTGCATCAGCCTGTAAAAGTTCTTGGACATGAGTATTCTTTGTACTTGGATACGGATGATAATTGCAACGTTTTGCAGTCGCTAGTACCTTTGACGCTATCACCCGTCACCGTACTGAGTGACGGGTGGTAGCGTCAGCATACTGGGTGACGGGTGGTAGCGTCACCGTCGGTCATCTGGTTGTTTGGTGTAAGTGGGGTGGTGATACCGTCATCAATCGGCAGCTATAATATATTTTTGGCATTTTCCATAATCGCCTCTTAGGAGACAAAATTGGGTGATAAATTATCTTATACCATCATCACATCGTCTGTTCCATGTTAACTTATTTACTTAAAAGCCTTCATGTTTTTTTATAGAATAAGGGTAACAAACAATCACACAGTTCACCTGATGGTAAGTGGATGCTGTGGCCCATAGACATCTACATTTATCCTCGAAGAATTAAGAAGGAATGCCTCGTTTCCAGTAAAAAAGGTCTCCAGATCTCTACACCCACCATACGAAACACAGTAGCAAAAAGCTGCTATTTTACGCTGCTATTCTGAGAGAGCGTGGTACTTCTCGGTGGCGCCGACCCATTTGTGCTACAACCAGAATATAGCTGCAGCGTGGCTCTACCACGTATGAAAATGTCAATAGAGCCTCATAAATAACCAGACATTTCAATACGTTAGAGTTTTTGATATATGAGTAATTGAAACTTTTTAACTATGTCGTTGGTCTAGAGTTTGTAAACTCGGTCGCTAATCATGTGGTCCTAGGTTCGAATCCCCAGTTGGGCGAAAATCTCAATAGCAGCCCGGAGTTAGAAAGTTGGTTGGTTAGAAGGTTGGCCCCCGTGCTTAGGAAAGCACGATCTCTCTCCGGTAACGTAGAATTAGTTTCGTACCATCGGACTATGAGATTGAGGGAGTAGAGAGTTCACCTGTGCTTGCGCATACACTTGGGCACTATAACCCTGTCCTGCGCAGAAGGCTATTCTTCGCTAGGATGAGCCGCCGTGGCCAAAATTCGGGCTGGAAGACATTATTATATTACTTTTAATTTAAACTCTTTCAATAAGCATCTTAAATTGTATTTCATTTATCACCTTTAAAACTTTGTAACAGTTCTTACTTTGATTTGTTATGTAGCAACGGAGATAAAAAACGTATTATGTTGCTCGAAAGATAAACACAAGCACAAACAACCACTCTTTGTTATCTACTCCAATCTAAAGCTTTTGAGATTAGTTCGCAGATTGTTTAAGTGAAAGTATCAGAGACATGAGGATAATCACGATCAAACAAAAAACATAATTGCGTTTAATGTAAATTAAAGGTCTATAACATTAGTAGGTATAGTGCTCTTTGATCTATTCTTGCCGTCAAGCAGTAGATCGCGGCCTGCTGCGTACAGGCTGCAAGGTATTCCATCTTCCTCAGAAGTAACATCTCATCTGTAGCTGGCTGACCGAATAGACTGTGATTTCTCCGACATCTCCTATGAAACCTTTAAGTATGTGATGAGGTGTGTATGTGAGGTAGTGAATTACCAGTTATTATTAGGTCTTTTCCTGTGAAATTGCCATTTTTTAAGAAAAAGTTACCGTAATTTCCTTTTCTATTAATCAAGTTAATCAAAGTAATCTATGTATCTCTGCCAACGCAGTGGCAGTTTATTGAGGCAAGAAATTCTTCTTGAAGACATTTGTACTGCCTCTCGGGTATTGAATTTTTTCCCGCCAAAAAGTTATCCAAATTCTGGAAAAAGTAGAAGTCTGTAGGCGCAAGGTTTGGTGAGCACGGTAGATGACGGAGAGCTTCCAACCCTTGTAATTTGGGGACGATTTGTTGTGCAGTATGAGGTCGTGCGTTGTCATGCGATAGCAGCGGGGATGAGCGATTGACCAAAGCTGGAGACGTGCGAGCTTCTCCATCATTGTATTTAGTTCTTCCCAGTACACATGTGTAGTAATGCTCATCCCGTCTGGTAAGAAGCTGTGATGGTTCACACCGGCGCTGGACCACCAAACAGTGAACGTTACTTTTCTAGGGGTAAGTTTTTGTTTTGGGCATTGTTTAGGTGCTGAACCAGGATCTAACCAACTTGCTGAGCGCTTGCAATTGTCAAACATAATCCACTTTTCATCGCAGGTAACAACGCTGATCAAAATTCCTTCGTTTGTGTGCCTGTTAAGCACTTCGAGTACTTCACGCTGCCGATCATGGGTTACCCATTTGACAAGCTTTTTTACTTTACCAATTTGACGCAAATGGACCAAACTTATTTTGATGCTAACTTCGAAAGTTGTTGCTAATTCATGAGTAGATTGAGTATCGTCAGCACTCACAATTGCCTTTAATTCGTCATTGTCGATCAAAGTTTTCTGATGACCACGGGGTTTAACAGGTGGTGCGTACGTTTGTAATATTCGCTCCGTAAGGCCAGCGCCACATTTGACGGAAATTCCGACGCCGAACTTCCGCGGGAGTAAATACGTTACCATAGGTTGCAGCCACACTGAATATTCAGTGGCAGATTTTCAGTCGACCGCCAACGTGGTCGTAATGGATCCGATAGAAGTGATAGCTATTTATGAGGCATTAGGAAAAGAAAGAAAAAGAAAGCGTAAATATTGGGTTCATCCCTTTAATACTCTTCGACTAGAAATTGGACAATTTCATACTTTGTTAGACATAATCCAGATAAAGCATTCGAATATTATCGAAAGTCCATACAATCATTTGATGTATTGTATTGTTGAATTTAACGAAGGACTATATTACCAAGCAAAATACAAAACATAGAACGGCTATATCTCCTGAAGAATGGCTGACCGTTACGTTAAAGTAAGATAAATAATAATAGTGTAAATAATATAACTTATTTATTATGATTATTCAAATCTTTAGTTTTAATTGAAATGAATTTCTGGACCTATTATATGCTGCAATATTTCCTCTATTTCCTCAATTGAGTGTGCTGTTTCAGTTTCAGCTGATTGAATTGGATGAACTTGAGTTTCAATAGATTCGGGTGACTGTATGGTCGAATAGCAACTTGTACTGTTTGTATTCGTAGTATATGGTTGGTACACCGGCGGTGGCCCATCTGCTATATATGTTGTAGGTGACTGTTCGTATGTACTATAACAAGGATGGTTGTAACAATACGTTTGATTATGTGATATTTTGAATGGGTTACGATATTTGATTTTATAAATCAAATTCATCACTTCGATTCGGAACTTACAATTTTGTCTTTCATTCAGGCTCTTGATTTGAGGAAGTAAAAATTTCATGTCGGCATCTTCAACTTCTTTAAATGATTGTTGCTTTTTATTCATTGCTGTAATTAAACTCTGTTGAAAGACTGTCATTTTGGATTTTCTTTTTATTTGAGTGGTCCCTGGAACTTCATCAGTTTGAGGTGGACTCAAATTCTCAATTACAGTTAGTTGTGAGTTTGCATTACTTGATAATTCATCACTAGAATTTTCATTTTGGTGTTCTATTCGGCTTTTCTCTAGAGTTCCTAAGGCAAACTCTATTTTGCACTTCGATAATAAATCGTTCAGTGTCGAACATCCTGTGCGTGCGCCGTCAACGCGAGTTATCCGCCGAATGTGGCGCGATGCATACAAATACCTGGAATACGATCTTACGCCGATGGAAGATCAGTACGCGGAGGACGGAGCAGACGCGAGAGCGAGCGGTCCGCCACGGAGCGACCGATCGTCCGCGACGGAGCGACCGATCTTCCGCGTAGTGTGGTCGCTATTTGTAATTTATATGCAATAACATGTATTGACATATGTAAATTACATTTGCGTTTTTATTTTAAGTACATGCAAAAAAAAATCAAATAATATTCAAATATATTGCAATAAAATAGTTATTTGATTTGAAATGGTCACTACTGCAAGATAGAAATTTCATAGGTAAAGACCTATTATTATTAGACTGTTTCTACAAAAAGACATAAACTTAATTGTGTAACTGTATTTATTCCCATACTAGATACAATAATAAAATCATAAATGTATTATTTTTATAGAAACCTTTAAATTTAGGAACACATTATTTTTTTGATAAATATAAGCAATCTGAAAATGAAAAATATTCAATGAAATGAAGGACTAAATATAGCTGCGGAACGAATACACCCATTAAAATTTTATTTACTGCTCACCTTTTTGTAGTTATCGCTAAAAGGGCCTCGATATCGTGTAATAACCATTGCGTTTCCGGGGAAATTGGTTAAGATGGTGCATTTTTATCGTAAAAATTCGCAATCTTACAAAAACTTTTTTTAATTAATATAAGAAATCACGCTGCCTAAACCAAGTCTATAAGAAGTTATGGTTTGTGGTATGAACTACAAGTAGTTTACTTCGGGGTTTGAGCGAACGTTTGCAGTTGGACGGTCGTAGTGCACCCTCAACAAGAATAGGACTATCGAAGTGACATTTCACTTACTACTGTCACATTTTTTTATAAAGTTAATGATCACAAACGAGCACACATTCACCTGTTGGTATGTGACTTTATGGGTACCTACTTCTATCATCGGTTAAGAATCAAAATAGAGAAATGTATTATCATCCCTGAAGACTAAGATAGAATAATTCGATGTCAGTAAAAAGGGTCTCCGTTTCTCCATTTTCGTCACTCACCATACGGCACACCACACGACACAGCAGCCTTTTGTTGTTATTTCATGCTGGTATTCTAAACAAGCGTGTTCCTTCCCTGCTCAAACCAATCCATGTATGCTGCAGCTATAAGGAACCGCAGCGCGGATTTAAGGGAATAAAATAAAAAAATTAAATAATGAATTGAATAAATACTATAATATATATATATATATATATATATATATATATATATATATATATATATATATATATATATATATATAGTATCTGGATGACCGAGATTTGCTCAGTTTTTTTTGAAATTACAGTTACATACAAATTACAAACTAATGAAACATGAATAACATTTTTTTGATCTTATTGATAGATAAAACTGAACTGATTATTTGAATAAAAAATCATGAGTCATATCATCATCATTTAATTAAATTTTTCGTATTTTTAAAAAATACTAAAAAAGGGGCTCGAAATAATAGATTTTCTCACAAAAGAAGGGAATTTGAAAAAAAAAGGAAAAAAGTCGGACCGACGACAGTACGAGCGACTATTACATCAAAATTAAAAATTACCTTCATATTTTTCTTATTGTAGCAATTTTTCCTTGCCTGAAAACACAGACAAAAAGACACATTTTCTATAAATAAATCCTAGATAGATCAATTTATTGCCCCCGAAACTCCCTGTACACTAAATTTTATGAAAATCGTTGGAGCTGTTTCCGAGATTCCAATTATATATATATATATACAAGTTACAAATTGCTCGTTAAAGGTATAGGATATATTTAATTCATTTTTCATTGACATTCAAAATTTTGAATAATTTACTGCTAACGTACGTAAGAACCGATGAAAATATAATAATTTCATGACCTAGTGCTCTCACTAAGATATTGCGTGTGGTTATATTTTTTTTTACTCTATTATTACCATCGCTTAAAAATAATTTTGTTTGGTACACGGTGTAGCGTGTTTCCTTAACACTTTATAATTATTAATGCTAAATGATATGGACGTTAAATGCTATGATTGTAATATGTAAAATCAACCGCGCTGAGTGCTGATTTATTAATTGAAGCTAAGTAAAATAAAATATTACCGGGTGTTTGGTGGGTGGTCCGACAAACTGAAATGGGAGATAGATGGGTTCGTTAGAAGCATATTTTCTTAGTAATTTTTTTCTATCTCATACCATTTTTTTTAAATGAATTTTGAACATCTTTTGTTATTATCCCAATTTTCTAGTATTTTGGTTCAATAACTTCTACTATTTCTAGTTTTCTACCATTTTTTTTTATTTTTCCTAAGAAATATGATTTTTTGAAAATAAAAGAAAGATTTAAAGCCCAAAAGGCATAAGAAAAAATACTTACGACACATTGAAAGTGAACAAACGAGAAAAAAATTGTAAGCCCTTAAGTTTCCAGCCCCTTATAAATAAATATGTTGAGTAATTTCAAATGGCCATCGAAAATCAAATATTTCGTACATTTTAAAGTGAGTAAAGTAACTTACACTAATTTTTTTATGCTAGGTATCGTTGAAGAAGATTTTGCGTGGCGTACAGAATTTTGCAGCTTTATACTGCACAAAGATGTCGACGATAATCAATTTTCGAAGAGCATTTTATGGACCGACGAGTCAAAGTTTACACGAGAAGGCATTTTCAATCAACATAATTTACATTATTGGTCAGATAAGGTTGAAAATCCACGTAAAACGAGACAAATATAGCATCAGACACGGTTTAGTGTTAACGTGTGGGCAGGTGTGATTGGAAAATATTTAATCGGTCCTCCTTATGTAATTACCTTACCTGATAATTTAAACGGAGATAATTATTTACATCTTTTACAAAATGTTCTCTCAACACAAGAATAACATTTCAAAACGATGGCTGCCCTGCCCACTATCGCAGAACCGTAAGGGAATATTTAGATGCGGTATTTCCGAACACGTGGATAGGTAGACTCGGTACTATCGAATGGCCTGCGAGATCGCCAGATCTGACTCCACTGGATTTTTTATATCTGGGGCGGAGCAAAGGAAATTGTATACGAAAATGAAATACAAACAAAAGAAGAGTTGACTGGAAAAATAAATGCTGCTTTTCATATTATGAAAGAAGAAATGCGATTAAAAACTACAACGACTGAAATAGGTCGAAGACATCGAGCGTGTCTGCATAATGTAGGAGGACTTTTTGAACAAAACTTGTAAATTTAGTAAAAAAATACTAGTACTTATTTTTTTATTATTATTGAGCAAGACCCTGTTTAGTGTAGTGTACACATAACCATTAAATTTTTTGTATTAAATACAATAATAGGCGCTCGTATGAGCTGGTAGCTGGTAACCCGCGGGTCCTAGGCGGCAATTTTTTAATTTCCCCGCCATCACATTCAATTATCAATGATTTTGTTAGATAATCTAAAGTTTTATTTGACATGTGATATACCGATAGAAAGAGGGTAAATCAGGGAAGTTTTTAAGGCCATTTGAAATTACACAACAATTTTATTTATTTTTAAGGGGCTGGAAACTTAGGGGTTTATAATTATTTTTTTCGTTTGTACACTTTCAATGTATCGTAAGTATTTTTTCTTACGCTTTTTGGGCGTTAAATCTTTTTTTAATCT
This sequence comes from Parnassius apollo, assembly GCA_907164705.1. Classification (NCBI taxonomy): domain Eukaryota; kingdom Metazoa; phylum Arthropoda; class Insecta; order Lepidoptera; family Papilionidae; genus Parnassius; species Parnassius apollo. The sequence goes on from CAJQZP010001314.1 coordinate 175,824, forward strand.
TAAACAAATCATTATACTTAGGAAAAATAAAGTAATGGTAGAAAACTAGAAATACTAGAAGTTATTGAACCAAAATACTAGAAAATTAGGAAAATAACAAATAATTTTTAAAAATTCATGTAAAAAAAATGGTAAGAGATAGAAAAAAATTATATAGAAAATATACTTCTAATGAACCCATCTATCTCCCATTTCAGTTTGTCGGACCATCCAACAAACACCCTATATATATATATATATATATATAAAGAGTATATATATATATATATATATATAGGGTGTTTGTTGGATGTTAGAGTGTTCAGTTTGCTTCAGGAACAGCGCTGCGCGGCTCACCAGCTTCCGCGCGCCCCCCGCGCTCCAGCAACGCGCCCGCCAGCCGCAGCGCCTCTCATGCCGCGCTGAACGGCAGCAGCAGCAGCACTGCCTCCAGCTCGCTAGAGCGTATTTTTTTAAGAATCTCTAGAAAGAAATCGTCTGCGGAGCTACAGTTGTAAGCCGCCATAAGCAAAGGGGGCTGCACAGGTTGCCCTCTTGCCTCGGCTACCTGCCGTTTATTCTCTGCACACACTGATAGGCATTCCGATATTGAATCCGCGGCTTTTTCTGCACCTATTGTTTTCTTGGTTGGCATGTTCAAGCCTGGTAATCCTGGAACAGGCGCGTGTTGTTAGCCGGTGGCGAGCGGCTCGTCGGATTCGTCGGTGTCGCCGAGCACGAGTGGCTCGTCCGTCCGGCGCAGCGCGGAGTCGGCGCCGCACGACGCAGCTTGCAGCGTTATAATAACTTGAAAAAAATATCAAAAATGTAGTATTAAACGTTTGAAAAAAATTTTTTTGACTATTACTTTGCCTTTTGCCCTGAGACCTTGTGAAGTGACAAGGTCAAAGATGCCTACTAAATTTATTGTTTTTTTGGCGTTCGTAAAGTATATATGATTTGAATTTCGATAGATTAATTTATTTAATTCAAAATTTTCGTTTTTATATTTTGTAAAATATCAGTGCTATAGGCTTCTACCCTTTCACATGTTACGTCCTATTTTTTCCAGACGGTAAAAAAGGTCATCCAGTATATAAACATAATAATATAAGATATATCCTAAGCGATATTTGTAATAAATATAAAAATACAGAGCGTTGAGTCATAGCGAATAACAATTTCACGTACTCTTTAAAAAAAACAGTTATCGCGTTGAAATTGAAATTAATAAATTCACAGTTACGATTCAGTTATTCCATATTCGTGCTCAAAATACAACTCGCGGGAGTGCAACGTGACCTGGTTAAGGAGAATTAGTTCAATTTTAGTGCAGCAAATAAAATTGTACTGAAATAACACTATGTTTTAAAATAGATTTCTTCGGAATAAAGTGAAATTGCATATTTCACTTTATTCCGAAGAATTTTTTCCTTTATTGATCAAAGTTTTCAATTGTCTTACTAATCGGCCCGTAACAATCCATTACTAGACCATAATCGCCACTCTTGTCAGAAAATCATAAAGCGTATTTTCGGGTACCATTTGGTCTTTGTTTTATTAAAATCGGTTTATATTGAGTTAGTTTAAATGTATGGTGATTGTAGATAACCGAAGACCGACGGCTCGACCGGGGAAGGACCACGCTCTCACAGAATACCAGCGTCAAATTATAGCTTAATGCTGCTGTGTCTCGTATGGTGAGTGGGGAGAACCGGAGACCCTTTTTACTGGAAACGAGGCATTCCACCTAAGTCCTCACGGATGACAACGCATCTGCATTTTGATTCGTAATCGAGGATAGATATAGATGTCTATGGGCCACAGCAACCACTTACCATCAGGTGGACTGTATGCTCGTTTATCATCTTAACCTATAAAAAAAATTATCAAATGCTATGATTATCATTTTGAAGCGTAGGTATGAATTGACTCAATAGTGTGGTAATGAGATATTATATGCATTTTAATCTAATCGAGATAAAAAGTAAAGTAAGAACAAAAAATATTCTGCTAGTCACAGGTTTTCTCTCGTTTCAGGACGACAATGAAGATTCAGCTGAACTACCTCAATGCGTGTTGGTAGCTTTCTATAATAATAAATCATTAGCCTCACACAACTAAGTCTCAAATATTTGGAAAAAATTAAAGCTAAGGAGTACAGACGGAGAATTCAAATCTACAACTTTTTAGTTTAGGAGTGCGTCCGTACTAAAACGTTGTATTACGTAAAAGATCCACAATAAGCAGACATACATAAATATAATACGTAAACACTCACTCCTGTCACCCAGAGGGGTAAATAGAGACTACAGACTTCCATTTGGCACGATCTCGACACACCTCTCTCGCCTCCTCCACATCCATATACCTACGCATACATGCTCGTTGGTTAAGGGTACGCCTAATTTGGCCCGTCTTCAATATATCGCCAATTTGATCGATAAACTTTCACCTAGGACATCCCTTTCCGACTCGGCCGTTCACTTCTGTAACGTAAATTTGCTTTGTCACTCTTTCCTCATTCATTTTTTCCATATGACCAAACCACCGAAGCATTACTTTCTTAATCTTGGTCATAACATCATCTTGCAAACCACACTCTTCTCATATCATATAATTTCTCACCCTTTTATTTTGCGGATGGAAAATCATCTAATGACCCCTTTCGCTCTGGGTGGAGCGTAAGGGAGTGTCAGACTTTTACTGACTAAAAACCATCCGTGTTCCTTCAGTGCCCTTACGTTCCGGAGCCGCGGTATCTCTTTCGAACAGCCCGCAACCCCGGCAGGCGTCGGCCCTAGCGGGCCCCTTCACGCTGCTGACAGCTCTTTGAGGCGCGCGTGGAACAAAACGCGCCGTCGACACGGCCTGTCGTCACAGACGGACGGACGACGAGCTACCCATTGCTCGCCGTCCACAGGCCCGCGCCTACGGTGGCCGGGGGCCACGACGTAGCCCCCGACGCCCGGGGCGTCTCCCGCGGCGGCCGGGGGAGGAAAGCTGCTGCTCTCTCCTTCTCCCGCTCCGCTACCTCCTTCGCTAGCATCACTGCTTCGCAGAAGGTGGTGACGGCATCCCATTCCGTCTCGCTCGGGACCATGGCTTCGACCAGGGCCGGACGCGAGAGTTCGCCGCCGCCTATCGCCGCTACGAGGACACGGCGGTGCTCCGCCCAAGCAGGGCACACCTCCACGGTGTGTTCCACCGTGTCCTCCGGTCCATCCTCGCAGTGGGAGCACCCGGGCGTTTCCTCCCGCCCGATTCGGTGCAGGAACCTCCCAAACACACCGTGTCTGGTGAGGACCTGCGTCAGGCGGAAGGTGAGGATGCCGTGGCGTCTCTCAAGCCACTCCTCAAAGAGGGGTCTTATCGCCGCTATAGTGGCGTGCCCAGCACGGGGTTGCGACAGTCGCTGTCTCCATGTCGCCATGAGATCGTGCCGGAAGTCTGTCCGCTGCGCGACAACTTGCCGCGGCAGCGGGGTTTCCCCACGGCACTGTGCCTCCGCACGCCATTCGTGCAGGCGCGCGAGGACTATCGCCTCCAGATCCCATGGCGGCAATCCGGCAAGGAGGCTCGCCGCCTCGCGGGAGATCGTGCGGTAGCCGCGAACCATTTTCACGGCAATCACCCTTTGGGGCGCGTTCAGGTGGTGGACGGCAAGCCGCGCCAAACCACGTGCCCACACCGGGGCCCCGTAAAGGGCCATGGACCGCACGATCCCCGCGTAGAGCCTCCGGCAGGAGGCGTTTGGCCCTCCCAGGTTCGGCAGGAGCCGCCTGAAGGCAGCCCCGGTCCGTTCCAGTTTGGGAGCCAAACGTCGGAAGTGCTCAACGAAGTTCCATCGGCCGTCGAGGACGAGTCCTAGGTACTTCAGCGTCGACTCGACGCCGATGGATACCCCTCCTACCATCACTGAGGATCCCGGTGGTGGCCTGATCCGAGTACCATGGAAGTGCATGGCCTCGGACTTGTGCAGAGCCACCTCGAGACCCAGTTGCCGAATCCTCTCAACGACTATCGCAACCCCGCGTGTCATATTTTCCGCCGCCGCCTCGTACGACCCCCCCTTGTGCCAGTACCAGCGTGTCGTCAGCGTAGCAAACTACGCTGACGCCGGTAGGGAGGTCGGCGCGCAGCACCCAGTCGTAACCGATGTTCCACAGAGGTGGCCCCAGAACCGAACCATGTGGGACACCGCACGACATCTCTCGCCGGTTCCACTCACCCTTGCGACCGGGGTAGATGACGGCCCTGTCCGTCAGGTAGTCCCCGACTATACGACGGAGATAGGTCGGCACCCGGTGATACCGGAGTGCCTCCCTAATGCAGCTCCAGGGCATGGAGTTGAAGGCGTTGGCGATGTCGAGAGACACCGCCAAGACAACCCCCTCTGGCCACTGCATCCCCCGTCGTGAGGGCTCTCACGCGCATGATGGCGTCCACCGTAGAGCGCCTCTTGCGGAAACCAAACTGGTGTTCCGCAAGATCCGTCCCCGTCCCCGCAAGGTGCTCGGCGAGGCGGTTTGCAATGACTCTTTCAAAGAGCTTGCCCACCTCGTCGAGCAGCACCACGGGCCGGTATGCGGACGGAGAGTCCGCAGGGCGCCCCGACTTCCGAATGAGGACCAGCTTCCCCGTCTTCCAACGAAGCGGGGAATTGGCCTCTCTCCAAGCACGCGCTTAGGAGCCCCTCCAGTCGGGGCCTGAGAGCCTCCGAGGCCAGGACCCAGGCTTTGCCAGGCAAGCCATCGGGTCCTGGGGCGGTATTCCTGGCCTTGAGCCTACGTACCGCCACTCTCAGGTCTACCCCGGTCCCTTCCGGGATGTCGTCGTCGTCGTCCTGGTGGTCCGCTTCCGGCACCGCAGGTGGCGGAGACATAGGCGGGAGCGGATGTTCCCGTCGCGCAGGGAACAGAGCGCTCACCACGTCCTCCACGAGCTGAGGCCGGAGACTTTGCGTCAGCGGGGGGGCCCAGGTGCGGAGTGCGGATCTCTGTTAACAGTCTCCAGCATCTCCTCACGGGCCCGATCCCGGGCCCGCAGGACAGCCTCCCGGAGGGCGGTTTTCGCCGCTCTGTATCCCTCGTACAGCTCCGCCTCAATGGCTGCCGCATTCGGTGGACGAATGCGGAGCTTGCGATGCCTGGTGTACAGGTGCCACGCGGCGACACACGCCTCGCGCAGAGACGTCAGCTCACGCGACCACCAATACACTTGACGCCGGGCGCTTCCTGGCCGGACGCGGGGCATTGCCACGTCACATATCTCGGACATGGCCTCCTGGAACCACCCTGCCTCATCATTGACGTCGGCAGGCCTGTCCGGTGATGACACCCAGGCCTGCACGATCGAGGCTTCCAGGAGGAGCTCCCGGTCCAGCTGCTTCAGCGCCCAACGCGGACCACTCGGGGCCTGGTGGACTGGCGTGCTCGAGGGCTGGGTGGAGACATCAAACCGGATGTACCGGTGGTCGGAGTAGGTCTCCACCCCCTCCATGACACGCCAGTCAATGGCACGCGGCGACAGAGAGGGGCTAGCGAACGAGATGTCCACCACCGACTCGCCCCGCATCCGCACACACGTGGGGACAGAACCCCGATTTAGGACGACCAGGCCTGTCTCCAGAGCCCAGTCTTCCACCATCCTACCCCGCACAACTGTACGACGCGAACTCCAAGCCAAGTTCTTGGCATTGAAGTCCTCGAGGACAAGTACGGGGAGGGAATAACTTCCGACGACGACTGCTCTCAGCTCTGCCAGAGGGTTGTGGAGCTCGGCGAGAGATCGGTTCGGGGAGAAGTACACCCCCACAACGACGAACTCCCCGAACCGTGCTGCTACGCACCCCCGACCCCTCCTGACACCTTCAAGGGTCGGGGTACCGGCGGCGGCCGAAGAGATGATGGCCACTGAGCCGTTAAAGTCCGCCACCCAGTCCTCCCTAGGCCAGACAAAATACGGCTCAGCGACCACAGCGATGTTAATCGACCACTGCGCCATGCTCTGGAGCAGCAGATCCTGAGCGCAGGCGCAGTGGTTGATATTCGCCTGGAGGAAGCTTAATGGGGCCGTTATAGGCATTCCATTTCAGCTTCCTCCACGGGGGGCCCCTCTGCGGGCGTCGGTGTCGCGGCGGCGGCGGCGGCGACAGTGACAGCGGTGGCGGTGGCAGTTGTGGCTGCGGCGGAGGCCACAGAGGCGGTGGCGGCTTTGGCCCCTACCCTACCCGCGGCCTTGGCCTTGGCGGGTGGCACGCAGGCCTTGCTTCCGGCCCGGTGATCGGCTGATAATTTCTCACCCTGTCATTTAGATTCATCCCTAACATACTCCTTAACGACCACATTTCTAATGCGTTTATTCTACTCTCGTGCTTCTTCTGCCACACCCAATTTTCACTACCATACGTTAAAAAATTTAGACTAACACATCATAGTGAATTGCCATACGTGCCACAAACTTATAAACAGTCAAATCAGGACCCTATGGTATGTTTGTAAAAATTTATAATAAATTTCTCATATGTCTACAAAAAGAAAAATCGTTGAATAAATTTCAAAGAGAGCTTAAAAATATTTAATTGAAAAAAGTTTCTATTCGTTGTCAGAGTTTTTCGGTGTAAAATAATTGTTTAATTGAATATGTATACGTATTTAACATCATTGTAAATATTGCAAAATAATATTTAGTATAAGTAAATAAATAGCAATTCATCTTTCTAAATTAATTAAATAAAAAATAATTGATATATAATATAATCATGCAATAAAAAAAAAAAAAAAAAAAAAAAAGGTATTTTTTTTTTTTTATGCGGATACATTTTTGTAGAATAAATAATTTATTTAGGCTGTTCCTGAAAATGTACCTTTTTAAGTTCGAAATCCAATTTATACTCGAATCTATATATACCTAATAATGTATATGAATCAACACGTACTAATATAGTATCATTGTAAGAATAATTTATAGATAGGAGGTATTTTTGATACGGCTTAAATTGTATTATCTTAGTTTTTGTGTAATTTATGACCAGATTGTGATTTTTTAACAGTTTAAAGATATCTGTTAGTACATTATCTAGACATTTGTTAGGATTGTTATTATTATTATTATCTACTACGACTACAGAAAGATCGTCGGCAAACAAGGTACAGAGGGCTTTGATTATTTGTGGCAAATCATTAATATAAATTAAAAATAATAAACAACCAAGAACACTACCCTGTGGTATAGATTTAGTGTTTGAGACCTGACTTTAATTACGTTTCTAATGGCTAGGTTATGGTATTCTATCACTACACACTGCTTTCGAATGGTCAGGTATGACTCGTCCCAGTTGTATGTTGGGCCTTTTACTCCTAGTCCATGTAACTTTCGTAAAACTATGTCAAATCGAACTCGATCATAGGCATTGATCATGTCCAGTAAAATAGCGATCGCATATTTCTTTTTATTAAAAATATATTTAATATTTCATTGACATACTTACATAGTCCTGTAGCTATAGTGTAACTTGAAGCGATAGTAACAAGCTCAGTGGTTAAAAGTACACGCCGCGAGATGAAAAGTCGCGGGCTCGAATCCAACATTCAACTACTATCGTTAACCATTACTAAATCGAGCATTTTATACTTGAATTGGTTATCGGGTTTAAAAAAATATTGAAATATTTTTCATCACATTAGGCAGTGTTTCTGGTTACAAATCGCAAAAACAGAAATAATCATGTTATGATCTTCAACATTTAACAGGTTAAATAATGTAAGCAATTGCCCACTAGATGGAGTGATCAGTAAGACTTGAGAAGTGACAAGGAGAGGAAGATGGAAGCAGTTAACTCCACGCTAGGAATTTCTCCTTTACGAGTATCGTATAGGCGTTTTCACATTAATTTCACGTGGACAAACATCTTGATCAGGAACAATTATACGAATAATTGTTCCGGAACAAAAATTAATTCAGAACTAAAAAATTATTTATTCTACGAAAATGTATTAATAAAATTACACTGACAGTGTATTATTCATAAATATATTAACAAAATCTATCTATATCTATCTATCTAAAAAAAATAAAAAAAAAAGTATCTATATTTCAAAATTATTTCACTGACAAACATCTTGATTAGGAACAATTATACGAATAATTTTCCAGGAACAACTATACGAATATTCGTAGGCAATTCACTACTTGTTCCGTGCGGGATTCAAATCCGCTGCCCTGTAGCGCCGCTGCCAAACGCCACTGCACTACTGAGACCGTAAACTTTTGCCTTAGAGTATATTTTAGACGAGTTTTTGTTTTTCTTTTTTGATTTAACATAAACAATTTAAATTAAACTTTACGCCCGCTGTATGAACACGTACGCGTACTAATAAATTAGGCAGCTCACGACCGCAGCTACCCCGGTTCATAAGTATGCTCGAATAATTATAACTTTATCTAGAGTAAAAGGACTGACCCTCATATATTAAAAATAAAAAATCTATTTATTCATTATTTTAGAATTATAGTGTAGTGGTATATTTCGCCTCGTAGGTGATGTAAAAGGCATCGATGGGTAAGACCTCAACGCAGTTTGAACTAGATCTCATATGCATTTATTAACACCGAAGTGTATTTAAATATCGTCGCAGAATTCCTATATCTTCCTTGACCGTGTATTGGCAGTGTAAGAATATCCGATACCCCATATCGTCTCGTAGATGCTGTAAGAGGTGGCAGGGATGTACAAACCAGGTTATGGACAGCAGTGTCTTCCTAATAGCAACTAAAATAACAAAACTGCGGTTTCCAAACCGCCTGCAAAGAGTGGCAACTATGGCAAATATGATGCAATCTATGGAGGAGGCCTATAGGGGAGTAGGTGCATAGTATTGTAATAAAATTACTAATAAGTAAATAGAAGTACACCAAATATGTCAGACGTACAGTTTTGTAGCCTGTACACTGTAGAGGTTCATAGTTAAAAAGTTACGTTTTAAAAAAAAGTTTTTTTTTGGTGCCTAGTGTATGTATATACTTAAGAATTCCTCGTTGCTGTGTTCTTTAATATTTTTCGATTTTTTTCTGTTTTTAATTTTCTACTCTTTGGAATAGTTTAGTCCATTTCTAATCTAATTCATATAAAACATAACTAATATTTCAGAAAGAGGCATTAATCTCTACATTTGTATAACAAATTCACTCCCCTGCCATGAAACCTGTCAAATATTTCACCTTCATCTAAAAACGCGCTGACCTGGAGGGAGAAAAAGTTATAGATGTCCTCGTTAAAATGTGTACTCAAATCAAAACGCATTTTGATATGGAGTGGCCTATATCACCATCTATCATCGATTAAGAATAAAGATGCAAATGCATTGTACGGAATGGTTCGTTACCAGTTTTCTGGTTCTCTACAATGCCATACAAAACACTGAAACTTTATGCTGCTATTTTACATAGTGATTCTTCCACGGGTTTCCACTTGTGTGCTAATTTTTCACACTAACTGTCTTAAAAAACCAACTACAGGCTACAGACTGGTTCTATCTCGTAACAGTGAATAATAAAGTTTATTGGGTCGCTTGCAAACTTATTTGTGTCACTAGCAAGTAAAGTTTGTAAACTGTCTACATGGAATCAATTGTTTTAAAATGATCATAACTGGGAAGTGCGTGTGAAGCATAATTCTTCACAATCTACGAGTATGGTAAGCTGGGTACCATTAGATCTGCATAAGTCGTAATAGCAAATTATGTACTACACGTATTTCAAACATATAATCTCGACTTTAATTTTTGTACATTTCAAACGCGAAAAGGTCGGGTTTGCTTTACTGGCGACATACCGCAATGGCAAAGATTTCTGTTTTAATTGTATCTATCGTTGACAAAAATCATTTTAAACAGTGTCAAGAACTTCTAATTTATATATTTAATTAATTCTTATGAGGTGGCTCTAGAATATTTTTTTAATTTTCTTATACATGTGGATGTTTTTCATTACTTCCTCACAAGTAAAATTTTATTTAATAGCAGCAAGACTATTAACATAACAAAATTTAAGCTAGGAATTGTTTTCAATGGTATTCGAAAGGCGAATTCGAAATTACGATTACGATAAGCTTTCGATCTCTTTACTTTTAAAATAATATCATTTATAATGGTACTGTTTCAATAACATTTCATATAATATGAACGCTTATATTGTAAGTCGCCAACTGTATATAACTTTTACAACAGTTGCTACACTAAGCAAACTGTTACTCTTTGAACATTTCAGTCTTGAAATTTAGGTCACTCTAGAAGTCGTTTGCGACGCTAACAAGTGAACTTTAATCACCGATTCAAATGTATCACGCTAACAACAGCGAACTTGGCTCCTATTTATTCAGAGAGTTCGATATTCTCATTCTTACCATTTCACTTTGTAAGTTCAGAGACTTCGTCATATCTTACATAGTTATTTCAATTCACAGTTTCAAAACAGTATATAACGATATAATTTCTTTACATAAATAATTTTTTTATAGGATAAAAGTGACAAACGAGCACACTGTTCACCTGATGTTAAGTGGTTGCTGTAACCCGCAGACATCTACATCTATCCTCGATTACGAATTAAAATGCAGATGCGTTGTCACCCTTAAAGCCTAAGATGGAATGCCTTGTTTCGATTAAAAAGGGTTTATGGTTGTCTACACTTACCATATGAAACACAGTAGCGAGAAGCTTAATTTACGCTGGTATTCTGTGAGAGCATGGTCCTTCCCTGATCGAGCCGACCCATTCGTGCTACAACTATACCAGTAATATAGCTGTAGCATGGCTCTACCGCGTAAAGTTACAGTCTCACAGAAAGCAAAGTATAGAAAAGATATTTTATATACCTATGTTTAACTGCTCATTTCACACAAAAAAGTCAAAACTAGGTAATGTAATTATTAAGAAATGGTAGTGTTTGCTAATTGAAGGCCCGGCGCGAAGCCAGAATACAAACAATTAAAAACTTTAAGTAATATGCACTGATAATGTACAAGCTATGCAAATACAGCTGGACATAAAAATTGATGGCTGTATACAAAAAACGTTGTCTACTTAAGAAATGCTTAAAGTTACTCAATATCTTTTCACTAAATGCTAATAGAAAGAGACGTGTTAAGAGGGGTATTTAACACTTAATTCAAGAAACCGATAAACAACGATTACACGTAAAGCCGCGAAGTAATAGCTTATATTATCTTTAGAACTTTCTACGGAAACCTTAAGACCTACTTCTTATTTTTTTATTTCCTTATACATGTTGAAGTCTTTCGTTACTTCTTCACACATGAAATTTTATTAAATACTGGGAATTAACTATTAAATATCATCCTTGGTGGGAATCGATGTTTTCTGCGAGGATTTGTGGTTCATCAAATCTGGTGTAATAGTGAAGAGTGTGGGTACCCGGAGCGTCCTGAACATGTCGTGAGTATGTTAACACGTTCAAAATCGGCCTCACTATTATTTCAGATTCGATAAACCACAAACCCTTGGAAAAGAAAACCGATTACTACCAAGGATGATACGCAAGACTATTGAAATTAAAAAAAAAACATTCAAATTTCAATAGAGAAGGTGGATTGGTTGATGGCAGCCCATCTGCTTGGGCTCCTATATTTAACGAAATTGAATCCAAATCTAAGCATGCCACTGCAAGACTTCAAGATACTGTTGGCACGTTGTGCGTAGATAGGTCCAAGGATGCCGGGCTAACTACGACATTGGGACGTTAAACATCTCAGACCTCTCGTGACCATGGGTGCTGTAGAGCTCACGAAACGCCGGGAATTAAAATGGGCTAATTAAACGCGATAAAATCCATATAGTTTTATTCAATGTGAAGTTTTCGCGTAAATATATATCATTATGAAATCCAATATTATTAAGCTATTTCCTACGAGAAACATACAAAAATTTCTGTACTATTTCTATTCCCTAAAGGTCAAAAAGGTCCAGTAATGTGTTTTTAACGACATGAGGAGGACTGGTCTGTTAAGAGATTACGAGATCTGGAATGGATATTGCTTTAAAAACCACGTTCTTCGTAAGGTAGTATAGAAAATTATAATTGTTTATGTTAAATCGTCATTACCATAATTCAGGCAAGCCTTTGATCTGCTTTCATCATCACTATCAACAGTCAATCACAATCTACACTCAGCTATGAGTCTTAAACCATACAAGATAGGTCGGGTCTGGTATACAGATGATATCAGATTCATTACACCATTGCCGCTTCTCATCTCCGATCTGAAAGTTTCACAACTGATTACACTAGATAGTGAAACGGTCAACAATAATAGATTTGTAAATCATCAATCGTAAACCATTAGATTTATTTAGCGCTTTCCATAGTCGTCTCACACCCACGGGTTAAAAGTAAATGTGAGAAATGGTTGTTTATTAAGTAAAAAATATATTTATTTGTTTGATACAAATCCTTAAAAATATTCCTCAATTTACTAAATAATCACTGATAATGTTGTTTTTATAGTATTGTTGGCATCTGACACTTTCAAGCTTTCAACCTATTGTTATGTATACATTACGATCCCATTAAAGTTTTTAACTCGTGCGTCTAACCTGAACTTGCCTAAAATACGGACACGACGAAACTGTCGGTCTTACCCCAAGTTCAAAATAATTTATTAGAAATCAATACAAGGCGATGTTTGTAGCGCGGCTGAGCTTCTAAATAAATAAATAGCAATTTGGTTATAAATAATATGAATAAGAATAATAAAACTTATTTTACAATACACAACACAAAATATAATATAAGAAATTTATAATTTAACTCAAAAAAAGGTTACCTAACACTAGGATTTTCTAATGTATAGTGGAGGCAGTTTACGAACGTAAATTGCCCTCCCAACCCGGTATAATTATTTGTAGGCCATACATATACTTATTCTGTTCAGAAAGGTTTACGGACTTTAGCACCATATAGCCGTGTATATAATTTTACATAGGTATATAACATAATAAGAAGAAATGTTTGTTTAAAGAAAACCTTTCCCAGACGTCAGCGCTCTATAACCACAGAGTAAGAAGGTTCTTTACGTATGTGCTTTATCTAACTATACAATCCCTTATTACACAATGTGTGAATTATACGTAAAATATAACAATACATAACTATATACAATTTTATTGCAAAGATACCGTTTCTTCTACATGGCAAGACTCCTTTTATGACCAAGAGTCTGTCTGGATTGACATCACTTTTTCTGCACTGCTGTGACCCGGTCTCAGGGTATATAAGAAGCTAGTAGAACTAGTCATCAGAGGTGAAAACGCATCTGTAGCCTGCCGGTAACGCCAGTTAACGATTTAACTTATAAAGATAATGAAATACTTGGTACATATCCTAAACCCCGCCTTTCCGCAGTCCTTCCTATATGCAAGTACCGCGACTCAAGCGCCGCACGACGGCAGTCACCAGTTAGTAATAATCGAGTAACAACCGCGACCGCACAAAGAACATTACGTTCTCAATCTCCCTTTTATCATTATTCATCATCGGACATTGAGTCCTTGTAATTTCACAAATTCAATTCAAAATTCAATAAAAAACGAATACTTGTAAAAATGGTTGTAACAAGCTTTATTTTTTATTCATACTTTCATTGATTTACACTTGTTGTTGCACCAATATGACTTTTAATTTTAGAGGAGAACATTTTCGTTTGATATATTTTAGATTATTGTCTCAGAAATTTATGTTATGATTTAAATAAAAAAATTAAGTAAAGTAAATACGTAATCAAGAATTTTAGACAACCCTGACTCACATTTTCAAGTTTCCGGCCTGTTTTATGAAAAATTGAAAAATGAGCATCTTTGCCACAAATGTAAATTTTAATATTCACAACACAGTTTATGTTACAAAAATTATAATAAAGAACTTAACTAAAATAATAATTAAAATTATAATATTTACGATTAAAACTAATTATATACAATATAAAAGAAGAAACTATAATATAGAAAATCTGAAACTAACAATTTATATCGTCAAAAAGACCTGCTACGCATGGTATAGTGCGAAGAACGCTGGCTGCGTTTCCTCGCTGAATAGCTATACTTAGCCTTTGAGCGAGGAAAGAACCAACCCTCTTATCACCAGCAGCGACGACCAGTCGTGGATACAGTTCCTTTAGAAATTTCATTGCACGTGGACCCCACGGACCGATAGTCTCTACAGCAAATGGCACAAATATGTAGTCATTTCTCAAAGACTCATATTTGCGTCATTTACTAAATTCGGCTGCCTCTGATGCCGCCCCGGCTCTAAAAGAGGCACCCTTGTGATGAGAGGCCGCTAAAGTGTCGACGCAAGTAGCATACCACACTAGGGCTTTACCTCTCTCCCAAGGGACCAAAGTCATACCGACGGGTCTCTTGCCATCGTCTCTAAATATCTCGCAAGGCTCTAAAACCGAGGGGATATTTATAGAGACAAGAGCCCTTCGGATGATTTCGTTCAAAGAACCGTGACGGGAAAACCCACCTTTTTTTTCTACCGCACTTTTCTTGCATGAAAGTCCGTGGAGCCCAAACTCATCGACGGTGCTACCACAGGGGAACTGGTGAGGTTGACAAATAGCCACTCCTAGCCGAATTCCCACGGCGATGCGCAAGCTTTCCCCATCAAGCAATGTGCCGAGATTACTTGATGGTAGAGCATGTAACCAGTGGCTAGATTCCTTAGTCGAAACAGCTAGAAGGCGAGCCTGATCTTGTTGAATATGGAAATTTTGAAATAAATTTTTCTGGACACTCCGTACCAACGAAATATCCCACTGTTTTTGTTGGTTAACTTCCAGTGGGACATTTTCGCCGAGACAGAGCGTTAGCCATGTTTGCTTTGCCCCGCAGCAAAGCACAGGTCTACTTTATTATTTAAAATTGTGTTACATAGGTCATTAACACTATGCTCGGAAGCAAAGAAAGCAGGCAATGCGACGCTAGAAATATTTCTTACACCAATTCCACCAAATTTGATAGGTAAAGTGGCTTGATTCCAGGCTATTGTATTTAATCTCAAATTTAGAATGTTTTCTAAAGCAATTTTAAGATTACTATCAATATCGATTTCTTATATTTACGCGAACACTATACATTTACAGGGATTATGGGGTCCTCCGTGACCATGGGTGCTGGAAAGCACCCGAAACGTCGGGTATTAAAATTAATATAAATAAAACGCGATAAAATCCGTAAAAGTAGTTTTAATCAAAATACTATCAATATCTTTTAAAATATCCGAACATTTCCAGACTGGACTTGAGCGTAACAAGTATGTTAATTTAGGTACAAGGAGACAATATTTTAAAATGGTAAGGGCAATATGGGGGTTTAAAATATATAATTTATCAACGTGATTTAAAAGTTGATCTAATTTTGTTTTTAAAACAGGTTTAATACTATCGAAAAACAAAGGAGCACCAAGCAGGTAAAGCGATTCCGAATTGACAGTTTTTATTCCTGGAGAAATCTGATTGAAATTTTGAATTAAGGTATCTCTGTTAGAATTAGATAAATTATTAGAAATAAATATTTCACATTTATTTGTATTTGCTTCAAGACCAATATTTTTAAAATTTTGAAAAATATGAGTAAGATCATTGAGGACGTCATCTGCTTTACCTCCCAGTGTACCGTCGTCCAGATACCAGACATTCAGCTTGGATTTTAAATTTGAAATGATAGGTTGAATTCCCAAACTGAAAAGAGCTGGACCTAACTGATCATCCTGTTGAACACCGACAGCAGACTCAATGATATGGTTTTGATAAAATAAGTTTGAATTTTGACTGTAACATTGCCAAACGTAATGATATATTTCGGGGGGTATTGTTAGCCACTTCTTTCAGCAGGGTTATCCTATCAATAGAGTTAAAAGCATTTCTAAGAACAACCTTCAGAAGAACATCTGCATTGGAATTAGTTAAGAAAGTACGCACCGAATGTACCGCCGCCTCACAGCCCCCTTTGGTGCCAAAGCCTAGTTGAGTAGGTTGAAATTTTGTCTTAAGGTTTGAGATTATGTGCCTGCAAGCTAAATTTGAAGTTAAGCGTCGAAATGTAGAACGAACAGCAACGGACGGATACCGTTATCCTTTTTTTGAAGGCACACAATCTTGCCCCATATAAGTAGGGAATGAAATTGGGATTGACATTACCAGAAAGCATAAAATTACATAATTTTGTTATGTCATAAAGAAGTACCCTACCGGCGTCACCGGCAGATACGCTTACAAGGTCTTTGAGATGCTGAAGCGTAATCCCGTCAATGCCGCCGGCAGAGCCATTCGAAAATGACAATATTGCGTCTAAAGTGTCTTTTTCGGAAACTTGTAATGGTTGCATGGAAGTATTGGGAGGCAGCGGTAAATTCTGGGAAGGATTGACCGAAGGATGTTTCTGACGAAGGCCTTCAAGAGTTTCGACATTACGAGGAGCGAGGATGTCATCTGAGAATAAAATACGGGATGCATTTTTTAAGTCGCCGTCCATTACTTTTGATTCAACTATTTTTTTTTAATCTTTAGGATAAAGTCGAGATAAATGAGTATTAATCGGCTAATTAATATTTTGAAAAGAATTTTCTTTTGGTTGAGACTTAATTGATTTATTTATTGTTTTACTAAAATGAAAGTGGGAATACGCGAATGTAAATAATTTTTGCCAACTTTTTTCACAATTCGTTAGACAATTTTGAATAGTTAATGATAATGCTTTAGCAAGTTGCATCCTCGCGTCTCTGGGAATTCTTTTAACACTGATACGTTACTATACAAATTGTATAATTGTTTCAAAAAAAAGTGAAGAATTTGTGTCATTAGGTATATTATCAGAAGAGTCACGATTTTCTACGGCAGGCTGTGAAGCCGAAATATTTTTACTATGGCATCGTTTAAGGTGTATATTTAATCCCTTTTTTACCTTTAAACAGCCTACCGTCGGTACAATTTTGACACCGTAAGAAATCTGGCATTGAATGTATTGGAGCGATAATATTCATAGAAAATGTAAAAAATTAAAAATGTAAAAATATATCTACAGCACTCAAAAGTCTATAATTTAGTACAAATCAAAATCTTGAAAATTAAAAGAAAAACCTAGTTCTCGAGCTCTGTTTATCGCCTAGCAAACTAATATTAATATTGTGTACGATGAATCACCAGGCGTTGTATCTTGAAGTGACCTACAACTATAACCGCTTACAGTTGATGGTTTCAAAGTTTCTTTTGATGACAATCTCAATAAAACGCTCAAGCATCTCAATAAAAACGCGGCATTCGTTGTTTTCTTGGGATCAGTAGAAGTGTAGTGAGCATTGATTTTGTTATTTTGACGTTGTTCTATTTTATCATTTAATATTTCTTTAAAGTTCTCCCTGGCATTAATGTTGCAAAATAAAATATATTCTTGATGTATTCGGCCATCGTTATTTCGTGTCATCACTTCAGGCAAACGAACTTGTAAATATATTATCACATATTCATTAATATTGAAATATATTATTTACATAAAACATTATTTTTCGGAATTTCAGGAATAAAATATAAATATATTTTAATTAAAAAAATAAAAAATTAAAGGAGCAAATCATAACTCTGAGTGTTGTGTATTTTATTATGAGGTAAACTTACCATCAACTTTAAAGTCAAATCCTATTATTTTTATTATAAACCCTGATGGCAAAGTTGCCACAAATTGAGTTTAACTTTACCATTTTTTACTTATGAGTAATTGGCCTATTTAATGTTAGTATTTGTTTAAATCACTGATAAATACGAAATCTATGAAAAATATAGTGTCGCTTTTAACACTGATGCCCAGTTTGAGAGTAAACTTTATGTTGGTTGTAATATAATATGTTGTAACCATAACGACGAAGAGAAGTGACCCTTCATCTGAATAGGTTAGTTTATTAACTTGTAAGGTACGTATTGCCTTACCTTCATCTGTTGAATGCAACAATCCCTACAAAAGTTATTTTAATACCCCTGAATCTCGGTATACTACAATGACGTAATGTACGAATATTCAACAGGGTACTCATAATCCTGATGAAGACGGAAGATTGTATGTGCTATCCATTTTTATTAATATTATTATTCTGCATCGAATAAAATATATTCTATTCTATACAAAGAAATCTTGTTATTTTAAAACAATACTATAGCATATCATAATATAAAACATAATACAAAATTGCAGTTTTCAAAGTTAACATTATTTCGCTGTGCAAATCTTCCTGCCACTAAAATAAACTGCTGGGAAGGACAGTAGCGAAAAAATGTTGATGGAATTATTAAGCGTCTACTTACGTCGTAGTAACAGATATCAATAAAATGGGGTGCGAAGTCAGAAGTCTTCCACGTGTGCCTGGTAGTTGCGGGTCCCTCTCAATACGTCTGGAGGGAAGAGCAGCTAATGGGCCGGTGCACCCAGGGCGCGGCGGTAATCTTCCTCGAGAAATGAGAAGAAATTCTTATTCCTTGGGGAATGTTGCTGCCGCGGCTAATGATTCTGACATGGGTGGGGTCCGTCCCGGACCAACAGTGCGTTCCTCTGCGTGACCCTCTGATCAGCAGAGGGCATAGCAGAGGAGCGAGGGCGGGCTCGGTGTGCACTTACACTGCCTCCGGGCAGACAGTGAAGGATTCATCCTTGCTGTCACCGCCGGTCTCGTAATCCCAGTATCGAAGTGTCGTGGATCAAGTCTCGCGGCTTTGATAGGGACCGAGGGTCTTGGCTTAATCGCCCGGACTGCGAGGGAGAAAACCTCTATAAAAAGTTACTCCGAATCCCAAGCGGCGACGCACCGCGAGGGGATGGATGGCTGACGGGGTTCTATGAACAAATCAGCCGCTAGTGCGCTCCTCGCCAGGGTACCTGCAGACCCCCTGGCGAGTAATAAATCCTCTAAATCTGCTTACCTTGGTACAGGGGTCTCTGCCAAAGTAGACCTTTAATACCCCCATACTCGTCTCTGGACGCGGACGAGGCCCGAGTGTCCAGGCCCGTCAGAGCCCAGACCTCTGAGATGCTATCGCTGTCTCGTGGGGCACCACGTATCAGTGAGATGCGCCTCGGAGGTTGACCGCAGTGGCCTTTGCTTCCGCTGATGTCAGCCCGGACACATATCGGCGACCTGCTGCGCCACGCCGCACTGTGATGCATGTGCGGCGACCGGCAAGCCATCCGATCACCGTGCCGGAAGCAAGGCCTGCGTGCCACCCGCCAAGGCCAATGCCGCGGGTAGGGGAGGGCCCTCCGCCGCCACCGCCTCTGTGGCCTCCGCCGCGGCCGCAACTGCCGCCGCCACCTCTGTCACTGTCGCCGCCACCGCCGCCGCGACTCCGACGCCCGCAGAGGGGGCCCCCCGTGGAGGAAGCTGAAATGGAATGCCTATAACGGCCCCATTAAGCTTCCTCCAGGCGAATATCAACCACTGCGCCTGCGCTCAGGATCTGTTGCTCCAGAGCATGGCGCAGTGGTCGATTAACATCGCTGTGGTCGCTGAGCCGTATTTTGTCTGGCCTAGGGAGGACTGGGTGGCGGACCTTAACGGTTCAGTTGCCATCATCTCTTCGGCCGCCGCCGGTACCCCGACCCTTGAAGGTGTCAGGAGGGGTCAGGGGTGCGTAGCAGCACGGTTCGGGGAGTTTGTCGTTGTGGGGGTGTACTTCTCCCCGAACCGATCTCTCGCCGAGCTCCACAACTCTCTTGCAGAGCTGAGAGAAGTCGTCGTCGGAAGTTATCCCCTCCCCGTACTTGTCCTCGGGGACTTCAATGCCAAGAACTTGGCTTGGGGTTCTCGTCGTACAGATGTGCGGGGTAGGGTGGTGGAAGACTGGGCTCTGGAGACAAGCCTGGTCGTCCTAAATCGGGGTTCTGTCCCCACGTGTGTGCGGATGCGGGGCGAGTCGGTGGTGGACATCACGTTCGCTAGCCCCGCTCTGTCGCCGCGTGCCATTGACTGGCGTGTCATGGAGGGGGTGGAGACCTACTCCGACCACCGGTACATCCGGTTTGACGTCTCCAGCCAGCCCTCGAGCGCGCCAGTCCAACAGGCCCCGAGTGGTCCGCGTTGGGCGCTGAAGCAGCTGGACGGGGAGCTCCTCCTGGAAGCCTCGATCGTGCAGGCCTGGGTGTCATCACCGGATAGGCCTGCCGACGACAATGATGAGGCAGGGTGGTTCCAGGGGGCCATGTCAGAGATATGTGTCGTGGCAATGCCCCGCGTCCGGCCAGGAAGCGCCCGGCGTCAGGTGTATTGGTGGTCGCGTGAGCTGACGTCTCTGCGCGAGGCGTGTGTCGCCGCGCGGCACCTGTACGCCAGGCATCGCAGGCTCCGCATTCGTCCACCGAATGCGGCAGCCATTGAGGCGGAGCTGTACGAGGGATACAGAGCGGCAAAGACCGCCCTCCGGGAGGCTGTCCTGCAGGCCCGGGATCGGGACCGTGAGGAGATGCTGGAGACTCTCGACAGAGATCCGTGGGGGCGCCCTTACAAGATGGTGCGGGATAAACTCCGCACCTGAGCCCCCCCGCTGACGCAGAGTCTCCGGCCCCAGCTCGTGGAGGACGTGGTGAGCGCTCTGTTCCCTGCGCGAGGGGAACATCCGCCCCGCCTATGGCTCCGCCACCTGCGGTGCCGGAAGCGGACCACCAGGACGACGACGACGACATCCCGGAAGGGACCGGGGTAGACTTGAGAGTGTAGGTACGTAGGCTCAAGGCCAGGAATACCGCCCCAGGACCCGATGGCTTGCCTGGCAAAGCCTGGGTCCTGGCCTCGGAGGCTCTCGGACCCCGACTGGAGGGGTTCCTAAGCGCATGCTTGGAGAGAGGCCAATTCCCGCTTCGTTGGAAGACGGGGAAGTTGGTCCTCATTCGGAAGCCGGGGCGCCCTGTGGACCCTCCGTCCGCATACCGGCCCGTGGTGCTGCTCGACAAGGTGGGCAAGCTTTTTGAAAGAGTCATTGCAAACCGCCTCGCCGAGCACCTTGCAGGGACGGGGCCGGATCTTGCGGAACACCAGTTTGGTTTCCGCAAGAGGCGTTCTACGGTGGACGCCATCATGCGCGTGAGAGCCCTCACGACGGGGGATGCAGTGGCCAGAGGGGGGGTTGTCATGGCGGTGTCTCTCGACATCGCCAACGCCTTCAACTCCATGCCCTGGAGCTGCATTAGGGAGGCACTCCGGTATCACCGGGTGCCGACCTATCTCCGTCGTAGTCGGGGACTATCTGACGGACAGGGCCGTCATCTACCCCAGTCGCAACGGTGAGTGGAACCGGCGAGAGATGTCGTGCGGTGTCCCACAGGGTTCGGTTCTGGGGCCACCTCTGTGGAACATCGGTTACGACTGGGTGCTGCGCGCCGACCTCCCTACCGGCGACGACACGCTGGTACTGGCACAAAGGGGGTCGTACGAGGCGGCGGCGGAAACTATGACGTGTCGTTAAGAGGATTCGGCAACTGGGTCTCGAGGTGGCTCTGCACAAGTCCGAGGCCATGCACTTCCATGGTCCTCGGAATAGGCCACCACCGGGATCCTCAGTGATGGTAGGAGGGGTATCCATCGGCGTCGAGTCGACGCTGAAGTACCTTGGACTCGTCCTCGACGGCCGATGGAACTTCGTTGAGCACTTCCGACGTTTGGCTCTCAAACTGGAACGGACCGGGGGCTGCCTTCAGGCGGCTCCTGCCGAACCTGGAGGGGCCAAACGCCTCCTGCCGGAGGCTCTACACGGGGATCGTGTGGTCCATGGCCCTTTACGGGGCCCCGGTATGGGCGCGTGGTTTGGCGCGGCTTGCCGTCCACCACCTGAACGCGCCCCAAAGGGTGGTTGCCGTGAAAATGGTTCGCGGCTACCGCACGATCTCCCGCGAGGCGGCGAGCCTCCTTGCCGGATTGCCGCCATGGGATCTGGAGGCGATATTCCTCGCGCGCCTGCACGAATGGCGCGCGGAGGCACTATGCCGGGGGGAAACCCCGCTGCCGCGGCAAGTTGTCGCGCAGCGGACAGACTTCCGGCACGATCTCATGGCGACATGGAGAGAGCGACTGTCGTAACCCCGTGCTGGGCACGCCACTATAGCGGTGATAAGACCCCTCTTTGAGGAGTGGCTTGAGAGATGCCACGGCATCCTCACCTTCCGCCTGACGCAGGTCCTCACCGGACACGGTGTGTTCGGGAGGTTCCTGCACCGAGTCGGGCGGGAGGAAACGCCCGGGTGCTCCCACTGCGAGGATGGACCGGAGGACACGGTGGAACACACCGTGGAGGTGTGCCCTACTTGGGCGGAGCACCGCCGTGTCCTCGTAGCGGTGATAGCCGGCGGCGACCTCTCGCGTCCGGCCCTGGTCGAAGCCATGATCCGGAGCGAGACGGAATGGGATGCCGTCACCACCTTCTGCGAAGCAGTGATGCTAGCGAAGGAGGTGGCGGAGCGGGAGAAGGAGAGAGCAGCAGCTCTCCTCCCCGGCCGCCGCGGGAGACGCCCCGGGCGTCGGGGGGCAACGTCGTGGCCCCCGGCCACCGTAGGCGCGGACCTGTGGACGGCGAGCACTGGGTAGCTCGCCGTCCGTCCGTCTAACGACGACAGGCCATGCCAATGGCGCGTTTTGTTCCACGCGCGCCTCAAAGAGCTGTCAGCAGCGTGAAGGGGCCCGCAAGGGCCAACGCCTGCCGGGGCTGCGGGCTGTTCGAAAGAGATACCGCGGCTCCGGAACGTAAGGGCACTGAAGGAACACGGATGTGATGATAGTCATTAAAATAATGATAGTCAGTAAAAGTCTGACACTCCCTTACGCTCCACCGAGAGCGAAAGACGTCATTAGATGATTTTCCATCCGCAAAAAAAAAGATATCAATAAAATATGTATACTACTAACATAACTACAGCATGGCTCTACCACGTAAAATTGCTCTCACATCGTGGAATGTGAAATGTGGTATACGTATGTGGTATATGTGGAAATATGGTAACTTTGCCAAGTCAGCTTTATAGACAAAATGTTAAGACCACCATTTTAAACGAAATATAACATATCCTAACCTTTACGAGTATTATTACGATACGATAAAGATATAGATATTCATTATTTCAAACAAAATCAACAAAAGTTCTGGAGCACTCTTGCAGGCCACAGGCTTTCTGTCATTTCTGAGAGGGTGATGAGCAATTTGTCCATCGAGCTGCTCTATTTCGTATTGGCGGGCTTTCAATATCTTTAAAATTACTTTATTCCTCAGTCTTGCATGTTTCCTTATAATATTTTTCTTCACCGTCGAGCACTTGAAACCATCAGCATTTAAAAATCTAAGTACCCGGATGACCGAGCTTTGCTCGGTTTTTTTTTCGAAATTGTGTGTTTTGGAAATTATATTTAGATACAAATTACATACTGATAAAATATGAATAATATTTTTTGATCTTACTGACATAATAGAAAAAACTGAACTGGTTATTTGATTAAAAAATCATGAGTGCAATTAGTTTAAATTAAATTTTTGTGTTTTTAAAAAAATAATAGATTTCCTCAAAAAAAGAAGGGAACTTGAAAAAAGGAAAAAAGCCGGACCGAAGACAGGACTTGAACCAGAGTACTACGATTACGGTACGATTCGATATCCCATTTGAGCTACTTTAGTCATTAACGAGCTGCTGAAATTTACCTTCTTACTCTAACGATATTGTAGCAGATTGTCATTGCCTGCAAACACGGATAAAATGACATTTTCCTAAAAATCAATCCTAGCTAGATCGATTTATTGTCCCCGAAACCCCCTGGACACTAAAATTTATGAAAATCGTTGGAGCCGTTTCCGAGATTCCGATTACACACACACACACACATATAATAAATAAAAAATTATTTGTATACCTATGCTCGGATACTGATATATATATATATATAACTATATATATATATATATATATATATAGTTATATATATATATATATATATATATATATATATATATATATATATATATATATATATATAAATACTTTTATTTCTCAAAAATTTTAAATATACATGTCTTTGAGACGCCACAGAGAGTAATTTCCATACTCGTATTGGGGAAATATATATATATATATATATATATATATATATATATATATATATATATATATATATACATACACATAACATGTAACAAAAACCCTGTGGTTCCCGTTAATTGCGTTATCAGGATCAGTATCCGAGCATATACAAATAATTTTTTTCAAAAAGTAACACATTTAAAAATATAATTTTAATGAAAAAAAATTAATTTCCAAATTGTATGTAGTTTTATTAGCTCTGCATTGGCTGAGGAGTAAGAGGATTGTCAAAGACCCCGCATTACTGATACTCGTGTGAGTTAGAGGAAATAAAACCACATACAATTTGCAAATTAATGCAAAAAAATGTGTTCCTTTGAAAAAAATATTTCAAAAACCTTGTGAGGGTCTGCCTCACCTTTCTTCCGGAGTATTAGCCCATTAGTCCACCACGTGGGTCAACACACTCACTCTTTATAAGTTCTCCTGGAACTGTCACACATTTCTTAGCACTTGACTTGTTGTAATCGCGGAAAGGCGCATCACATTCGTGAAATTACTAGGACTCAATATGCAATGATGAATAATGATAAAAAGGAGATCGAAGAACGTAATGTTCTTCGTGCGGTCGCGGTTGTTACTCGATCATTACTAACTGGTGACTGCCGTCGTGCGGCGCTTGAGTTGCGGTACTTGCATATAGGAAGGCTTGCGGAAAGGCGGAGTTTAGGATATGTACCAAGTATTTCATTATATTTATAAGTTAAATCGTTAACTTGCGTTACCGGCGGCTACAAATGCGTTTCTCAACTCTGAGGACTATTTCCACTAGCTTCTTATATACCCTGAGACCGGATCACAGCAGTGCAGAAAAAGTGGTGTCTATCCAGACAGACTCTTGATCAGAAAAGGGGTCTTGCCATGTAGAAGAAACGGTATCTTTGCAATAAAATTGTATATAGTTGTGTATTGTTACATTTATTGTATAATCCGCATATTGCGTAATAAGGGATGTTATAGTTAGATAAAGCACATACGTAAAGAACTTCCTTACTCTGTGGTTATAGAGCGATGACGTCTGAGAAAGTTTTCTTCAATCAAACCTTTCTTGTACTTACGTAAAATCGTGATATGGGGCGAGTTTTTATCAGAGTTATTGATGTTAGATTAATATATATGGCTATAGTGTGCTCAAGACCGCAGGCTCGAATTCTGGACTGAACAAGTATGGCCTACAATTAATTATTAGGGTCGGGATGTTTGTGTTTGGGAAATTTATTTTTGTAAACTACCTCCACGGTATACAGAAGAAAATCCTATGTGGGGAAGGGGTGTAACGTTTCATTAAATTAAATTATAAATTACTTATTAGCAATATTTTGTGTGTTGTGTATTGCAAAATAATTTATATTATTCTAATTCATATTATTTATAACTAAATAGCTGTTTATTTCTTTAGAAGCTCAGCTACTCTACAAATATCGCTTGGTATTGATTTCTAATAAATTATTTTGAACTTGGGATGTAATCGTACCGACAGTTTCCTGGTATCCGTATTTTAGGCAAGTTTAGGTTAGACGCAAAAGTTTCGTAAAGCAAGGTTTAGACGAAGCCAGTGCTGGCTGCCACTTAACTGGCAGTCTGCGCTAGCGTATTATTGGCCTCGTATAAACAGTTTTTCAAGACAAATCAGCGTTGGCTGCCAGTACTGGCGGGAATAGAGCGCCGGCCTATTTTTCAAGCCAGTGACCTCCGCCCGCGTGCCCCGCAACCCCCGCGTCTGATTAAATAATATGTTATATAAAAAATTTACTAGTGATATTGTACAAATCCCTATATTTGATGTATGTAGGTATATAATAAACACTATTTTTCAGTTAATTAAGTAATTTAATACAACGATCTACAAGAATAATCCAGGAATAAAATGAATCTCTTTGGCCTCATCTAAACAACACGGGCCAGGCCAGCGCTGGCTTGTCTGAGGACTGGCGCCAGCGTTACTGGCTTCGTCTAAAACAGAAACAGAAACAGAAACTTTTTTATTCAATGTAGATTATAAGCAATACTTATTGAAAGTCAATTTTTTCATTTACCACTGGTTCGCAAAAAAAAAAACTTTTGTCCTGGGAAGAACCAGCAAGAAACCCAGCGGGACTATTTTTTTTTCAAATAATAGCTTACAATCATGTTTACAATTAACAACAGCAATACAAATTAGAAATAGCTTGGTAGCGATCACCCTTCTCAGGGATTACTATCATCCATAAATTCCTTAATATTATAATAACCCTTTTTATACAAACTTAGTTTATTAAAATTTTTGAACTTTGTGTATGACAAATTTTGTATATTTTCTGGGATTTTGTTGTAAAAGCGTATACATCGCCCCAAGAATGAATTACTGACTCGGTGGAGTCGAGTAACTGGTACTACTAGCTTGTGTCTGTTCCTAGTATTTACAGAATGAATATCACTTAATTTTGCAAAACTACGTTTATTCTTGTGTACGTACATTACATTTTCATAAATATATTGAGAGGCCAGAGTTAATATATTAATTTCCTTAAATTTTTGTCTCAGTGACTCTTTTGGTTTTAAATTATATATAGGTCTAATGGCTCTCTTCTGTAAAATAAATATAATTTCAGTGTCAGTCGCGTGTCCCTATAGCAAAATACCATACGACATAATGCTATGGAAATAACTAAAGTAAACTATTCTTGCTGTTTCAACACTGGTAAGAGTTCTAATATTTTTACATCATATGCTGCAGAACTAAGTCTGCTAGCTAGTTTTGATATATGGGGGAGCCATTGAAGCTTTGGGTCTAGTGTGATTCCAAGAAAATGGTGGTATCAATAAGACTCAGTTCTTCCCCGTTTAAAATTACATTCATATTAACATGTTTAACATTAGGAGTTACGAATTTCATACATTTAGTTTTAGTTCCATTTAAATGCAAATTATTAACATTAAACCAATTGACTACCTTATAAACCTTACTTAACAGTTTCCCTGTCCGCGAAACAGACAATAGTTAAACAATTAAAATGTTCATATGTGATTCATGGGACAGGGAAAGGGTTAATGTATAATACATATAACAATAGGTAGAAAACTTGAATGTGCCAGATAAAAACAATATTAGAACTAACCACTATCAGTAGTTCTATAGTAAATTGAGAAATATTTGCAAGGATTTGTATGAAACTAATAATATTGTTGCATGAATAAGTCAACTAGCGCCATCTAGTGTCAGGAACGAGAGCGAGGGGAGCATTGAGAAAATGACATCACAAATCGCTCAACTGACAGCGCCTAGTCGAAACTCGAACGCTCGGTACCTTCCGCGTGTTTACTTGAACATTCTGGATATTTCTTTGCTAATTTAAATATATAGGCGCTGCAAGATGCGATGGAGGCAGTGTTGATTTGGGCGAAACAAGCGAAGCTTCGGAGTGGAATTAAGTGAATTAGTGTGTTTAAATTATTGGTGTTTTAACTTTAATTGTGTAAAGTAAATTAAAGTGTTAATTTAGGTAATTTTATCGGCAATTTTTATTGTCACGAACCTCAAGCTCGTAACAATATTTTTATAAACAACCATTTCTCACATAAATACTCTAAACCTGTAGGTTTACCCATCTATTATTATTGACCGTTTCACCATCTAGTATAATCATCGGATTTGATTGGAGATGACGAGCAGCGGCAAGAGTGCAATGAATCTGATATAATCTGTTTACCAGACCTGACCTGTTAGGTATGGTGTCAGACTTACAGCTGAGGTAGATCGTGATTGGCTGTTGATGATGATGATGACAGCAGAACAAAGGCTTGCCTGAATTATGGTAATAGTCATTTAATATACACAATTATAATTTTCTATACTACCTTAAGAAGTACTTGGTTTTTAAAACAATATTCATTCCAGTGATTTGTATCGTAACAGACTAGTTTTTATGTCGTTAAAAACGCATTACTGGAACTTTTCATCTTTAGAGAATAAGAAATAGTATTGAAATTGTCGTATGTTTCTCGTAGCAAATAGCTTAATATTTGTTTTGTTAAGGGATATTATTTTACTATCAAAATGAAAGTAATAATATTGTTTTCATTTGAACTTTATCCCAAAATTGGATCGTGTTTGGCAGAAATGATTTAACCCTTTTATTCAGTGTATTTCCAAGTATGAAAAATTACAAGTATTTCCAAAATCTAAATAGATTTTTTTTAAAGATAAACATAGCATAGTTATATACATAACATAAAACATGGTATAATAAAGCTTCTGCCAAAAGAAAAATTAAAATCTTATTGTTATTTAATGTATATAATGTAATAATTGAAATCAGCATCACTATGTTTTGTTGGTTGTTGCACAACATGGTCCAAATACAGTATGTCATTTTTAAAGTTCTATAAATGTGAGAGCTCCGTTGCTGCAGAGCTTCCAATGCTGCCGTACGAAAGTGGCGATGATTAGGGATGAATTTCCCTTGCACAGAATACTAGCGTGAAATAGCAGCTTAATGCTGTTGTGTTTCGTATGGAGATAAGGCATTCCATCTTAGTCCACAAGGGTGACAACGCATCTGCATTACGATTCTTAAGGGTACACTAGTCGCTTATTCTTCCATACAAACGTAGTTGCGCGATAACTCCACTGTTTGATGGTGTACGTTCAAAATAAAAAATGATTTCAATTTGTCTCATCATTATCTAGCCCTGTATGGAAACAAAAAAGTAAAAAAAAGAGTATATTTAAAAGTTATAAGCGTCGAAAATTCCGAATTTCAACACTATTTTTAACACATCTTTGGGCGGAAATAAATACCATAAGAAGAACGAAAATAGCAAAACAGTTACCATACAGGGATAGATTAGTTGTTCAAAAATGCAAATAATTTTATTTTAAACAGATACATTCAATAGGTTTTTCGTGACCAGACTACCAAAGTTCTATTTATAAAATTTCGCGCGCCCGTTTTTGTTATAAAACATCTTGCCTTTCGCTACAAATTGTTTCCCCGATCAGTGAGACGGATGGAGGGGGGCGCAGCGCGCACTCACACATACTCACTAGGTTAGCCGCTGCTATCTATTTATGGTTGTAATACCTACATATCTACATCTTTATTTAGAAAAATTGCTTCCTTTTTTTGTTCGTGCCTTTTATTTGTTTGGACTGACCACCTGACTCGTTCAGTGATGTCATTCCCATACAGTGTTTAGTTTTCAACTAGCGTTATCTGTCATAAAATAAATAAAATTTTTACTCATATTTCGCTAATTGTGTCTGTACTGTGAATTTGATTTACAATCGATCTCTAAATTGTAGTTTTCTTCTAATTACTTACCTTGCCTAGACGTGTTCTTTGGACTTCTGTAAGGAAGTCTATGCTGTTAGTATTCCGTTTATATACGTTACTATTTTGATAGACGTTTGTGCTTGTCCCTGCAGTGACACAATGCCTATTGTTGATAACTTTCTAAGTACTAAGAGAATATTTCAAACCGCTATTGAACACAAACAATCAATAAACAATTTACAAACTAACATTTTTTTTAATTTAATTAACCTATATAAAAGCCACACTCACATCAAAATCGCGCTGTCGAAAAAGCAGTTATCCTGACACATAGGTACTTCGGGGTCGGGGAGTTGCCTGCGGGCTATTATAGCTAACTAGCTATGGAAAGTAAATACCTATTTAGAATACATAGTACCTACAGTAATATTTGCATCACCTACAGTAAAATACAAAAACATAAAGAAAACATAATTATGTTACACTTGTGCAATTTATATTTGTAAACTGCCTCCACTATACTGGAGAAAATCCTACTGTGGGGATAACGTATTTTAAAAAGAGAACATCATTTGTTTTAGAAATTGTTATAATTTTTTTCAAAAAAAAGTTTTTTATGTTACCGTTTTTAGTTTAGAGTTATGTCCCTTTAGTGGGTACAGGCGTGATATTATATTGTGTGATTGCGTAAAGAATGCATAGATAGGCGATAGCAGCAATCGCGGTTGATTTGCTGTCATTTATTGAAGAGTGCCCCCGATTTCTCCAAGATCCCATCATCAGATCCTGATCTGATCATCATCGATTACCGTGGGATTATCTGGAAAATATATCCATTCAAACAAAAAAAAAATTTCCAAATCGGTTCAGGCATATTCGAGAAATCGGGGGACAGAACATACATAAACAAAAACCAACGAATTGAGAACCACCTCCTTTTTTTCGAAGTCGGTTAAAAAGTAGGTAAAAACAAATCAATGGAATTATTATATAATAACAACATCTACTTAAGTTCACATAAGAACTTTCATCATAACAACTAAGTATATAAATTGGGTTCATAATAATTACGTTTCACACAGCAGATCCTAAGTTACAATAACATCAATTTGCTTTCTCTCTTCTTTCTCTTTTTAAAATACGTTATCCCCACAGTAGGATTTTCTCCAGTATCGTGGAGGCAGTTTACAAATATAAATTGCACAAGATCAAACATCCAGACGCGGAACAACTATTTGTAGTCCATACAAAATAGTTGTTTCGTGGAGGATTCAAACCCGCGGCACCCAGCGCAGCTACTTATTGCTAAGCCATTGTGGCACGAAGCTCAAAATTGCCGTTTGAGTTTATGTTATTATTCTAAAATGAATCGCATAGGTACCTAGGTACGCGATAGCGGTCACTCGAGTGCGTATGTGTGTGCGCACTAGTTTCTTACTGCTGATCACAGCGTCTATCCCTTTCGCACGAGATGTCGGCTGAGATAGCATGCATTTTTGCCCCGCCCACCATTTAGTTCGTGCCATCGACTAGGGCAACCTTAAATGAGGATAAATGTAGATGTCTATGGGCGAAAGCATCTACTTACCATCAGGTGGACTGTGTGCTCGTTTCACCCTGCTATGTAAAAAAAGACATGAATATAAATCGCTTGTCACCCTTGTTTCATTTTTGACTGATATAAGTTATTACTTCCTTCTTTAGTTCTTTAACTTTTTATTCATAAAAGCGGACGAGCTAACAGTTGAGCTGCCACAAACTTCGAACGAAAGTTATTTCATATAAGGTATTACGTGGAATCACATATCATCTAAATATATTATCATCGAATTATACCGACTGTCTTTATATCAAGCAGAAATATCTGGATAACTGTAGCACACTGCTTGAGTACACATTACAGACGTGACCAAGGGTCCTGACCTTGAAATAGCCTTAAAATTTTTAAACGCAAGTTTCTTTATTTAAAAATATTGATTAAATCAATTTTAAAAGACATTTATTTTTGGTATATTATGTAGTACGTCAAAGGTACGACAACTCCGGCACTGCGATCACGAGTATGTCCACCTAGTATGGCAATTACGGCAAATCCTACCTTTAGGAAGATAACCCCACGTCCAAAAGTGGCTTTTTAACTTAAACAATAACTATTGACAATAGATCATGCAGTACAACTGCATGATCTAATACTTTAGTTGTTGTCATTTTTTTATAGTATAGGATGACAAACTAGCACACAGTCCACCTGATGGTAAGTGGCTGCTGCTACTATATAATATGTATATATAACTGCAGCATGGCTCTACCACATATAAAAGTTTCCATTAATATAGATGTACAAAAACATCTATATTAATATATATAACTCAAGGCTACAAAACAAACCGAATATAAAAATACACATATAAAGCTTTTTTTAAGAAATTTTATCGTTATACACTTTTTTGAAACTGTAAATTGAAATAACGATGAAAGATGTGACGAAGTCTCCGAACTATCAATAGTGAAATGGTAGGAATGAGAACATCAAACTCTGAATAAATAGGAGCCAAGTTCGCTGTTGTTAGCGTGATACATTTGAATCTGTGATTAAAGTTCACTTGTTAGCGTCGCAAACGACTTCTATAGTGACCTAAATATCCAAGACAGAAATGTTCAAAGGGTACCGGTTTGTTTAGTGTTGTAGATCTACTGTTGTAGATGTAATATACAATTGGCGACTTTCAATATAAATTTTCATATTATATGAAATGTTATTGAACATTGGTCAGGTGCAACGAAAAAGTAATATAAAAGATATTATTTTAAAGGTAAAGAGTATAGACCGAAAACTTATCGTAGTCGTAACTTCTAACTCGTTGAATACCTTCAATACACAAGTTTTGTCATATTAGTAGTATTGCTAGCATGCAATAAAATTCCACGTATGAGGAAGTGATGAAAAACATTTACATGTATAAGGAAATAAAAAATAAAAAATTGAGGATATGAGAAGTTAGACTTACCTATCTGCTTCAAAATCCTCTTAAGGTTTCCGTAGAAAATCCTAAACACGTATAATATAAGCAATTACTTCACGCTTTACATATTATAATTATCTGAAAGAGCGTTTTTCATATTTAAGCTTGTCCCGTTCGATGACCAACAAAACTAATTATCCCGATGCATAAATCTACATACTACTCGGATTCCTTCACGGTATCATCAATTACACTTTGGAATAATCCCCCACGAGATTTAAGATCTCCCATAACATAAACACTGAACATATATGTTTATTATAATTTCATATACTATATATATGTTTTTATTGTTTTAGTATGTATTTATATATATATATATATATATATATATACACACATATACACATATATATATACATATATATGTGTGTGTGTGTATAAGTGTATATATGTATAAACTAACATATACATCATATTATATAATACGTTTTGAATAGTATGAGTAAATAAGTTAGTTTTTTTTTCTCTCGCGGCTCTACCCATACCTTCTCACTACACTACAAATGGTTAGCCGGAAGAGAATGCCTTTTCGGCATTAAGTTCGCCGTTGTGCCACGTGCAATAAAGAATTTTCTATCTATCTATAATTGTTGACTCTCGCTTACTTAAATTAAGTATTAATTACCTCTTAACCTTTCTCTTTCTATTGTCATTCAGTGAAAAGAGAATAAGCAGTTTTAAGCGTTTTATAATTTGATATCGTTTTATTGCATAAGGCCATCAATTTTTATGTACAGCTGTATTTGCACAGCGTATACATTATCAGCACCAATTACTTGTAGTTTATAATTGTGTATATTCTGGCTTCAAGCCAGGTAATTGTGTTCGCGCGAAACCGCAGAGCTTCATTTAGTAACCATCGCCATTTCTTAGTAATTACATTATCGAGTTTTAACTTTGCCGAGTGAAATGTGCAGATAAAACATATTTTGTGTAGTTTACTTCCCGTGAGAAATGAGAGTCATTCTACAGTTGTAGAACTCGAGGGTTTTCAAAATTTAACGAATATAATATGTGCGTGCTATATCTATGGTCTACAATTGAGGAATGAACATAATGGTCGATCATATGCTCGATACCTCGTAATCATAAAATAATATAGCGTTAGCGTTATCCTACTGCCTTCGTTGCGGGAATCCCTCGTCATATTACATACAAAGAGCCGGCAGTAAATTTGCTGTACATAAGGATCGTATCCATTATCTGATTAGAAGAAAAATTTCATGATATTTTGTAATAAATAACCTCAAAATGTAGAATTTCGCGCAAGTATCAAACAACTCTTAAGAACAAAAACAGTTGATTTAAAACAATATTGTAATATTATCTATTTACCTTACTATAGATGTTTTCCAAAAGAAATTGAAGGTTAACACATCTTATAACCTTTTTAACTACCCGCTAAGAAAATTGAAAATTTTCAAAAATAGGGAAGTTGTTGGGTTCACCCCGATTTTCAAAAATCGAGTTTTCATTAGATCTCGACGTTTTGAGATCCCAGGAAGCTATTCTGACTAATTTCACGTGGACGTCTGTACGCATGTATGTGTGTGTATGTGTATGTGTAAGTATGTAAACCTTTCATAACTTTTAAACATCTTGATTGATTGAGATGCGGTTTGAGGCGTTCTAAAGATCTCAATGTAGAATAGATTTGGTGATAATATATAACTGATTCGGACGAGTAGATTTTGAGAAATCTCAAAAATTAAATTTTTGTAAAACTTTTTTTGTTTGGAATAACTTTTAAACGGCTTTACCGATCGATTTCAAAAACTAATCAGCTCTTAACCTCAAAAAGTGACGTCGAATGCCGTTTTGCAAATAAAAATCGGTTCATTCGTTCGTGAGATACCGAAAGAGAAGTAATTTGAAAAAATAAACCTTTTATTTTGACATAACTTCGAGATTTCGCAACATAATTTGGTGAAATTTGGAGCGCTTTGCATTTGAAATTAGTAGGAAGTTCCAGGGATGGCCTGCAGGATCAACCAATTTTTTTTCTTCTTCATCTCGTAAAAGCCAACTGTTGGTCTGGTTGGCCTCTGCAATCTTGCGGAATATTTGCCTCAATCGTCACCCTTGGCATATTTTTGTTCCAACCTTGACACCTACATTTAAACCTATTGGGGGTTTATTCTTAAACGTCAATTATATACTTAAATATTTATTTGATAGATTCTCAATACTTAATTACGAATTATCAACGCAATTTCGGTTTATACAGTGTGTCCGGTCACGGACTAGCGATATTCTAGGTACTTATAATACAGCTATTTTAATACAAAAATACACTACACACTGAGGTCTAGTCCCCTCCCCCTCTATGTGGCATCCATTTTGTTTTCTTCTTGAGATATTCTCTACGTGTTTACAAAAATATTCATATCTCTTAAAGTTTTGGTTTTACTGAGATACAAATTAGCCTCATACGAAGGACAACAATATAGACAATATTAATAAGTAATCCCAGACTAAGCGTTCGACGGATTGCACATTTCAGGTGGCACATAGAGCTGTATGCCACTGCAATGGCAATCCGAACGCTTGTCTACAGCAAGCCGGAGGTGGCCACTTTGAGCAACCTCTTTAGATATTTTAATTGTAGGTCAATTTATTGTAAAACAATTAAATATAAACTATAATAAGTAACTTAAGCAATGCCAGTTGTCACAAAACAAAGGCCTTTTGTGTTTGCGCATAAGCTATGTTCAAACAACAATAATTCTTAAAATAATAAATATACAGCTGTAAACTTTATGTTTTATTGTAGCTTAACTCAAAAACTGTTGATCTAGTAAAAAAAATAAAAAGGGTAAACGGGGTTGTTTTTGCAGTGATTTACAATAATTTGCCGATTAACATAATTTTTGATATTTATTTGAAGTAATTTATTTTTCTTTAAAGATACGAGTATGTGAACAATTTTTTTGGTAACGGAAACGATAGACAATATTGTTGTCCTTCGAATGAGGCTAGTTTGTATCTCAGTAAAACCAAAAATTTGAGAGATATGAATATTTTTGTAAACACGTAGAGAATATCTCAAGAAGAAAACAAAATGGCTGCCACATAGAGGTTGAGGGGATTAGACCTCAGTGTGTAGTGTATTTTTGTATTAAAATAGCTGTATTATAAGTACCTAGAATATCGCTAGTCCGTGACCGGACACACTGTATAATTCTTACTTTACTTCTTTCCTATTGGTCACGGAGTTATTCAGCGTACAGTGGCGGTGTAGAAATATCCACTTATCGTTCCGTGAGTTTTCGTAACAGGCGACAGAGGGAAACAAACCAAGACGTGGGCAGCAGAGTCTTCTTAATATCAACCAGAAAATGAATCTTGCAACTATGGCAAATATCCCCAATATGAACCAATCCAAGGGATTCACTGCTGTACATGGTTTATGGAGATGTGACTCTGATAAGCTAGGGGGATATAGGAGTTTGCGGGGCTTATTAAAAAAAGATAACGGTATAGTTTTTCATTGCTATGGATGCTGAACACGAAGTTTTGTTTCAAATTTTTTGTTTCCTTACTTTGACGAAGAATTTTAGATCCCTGAGAGGTTCATTATTTAAACTTTATAAAGTTTTGTTTGAATATTCATTTTATAGATTTATACCGTAAAGTTTTGGCTTGTATAAAGCGTTCTTATTTTTTTTCTATTATAACTTTTGCACACTGTTTATGCGCCTCAGGGATTTGGATTTTGCGCCTTTATCTTTAAGCCGATACCTCTAAATTTAATTTTTATTATAAAACTGTAGTTATCAATAAACATGGTAAATAGATAATACAGTCCTTGGATACCGGGAGCGAACTATAAACAAAGAAAATTACAGACGCGTTATCATCTCTGAAGTATAATTCTAGGGTATAATAACTCACGAGCACCTCCAACTAAACCACCAATCACCACCACAAATTTTCTAATTATCTTATAAACGTTATTTAACTTAATTTTATAATATTTTTTGACTTGTATTTCTATTATTTATCTTATTTTAAATATTTTTTTCAAGTTTTTAAATAAATTTATTTATTACGAAAAACAATAATTTTGCCTTTAATTTACTATGTTATTGGGATAATGTCTGAAATATATTAACTTTATGTTTATTAATTTAACTTAATTGCTTAATATATATCTTTTAAGACTATTTTTGACGCCCCTTTATATTGAATTTAATTATTAATAATAATATTGGGCCGTCACAGTATGTACTTAGTAAAGACGGAAACACAGACCCGAAAAAGATAGAAGCAATTCTAAGCTACCTAGGCCTTGTAACGTGACCGAGCTACGGCCTATTTTGGGTTTAGTAAATTTCTACGCAAAATTTATGAAAAACATGATTCAGGTTAGTACCATTATGCCAATTACTAAAAAAAGGTCAAAATTGGTTAAAAGGTCTACGACCCCCAGCGGCCTGTTATATTAACGTGCGACGCGAGCGCCAGAGGGATAGGGGCCGTGTTGTCGCAGCCGAGCGACGACGGCAGCAGTGTTGCTAACTTGACGGGTTTCCCGTTAGATTTGACGGAACAGCGAGGTTGGCAACGGGAAAAAATTGTATTTAACGGCTAATGGTTTTTAACGGCACAACAAATTTTATGTTTTTTTTTTTCGAAATAAAAATAATTTGGAAACGGCTAAAATTAAATTATAAATTTATTCATTTTTTTAGTTTAAAAATATGAAAAATGTGCAATACAATGAATAATTGACACTTGTCTACCGTACTTGACGGGATTTGACAGGATTATAGTGTTCTCTACAACGGGAGCTAGCAACACTGGACGGCAGTCGCGAGCGCCCCGTGGCCTATGCGGCCGATGGGAAATTAGTAAATAAATTCCATCAGTATTTGTACGGTCGGCATTTTAGGCACCATCCCGCTAGTGTCCATTTTTGGACCTAACACAGGTATACCAACTATGGTAGCGAGTCGGATGCAACGGTGGGCAATTATTTTGTCCGCTTATTCGTTTGACATCGGTACGTATGTATGTATGTACCGATGTGAATGGAGCGGACGGCCTGTCGCATCTGCCGCTGCCCGCTGTCACAGCGGGCACTCTCTGTACGTGAGAGCTTAAGCGCTGGTGACCTTGAGTCGAAATGTGTAACGCTAGGGTTGATATCGAACTGAAATGGAATATTATAGACTTGTACCAAAGAAGATATATAGTAGGTATATTATGTAAACTTATGGATTTGGGTAGTGAAAGATACGTTCAATTTAAATCAACTTTTATTAAATGAGGAATATTAGAACTTCCGACAAAACCAAACATGCACGACAGTTAATGGTAATCTTAAATAAACCCTTCAGTACGCAATAATAAGTATTACCTACTATCCTTTAAAAATAATTTACTCTTATATATTTTTGAATTGTTCGATTAATTTTTTAATTCTCATTACTATTTCTAACAATTGCAAAAATTCGTAGCATGTATATTTTTTTTTTAGAAAATCCAAAGGTATGCAGGTTTCCTGGGACATGGCGGCCAACAAATTGTTCCCTATGTATTGAGGAGATAAGTCATTTCTATTTCTAATGAAATAATCCATAAATACAACAATGAACAAATACAAAAGCTCTTTATAGATATCTAAAATTTCTTGACTCTCTAGTGGTATTTTT
This sequence comes from Parnassius apollo, assembly GCA_907164705.1. NCBI lineage: Eukaryota > Metazoa > Arthropoda > Insecta > Lepidoptera > Papilionidae > Parnassius > Parnassius apollo. The sequence goes on from CAJQZP010001314.1 coordinate 213,914, forward strand.
AATAGTGTATATTTCAGTTAATGTAATATAATAAAATTATTGGCGATATATTAGTTTTATTGTCATGGTATTTCCCCATAATTCTTGTTAAGATCATATCGACTTTCATTAAAATGAGTTCACATATTTTTAGGTATCTAAAACATTATTAAAAATTAAACTAATAAAACAAGGGCCCTTGTTTTGTGCAGTGGAATTTATTTTAATTCTAATGACTTAAAATCACTTTCAGTAATACTTATACATACATACATAAACACTCACGCCTGTCTCCCAGAGGGGTAGGCAGAGACTACAGGCTTCCATTTGGCATGATCCTGATACACCTCTCTCGCCTCCTTCACATTCATATACCTACGCATACATGCTCGTCGGTTAAGGGTGCTCCTAATTTGGCCCGTTTTCAATAAATCGCTAATTTGGCCGATAAATTTTCGCCTAGGACGTCCCTTTCCGACTCTGCCATTCACTTCTGCAACATAAATTTTCTTTGTCATTCTTTCCTCACTCGTTCTTTCCACATGACCAAACCACCGAAGCATTCCTTTCTTAATCCTGGTCACAACATCATCTTGCAAACCACACTCTTCTTATACATATACTATAATATCATTTATTTAATAACAACATTAATATTTATCAAAGCATATAAACCTAGCATACACGGCTATAAAAACTAATAACGTTACTTGGTAACATACACTTAATACCTACATGAATAGAATAGTAATATGTACATTAAGATATCAGTAATATTCATATATTAATTGAAATATTATATCACTTGACAAATATATTCATATTAACTAATACTGACAAATATCGGTATTACTACTAGCCCTAGGCCAGGGTAGTCGGCGACTGCCCGTTACACGCCCCGCACGCCTCTCAAGGCCCCCGCACACATCCAGACACTCACACATAGCCGCAAGCGATTTTACGTGCACACATGCTTAAGTGTCGTTTCTTTTCGCGTAGTGTATACATATATTCTTTGCCGCTGTCGTCTAGTAGATGACTCATGCGGCGCCCGAACAAACGTATTTGCATTTCGTTCAGCAATCATTGTTGTTAGATTATAATAAAGTTAAAAAATGAAACCGCTCGGGATCCAATTCTCTCGAAGGTTATTAGCAATATTCGGGATGGTTGGCCAGGGGAATGTAATATTAAGGGTTTACAACCGTTTTTTAATCGTAAGAATGAATTATATGAGGAAATAGGCTGTGTGATGTGGGGGCATAGACTAGTTGTTCCGGAGGCCAATAGGAAAAAGTTTTATGTATGATTCACGAACCTCATATGGGAATTGTCAAATCCAAGGCTATAGCTCGAACCTATGTTTGGTGGGCCGGTGTGGACGAGGCGGTGAAGCGGATATGCCGGCAGTGCGAGATATGCGCGGCGCAGGCGGATGCTCCGCCAAAACAGACGCCTCGTATGTGGCAATGGCCCAATCGTCCTTGATCAAGGATACATTTAGATTTTATGGGGCCCGTTTTTGGGAAAACGTTCTTGGTAGGTGTCGATGCGATGTCAAAATGGCTAGAAATCTATCAAGTAGCGAGTACGGTAGCCACGGGAGTAATAGGTAAGTCAAGGGAACTTTTCAGTCGTTGGGGACTACCCAAACAAATCGTGACGGACATCGGTCCTCCGTTCTCAAGTATAGAATTCAATAACTTCATGTACAGTCACGGTATCGATCATATTTTCACGGCTCCGTATCATCCTGCTTCGAATGGGTTAGCTGAGAACGCGGTAAGAACCTTGAAGCGGGTTATAAAGAAAGCGGTGCAGGAAAACAAAACGTAGACAGGGCACTACAAACTTTTTTGCTATATTATAGGAATATGGAGCATTCAACCACCGGCGAGAGCCCCCGCTAGGTTATTATTAGGTAGACAACTGCGCACTAAGTTAGATATTTTAAAACCAGACAGGGAAAACAGGATTTATAAGGTGCAACGACACGAGAAAGACTTAGCGAAAGGAGGAGACAGGAAACTGAATCCTTCGGAAGATGTTTGGTATAGACAATACTTGAAAGGGGAAAAGTGGGGCAGTGGTCAAGGCTGATACAATAATGTTAAGTAGTTAAGTTATATTTAAGATTAGCATAGTAATAAATAAGTGTAGAGGAGTGTAATGTAAGGTAGTAGGCTAAGACTGATTATATAGGTGGCGGGTAAATGGAGATAATACAGCGAATTCAGTGTGGAATAAACGGATAGAGATTGCGTTACGTTCTTTGTGTTCTCCCCGACTTTTATATACATTACAGATTATCCGGAGCTTCTCAGCTGTTAAAAAAACTACGCAAAGTAGTACTACTCCTTATTCCAATTTGTCATACTAATTGTAGAAGATATAGTATTATGTCAAGAGCTGTGAGGTTATTTATTAAGTGTTCTGAAAACACAATGTCAAAATGTAGTTTACAATGTCAGAAATTCATTAATGTTATAAATATTTTTTTGAAATTACCAATGTTACAATGTTTTTTTAAATAACTTCATATTATGTAGTGTTTTAATTTCGTCAGGTATTTTGTTGTATACACGTACACACATTGATAAATATTAAATAGCATTTACTATATTTAGCTGACTCCGGAACTTCACTTAGAACTAATTTATTCGGATTTCTTTTAAGCCTAGGATTAATATCAGATGAATTTTAAAATAAATATGTATGCCGTTTTACAAATTTACCTATCTCAAAAATATATAACGAGGGCAGAGTTAGTAAAGACAGATTTTTGAATATTGGCTTACAGGATTCTCTAGTTGGGATACCACATATCGTCCTTATACACTTTATTGCTCAGATATTCAGGTTTCCATACCACCATTGTTTTCCTTCTCCGTAAAGTACGTAATCGCTTCTAAATCAGCGATTAAAATTGAAATTAAAAATTTCTTTGGTAATACATAGCGGGAATGCAACGCGAATAGCGAGCACTTAGCCATTGGGGTATACTAAACTAAACTGTATAATAGCAGCGCTATACTGTTGTTTTTCGTACGGCGAGTGTAAAATACGGGCACCTTTTTGACTGGTAAAAAGGCATACTACCGTAGTCTTCAGCGATGACGATGCATCTACATTTTGATTCTTAATCGAGGATGTAGTTGTCTATAGGCCGCGGTATACACTTGCCATCAGGTATGGGCTTGTATGCTGCTTGTCACCTTCATTGTCCAAAAAACAGAGCCGAACTAATGCAAAATAGTAAGGAATTGCGAAGAATAAAAAATCTAGCATATATCCGTTGAAGTAATATGTACTTACGTACTATATCTAAATAATTTTTTATCAGCCTGTAACATTCACTGATGAATATTGTTCATTATCGTTATGGGGAAGATTAATTATAATATAAACGATTGAATTGGGAATTGTCGATTTCGGCATCAAGTATCTAAAAATTCAACGTTTCTCCTCGGCCCCGTTTAGAATATTTTACCTCTGGATTACACTAAATAATTGTTAGTCTATATTCAATGAGTTAGTCATTAGATTTTCTGACATTTCTCATAAATGCTTCTCATGACACAGATAGGATGAAATTAAGTAGTCGGTTCTCTTATGTTAATGCACAACTTTAATATGACTGTGAAGTGAAATGACTGAAAATGTTATTTCCATTCCAGAAGGACTTAGTTAATTAAAGTATTTTTTTAAATTAATATTCTCATAGACAATAGAGGTTCAATGATATAAGTATTGTCTTAATTAACAAAACTGCCAATAAATAAAGGTCCAATTTGCGCAAAAACATTTTTTTTTGTATAGAATAAGAGCACGACTAAGACAAGTCCGCGCGGAATCCATGCCGCGGCTTACAGACACCTAGTTCTGTCCTCGATTATGTGTCAAAATGTAGATACGTTGTCACACCTGAGGACTAAGATAAAATTGTCTAAATTAAAGTTGTTAAGAATTAATTCGCACACATCCGCTCAATAAAATAAAATGATGTGTCCTACCTAGTTTGAAGATCACCTCCCACCCTCCCTCAATTGCGTGCACTAATCCCGTCACCACTAATCCCAACACCACTACACTAGAAAAGGCACACCATTGACAATAAGACGACACGTGTCTTGCCTCTAAACGAGGCATCCCCAGGTGATGTAGACTCTGCGGTGGCTGACCGCTAAGTGATTTGTTACCAGTAAGAAAAGGTTTCCCTTTCTCTATTATCACCATACGAACACAGCAGTATTGAGCTGCTATTTAACGCTAATTATCTCTGTTGTGAGAAGAGCCCAGATGCTAAGTGCTCGCTATGAATTTCACAGTACATGAGCAAATCATGTTTAATACACGGCAAATTGTTAATTACAATTTTAAGAATATAAATAATAAATTCGAAGGTATGTTAACTCCCCCAACTGGATTTGAATCCCTACCCATTTTCTGTACAAAAACAGGTATTTCTCGTTTTACACTTCGGTTGTGTTATAAATGGGTCATATCTTCGGAAGTATCTTTTGATCCTATCAAAAAATCAGTACAATATCCTATGTATGTATAAGATTTATTTTTAAAAATTTATAGAGCCGATAGCTTTTTTTTTTTAGTTTTTTTTTCATGGAATAACGGTGACAAAACGAACTCACAGCTCCCCACCTTGATGGTATGTGTATACTGTGGCCCATAGACCTATACCTTAATCCTCGGTTAAGATTCAAAAATGTGTTTTCACCCCTGAGGACTAAGATGAAATGCCTTATTTCCAGTAAAATGGTTCTCTGGTTTTCTACACACACCATACAAAACACAGTAGTATTAAGCTGCCATTTTTATTACTAGTTAGTTAATAGTTTAGAATTCAATCTATTTAAAATCAAATTACAAAATTATTTTTACAAAACATTTGTTATATACAGTTTCAGCTATTGATTTATTAACATTTGGGATCAGTGCCAAGTTTGTGTACGCGTGAACTTCCGCATCGCTAACCTTTGATAAGCATTAAAACATTTGTCGATTATTTCTTTATTTTACTTTTTCAACTTTTGTGGCATTTCTTTGGGGAGGTCTATGTTCAGCAGTGGACTATTGAAGGACTGTCCTTGTTGGATTGATGGATATTTACATAAAATATATCAGAAATAAAATGTTAAAAATATATGTAACAAATTAAAATTTTGTAAATAGTTTAATTGTTATAAATTAACTATAGGTTTCAATTGTTATTATAAATTAATCGAATGAGTTATGTCACCACCATATTCCGAAATATTATTACTAGTTAGTTAATAATGAAGGTAGTTATAAAGTCACATTTTAAATGATGTATCGGTCATCGGATGTATCGGCTCAGTTACATTTTAAATGATGTATTGGTTGACTGCTTGAATATGTCAACCGAGATACACTTTGACGTGTGGGGGAAATCGCTTTAGAAATGCGCGCAAAAGAAAGCTTGTAGTTAATAATTGAATTTGTGATAATACATAAATTGTATGAAAATTGTACAGTAAAAGCAGCTATAAATAAATTTGTTATCAACTTTATTTAAAAGCACGATCTCTAACGAGAATAATATTGTAATAATAAAAATATAAATACTCAAACATATTTTAATGAGAGCGGGTGGCGTGACTTTGTCAAGTCGGTAAAGCCCCGGAAGTTGAGCTTTACTGTCGACTTGACTTTAGCGTTCGAGATATGCCTTAAAGATGCAGTAAGACTGAACTGTATTTTTTCAATTTTTATATAATGTGAAATGTATTATTTACAACAATTTTACAAATAAATATTATTAAACTCAACTTCGAAAAATAATATATAATTCAAGTGCTGATTTAATAGTGTAGTTAACAATAAATGTCTATTTAGAACCCCCATATAAAAATCAAAAAGTACAAAATAACATTTTAAGATAATTTTGTTTTCCTTTTTCTTACCAACCCATTACAACCAAAAAGAAGATTCTTCACCTTCTGCAGCTATATTATCTTTAGCATGGGTCGGCAGCTTAATGGTGTTGTGTTTCGTACGGTGAATGTAGAGGACCAAAAACCCTTTGTACTGGAGACAAGCCATTCCATCTTAGTCAAAATGAATAGACTATGTGTCCGTTTTTTATAAAAAATAATATATAAAAATATATATATATATATATATATATATATATATATATATATATATATATATATATAAATCATCTCCTGTATATCGACTCGAAATTAAAGATTTAATAAAAAGTAAAAGCCGAAAGCCTTCCAAGACTAAAAAAAACATAATATCCTCATAATAGTCTTGAGTTCAGTGCAAGATATAGTAAAAAGAATGCACATATAGACATAGCTATAGAAAAAGCTCCGACTTCAAAAGCTATTTCATTTATTCATTACAGTCGCTGTATAGTATTAGGTTGAGAACATCCACAAACCCACTCAGTGTCTGTCTTAAGAGGCGTCAGACAGAAATAATATAGTACGGCAGCAAGATCATCATCACCAACTCAATATAATAAATAACTGCGCTTCCCAACTCGCATGCCACACGTGCACCAATGGCAATCCTGCCCCGTCTAAGGGGGAGTAAGGGAGGCCTGTGTTTAACAGTGAACTTTTGATAGTCTGTAATGTTTTGCAACTGCAGTTTTATTGCTTTGAGTTATCAGGAAAATGCTATTATCCATTTTGCATCATTTTCTTCCGCCACCTCTTACGAAATCTATTTTATTTTATTTCGTGAGTTTACAGCTACATTTACAATCTACGTAACAATATTACTATATTGAAACTCAATTTCAGTAAAAGCTGCCACGTATAGACAGAAAACATTATTCAGGAATTAGTTACTCAAACACACTACCTAACGTGTAGTGGCGGTGTAAGTATATCCCCTACCCCATACCAAACCATGGGTGTCGTAAGAGGCGACAGAGTGAAATATTTTATTTTTTATTTTTTAAGCTATTGCATAGCTTCTATCGCGGGCCTTGAACGCGGGGACCGAATCCAGAAATTCCGTAACGAAAAAAAACCTCACGCTCCCCACTCCGACGGGCACGGAGGTGTGGCGTTGAAAGCCGTGCATCGTCTAACGTCGTTTTAGTTCGGCAGACTTCGGCACTCGGCAGAGTTCGGCACGGTGTTTGTGTGCGTGCGACTAGACGTATGCGTGTACACTAGCTGCTAACTGAATGATAAAAATTCCTGAATAACCTACATGTATTGTAAGATATTAAAAATATTTTAAACAATATTAACTTCTCATTTATTCAATAAGAGAAAAAAAAATTGTTTTCTTATCGGTCACCACTCTCAAAAAGTGTAACTTGATTTAATATCAAAGACTTAATTGCATAAATAAAATAAATAAATAATTATAATTGCATAAGTTGATAAAAAATGCTATGCAATAGCTTTACCGCGGCAGTCACCGAGTGCCACACGTATTTTTATATATATTTTAACTTCATCAATTACCAAATCAATGAAGCGTACTGCCAAAATAGTAGCGCGAGCGATTCACTGCCGCGTGTGTGATTTTCAGTTCGATGGGTGTTTGTTTAAGTAGAAGGAATTTGTCATCACAATAATAAGGCAATAACTACGACATTTTAATAATACATACATAAAAACTCACGCCTGTAGGCAGAGACTACTGACTTCCATTTGGCACGATCCTGACCTCTTTCGCCTGCTTTACATCCATATATCTACGCGTACATGCTCGTCAGTTATGAGTACTTCTAATGTGGCCCATTTTCAAAACATCGCCAATTTGGTCGATAAACTTTCTTCTAGGGCGCCCCCTCTCTCAGGCTCTGCCATTTACATCTGCCATATGAATTTAATTTGTCACTCTTTCCTCATTAATTCTTACTACATGACCAAACCACTGAAGCATTCCTTTCTTAATCCTGGTCACAGCATCTTCTTTTAATTATTGGCCTTCGAAGTAGCATGGCCTTCGATAGTCCACCCAACTTATATGTTTTATCTATGGTTTGGTTGTATACATGTATATAACGTTATTTTCGAAAATAGTGAAATACCTAAATCAGGAGACAGGCAGCAGCGCTTTTCAATAACGACTAAAAATGAAAAATAAACTGCGGTTGCCAATCCGATTGCCAAGTATGTCAACTGCGGAAAATATTGGTAATGTATTATATTAATAATCAATTATAAAAGTTTTGTTAACTCCAGTCATCTCTAAACTTAATTCAATTATTCCCTTTCATCAAACTGTATCAAACGATAAATAAGGGGCCCTAGTGCGAGTTCACGGACTTTAAATGTTTCTTAAAAAAATGATTTCTTATGTAGGTATACAGGTTTACTCATAATATTTTTCTTTTGTTAAAAACAATTGGTAGGAATTGATCTCAAAGGTCTCATATTATGAAATTTTGGGCGAGCTTACAACCCCGGAACTACTAAGGCTGATTTTTTTAAATTTATGTGACAAGTAAACTAACAGACCACTTGATGGTAAGTGGCTACTGCAGTTCAAGGACACCTGCGACCTACTTGAATCAAAGAAGGCTATAGATACGTTGATACCCCTAAGTACAAAGGTGGAATGCCACCGATCAACATAGCAGTGCTTATTGGCGGCTAATTTAAGTTTTGAAAGGGTACATATATATATATATATATATATATATATATATATATATATATATATATATATATATATATATATATATATATATGTAGAGTGGTGGAGCCACGTGTTTAAGGCTGCCGAAGTCTAGTTCCCCGGTCGAACCTTAAACCTATTGCGCGAGGTATTAATCTAAGTGGACTGTATCTACTAATGCTTCTACACTTGTATATGCGGTACAATGCACTCGCTCTTCCCAAAAAAACGAACTATTATGCCAAATCGATGAAAGGAATCCTGCTTGATTAGGAAAACACAAAATTGGAGCGGGTTAAAACTACTATATCAAGCAGGAAAATACTATTAGGAAAATGTTGACTCACCGGGATGTTTCTTCTGTGCGGTCGAGCACTATAACTGCGACTTCTGGAACACTCCGGAGAGAGGCGGTGCGCGACTATATCTCACACGAGGTGAGGCGGGTTTCCTGGAGCTCGACTGCTTCCAGGCTAAAGCGGTTTCTACTAGATGTGTCCAACAACGAGCGCGGTGGGAAGAGGAGCTCTTTAGGACACTATTATCCTAGGCAGTGTGGTTTCAACGGCGAGCGCGGCGGGAAGAGGCCACGCGTCGGTCGCGCGTGTCTTATATATCCTCGGTTCCGATGATTACGTGATGTTCTAGAATCATTTTCTTTCCCCTCCCACCCCACCACCCCGATGTGTCGATAGGAGGGTACGAATGATATCGTTTTGGAAAAGGATAACCGATTTGGCAGCCTACCGTGAAATAAAATAAATACGAATGGTTTTCCGCGCAATCATCTCCCCGGCCCTTGAAGGATCTCCTTGAAAATAACTAAAACAACTAAAGCTAAGATCAACTAAAAATAACTAACTAACGCTAAGATTACCTAAATTCAACTACAATTTTAATCTAGAAAGCTAATTTAAATTATGGAAGAGGCAAGGGGCACAAACGGACAACAGGACGTAGGTAAGACCCAACCGTGGTCTTAACGCGAGCTATCCTAATTACTCCGTCGGAACCGGGAAAGACCTCTTCGACAATTCCTAACGGCCAATGGAGAGGTGGCGTATTCTCCTTAGTGAGCACAACTACAGTCCCTACAGCTAAAGGCTCTGTCGCTGTGTTCCATTTTTGCCGAGACTGCAAAGTATGCAAGTATTCCATCCTTCATCGTTTCCAAAACGATTGCACTAACCGGTCTAATAATTTGTGGCGTGTGGAAATGCTAAGTCTGTTCTCATCCATATCTGCGGCGGGAAAATACTTTAAAGGCGTTAAATTCAAAAAATGTGCTGGAGTTAGAGCCAGCGGTTCAGAGGGGTCACTAGACCACGTCCGACAAAGTGGGCGCCTATTCATTACGCATTCAATTTGAGCGAGCACTGTACTTAGCTCTTCGAAGGACAAAATTTGATCTCCTATTACTCGGTATAAGTGACTCTTTAGACTCTTAATATTGGTTTCCCAATTGCCTCCAAAATGACTCGCAGCTGGGACGTTCAGAGACCACTCAATGCGGTTCTCGGCTAGAATGTGAGCGAACTCCGAATTATAATACTTGCTAGCTAAGAGCTCATGTAGTTCCGATAGAATACGTTTTGCACCGACGTAGTTCGTACCGTTATCCGAATATAATTTACTTACAGGGCCTCTACGGGATAGAAATCTTTTAAATGCACCCATAAAGCCTGCTGTGCTTAGATCACCAACGAGTTCTATATGCACCGCTCGAGTAGTTAGACATACGAAAATGCAGACGTAAGCCTTTGTGGATCTTATACCACGCCCGCGAGTGAGCGTGACCTTAAACGGACCAGCGAAATCCGACCCGGTGTGCGTGAAGGGCTTTACAGATTGTATTACTCTACAAGATCTAAGTTCCGCCATTTCCGGAAATGACGGCTTGGGGCGTGCCCGAAAGCAAGCTATACATCTGTGCACCCGATTGCGTATTAAACTACGTGCAGAAAGAATCCAATAATTTTGACGCAAAATCGACATCAAAAAGTCGGGGCCAGCGTGCGAGTTCAATTTATGATGGTAATCGACTAATAAGTTCATGATATGGTCTTTACGCGGTAAAACTATAGGGTGCCGTTGGTCGAAACTCAACTGCGAGTTGGACAAGCGTCCACCTACCCTTACAATCCCATCCTGTAAAAATGGCTTAAGGCGTTGAAAGACGCGACTACAAGCTCTATTCGATTGTAATCTTGTAATTTCTTCAGAGAAGTGCGCACTTTGAAGTTCGCGTAATACTAGCGACTCGGCATAGTTGTAATCGGACGCTAAGACATACGAACGTCGCGGTAAAAGCTTCGCGAATCGACAAACGTAAATTACGCTAGGCAATAATTTCGACCAAGAGGACAAGCGGTTCGCCAAAGCAATGGTTGGAGAAACCTCGCTCGAAACGTTCGCCACTAGAGCGTGTCTCTTCTCTTCCGGCGGTTATGACACGGACGAAGGTTCGAAATCGGTTATCGGCCATTGTGAGGGATCCAAGTGAACCCAAGAAGGTCCATGGAACCAAAGCGGGTGGTCCATTATTTGCATCGGGGTGAGTCCCCGGGATAAACAATCGGCAGGGTTTTCCGTACCGGATACGTGATAAAAGTTCCGCGTTTCCAACTCTTCTTGGATCTTGGCCACTCGGTTCGCGACAAACGTATTTCAACGGTGAGGTGAAGAATGAACCCAGCATAAGGCGACGGTGGAGTCGGAAAAGGCAAATATCCTTTCTATGTGAACTCTATCCCTACATGCGCTGATAACTGCGGTAATAAGCTTGGTGAGTACTAATATTGCGCAAAGCTCTAAGCTCGCCAGAGAGACAACCTTACGGGGGGAGACTCTCGACTTAGAACTAATGAGGCTAATCGAATTTCTACCATTATTCTGAACGTGGAAATATACAACGCCCCCGTAAGCCTTCTCGCTGGCGTCTGCAAACCCAACGACCGTTATGACGCTATTTCTATCGACGTTTATATGACGCGGTATTCTAATTTCTCTTAGTAAAGGAAATTCCTCTCTAAAGCGCTGCCACAAACGAGCAATGCTGTCAGGCGGCGAATCATCCCAATCGCATTCAAATAACCAAAGTTGTTTAATCAAAAGCTTAGCGTATAATACCACTGGAGCTACGAAACCCATGACATCCCATAATCTAGCAACGCATGACAGTATTGTGCGCTTTGTGCATTTCTCTACGGGCGGATTTACCTTAAGGCTAAACACGTCGGACTCTGGTGACCAACACAGACCGAGCACCTTGTGTGTATCGGAATCGTCGAATTCCTTTATCGCCGAAAGACGGTGTGATAGTGGGATTGTATCTAAAACCGGACGCGAATTACTAGTCCACTTCACAAGATCGAATTGACCCGATTTCATGAGCCTTATAACCTCGGCGGTGGTTAGGGTGGCCTCCTCCACGCTATCGACCGAGTATACAAAATCATCCATATATAATCCGCTCTCAATTGCCCTCTTAGCTTTAGGATAAGAGGGACCTTCATCGTGGGCGAGCTGTTTCACCGTGCGTAACGCATGAAATGGGCTCGACTTTAAACCAAAACAAACGCGGTTAAATTAAAACACCATTAGAGGTTCCTTTGGGTTGAAACGATATAAAATGCGTTGGAATCCACGGTCGCATTCACGGACCCCTATGCAAAGAAACATTTGGCGAATATCGGCGGATAGTGCTATACTAAACAAACGAAAATTGGCTATTATATTACATAAACTGCCCTGTAAATTTTGCCCACTATAGAGGATATCGTTAAGCGACAGGTGAGTGCTAGTTTTAGCACTAGCGTCGAGCACTACACGTAACTTAGATGTAAGTTTGTCCTCCCTAATGACCCCGTGGTGTGGTATGAAATACGACGGTGTGTCTTCGTAGTTATCTAATTTCGAAGCCACGAGTGATATGTAACCATCTCTTATATATTCGTTAATGACGCCGTAGTAAGCTTCCTTTAACTGGGGTGAAGCGAGCATCCTACGCTCCAAGCTGTAGAAACGTTTTTCCGCCATTTGACGCGAATCGCCGAGAGATAAAACATCTCCCTTAAAGGGCAGCGCTACACTAAATCTACCGTCGCGATCACGAACGGTCGTGCGGACGTAAATTTCCTCGCATAATCTGTCATCTGAGCTAGATATGGGTGGGACGTTCACCTCCTCCATCTCCCAAAATTTGCGGACTAACGACTCGAGCGGTTCGACAGCCATACCACAATAAGAGGTTGCCGAAATAGTATCTATGATGGGGGCGGAGCCAATGACAACATAGCCCAATACGGTTTCTAGTGCGTAAGGCGCGGTATGCGAGGAGTTGCCCCTGACCTTATTGTTTAACAAAAGATGAGGGAAAAGCGATGCTCCGATGAGCATGTCTATGTTTCCAGGAACGGCGTAAGTGTCGTCTGCTAGAATCAAATTTTTAAATTCAATCATTGCCGAGGTGTCAACCGAAACGGTTGGCAACCGTTCAGTGACCCTATCTACTACTAGTGCATTTATATCAAAGTTAACATTACGATCTATCCGAGAATAAAATTTTAAATTAATATATCCCTGTGTAGCTTTACTAGTACCTCCGATGCCTTTAACTACAGGACATGAAAGTGACCTATTTATTACTAAGCCTAAGCGCTGACAACATTGTCGCGTTATAAAGCTATTTTGGGCTCCGCTGTCCAGCAGTGCACGGACGCTTTGTTCGTTCCCACGCGAATCCCTAACCAAAATACGCGCCGTACCCAGTAACACGGTTGAAGGAGGTTGTGCTCCCATATTTGCCAATGAGCACAGAGCGACATCACCAGGTCGATCGCTAGAATCGCTGACTATAATAGGGGTGAATTCCTTGTCTGCTTTACTTGACGCAGATATGCTGCTATTTTCGAAATGTAGCAACGTGTGATGTTTCCTGGCGCACTTGCTACATACGGAACTCGAATTGCATTTTGCAACTAAATCCTTATCACTTAAGCAGTTCAGACATAGGTTGTTTGTCTTTACTAATTTATAACGTTCGCTTGGTGAATATTTACGAAAAGTCGCACAATTATATAAATTACCGTGTTTATCTTTACATACGATACAAGTATGCTGAAGTGATGTTGACGTAGCGGTTACGTAAGTTAACGACCCTGCTATTTTAGATGGTTGAGTCTGTCTACGGTCGACGCACCTTTTAATCTCTTGTTTAACGTTCGGAGAGCGCTGCATCACCTTTATTTTATCTCGCACGAACGATGCTAATGAATGAAAGGAAGGCATCTCCGAGCTACGATGCTCCATTTCAAACGCACGCACGGTGTCGGGGTCTAATTTCTTTAGTGCAATATGGAGAAACACCACGTCCATAAGGTCATTAAATTTTAAATTCTTAAGTGCAGCCACCGATGCCACAAATTTATCTAGAAACTGCTCTAAGCCGTTGATGTTCGCGGATGATATAGGTTTAAGATCGAAAATCTGGTTCAAATATTCGGAAGCTAACATTCTCCTATCTTCATATTTAGTTTTAAGCGTTTCGAATATTAATAAGTAATTGTTTGCCGTAGGTGTAAACCCAGAGCAGATCGACTGTGCCCTGCCACTAAGTTTACTAATTAAGTAATATAATTTTTCAGCGTCCGATAACGATGGGTTATTGTGTATATTGTTTTGAAAACTACTGAAGAAAAAGGGCCACGTCTTAATATCACCATTGAATACCGGAATATCTATTGGCGGCAACCTAATTGAGTCACGAGGACGTACCTGCAATTCCGGCTTTGCTTCGTTTTGAGATTGTAGGAGTTTTGCCGTTCTTTTCACGCGACACAACATATCTTCGAATGCCAGCAGCGGTTGGTAGTTCACTATGTATTTCGGGTCGATTTGTAATTCCAAATGGTTAATTTGGTCTAATATTCTTTCGTAATCCGTCCGCAAAGAATCCACCGTTTCAATTTCATTCAGAAAATTTTCCCGCACCGCTTCTACATTAATGTTCTTTATATGATCGCTAATGTTTTGTATACGAGAAAAAAGTACGTCCCTCTTGGCATAAAGCGTTTTAATTTTAAATTCACTTCCACTAACTGCCATTTTAAATTATTATAACAAAGTTATTAATCACAATTAATCTCACACGCATAAACGATGGACGATGGACGCTCGGTATGCCGTATTACGTAATTAAATCGAACACCTGCTACAGTCGAGGCGACACGTTGCTTGCTAACTCAATGTTTTTATAAAGATTGTCGGGTCGTATACTAATATAGTATAGTAATCGTACCAAACGGTTGCTATCACACTGTTTCAATTTTAAACCTTAAATTTAACCAAATACGAGCGCTATGAAATAAACAATTCTGTTTGCGAGTACCTAATCAAATTTTAAACGAACACTATTTACACTATTTACGAACACTAATTATTCGACCAGAAAATGGTTGGATAACCACTAAACACCAATCCAAATCCTGCCCGAAGTGACCATAAAATGGTGGAGCCACGTGTTTAAGGCTGCCGAAGTCTACTTCCCCGGTCGAACCTTAAACCTATTGCGCGAGGTATTAATCTAAGTGGACTGTATCTACTAATGCTTCTACACTTGTATATGCGGTACAATGCACTCGCTCTTCCCAAAAAAACGAACTATTATGCCAAATCGATGAAAGGAATCCTGCTTGATTAGGAAAACATAAAATTGGAGCGGGTTAAAACTACTATATCAAGCAGGAAAATACTATTAGGAAAATGTTGACTCACCGGGATGTTTCTTCTGTGCGGTCGAGCACTATAACTGCGACTTCTGGAACACTCCGGAGAGAGGCGGTGCGCGACTATATCTCACACGAGGTGAGGCGGGTTTCCTGGAGCTCGACTGCTTCCAGGCTAAAGCGGTTTCTACTAGATGTGTTTCCAACAACGAGCGCGGCGGGAAGAGGAGCTCTTTAGGACACTATTATCCTAGGCGGTGTGGTTTCAACGGCGAGCGCGGCGGGAAGAGGCCACGCGTCGGTCGCGCGTGTCTTATATATCCTCGGTTCCGATGATTACGTGATGTTCTAGAATCATCTTCTTTCCCCTCCCACCCCACCACCCCGATGTGTCGATAGGAGGGTACGAATGAGGGTACGTTTTGGAAAGGGATAACCGATTTGGCAGCCTACCGTCAAATAAAATAAATACGAATGGTTTTCCGCGCAACCATAGAAGTAAAAAGAATATATAGATAAAAGGAGTCTTACCATTCTGTGAGCTTCTGGTGAAATATTTTCAAATATTTCTTATATCTATGTTTAAAATTATAATTAAATTATAATTAAGTTGTTGTACCGGCTTTACGGGAAAATGAAAAGCAGTTTAAGGTTTCATCGATCGATCAAATTATAAATAATTAGTAAATAATGTTAAGCATATAAATTTTTAACATATCTAATTTCAGTGAAAATCAGATGATTGGTTAATTCCATATATTGGAATCACGCCAGACCAATGCAATCTGCCCTAACCGCACAGTTAAGCATTAGCATTTGTTGAGCAATAATTTATTTAATGAGCATTTATAGAAGAGAATCAATGTTAGTTATTTTTAGTTTTAAACCGTTATTAATCGTCACAGTATAAATATGAATAATAAAATCTTGAGTACTTGAGTTATAGCGACTAAATTTATTTTTGTTCTTTCGTGGTAGGCGCCATGCTATTGTGGTGCAGCATGAACGAGTCAATCGACTATGAAAAGCTCATTTTCTCACAGAATGCCTGCATGGTGTATAAGGATAAAAAGCTAAGCTGCATGTATCGTACGGTGAGTAAAAAGTCAGAAAACCATTTTAATTGTTAACAAGATATCTTAAAAAAGGAATAACAATATAATGCACTTTGATTTTTAATCGATTATAGAGGGTTAACCGTGGGTTAACTTTCATGAGGTTGAGCGCTTTTGTAATGACTGTAGTAGATATTAAACGACTTAATGATTGAACATAATACATACATAAACACTCACGCCTGTCACCCAGAGGGGTAGGCAGAGACTACGGAATTCCATTTGGCACGATCCTGACATACCTCTTTCGCCTCCTTTACATCCATATATCTACGCATATATGCTCGTCGATTAAGGGTACTTCTAACGTGGCCCCTTTTCAAAATATCGCCTATTTGGTCGATAAACTTTTTTATAGGGCGTCCCTTCCCGACTCGGCCGTTCACATCTGCCATATAAATTTGCTTTGTCACTCTTTCCTCATTCATTCTTTCTACGTGACCAAACCACCGAAGCATTCCTTTCTTAATCCTGATCACAGCATCATCTTGCATACCACATTTATCTCTTATCACGCAATTTCTCACCCTGTCATTTAGATTCAACCCTAGTATACTCCTTAAAGACCGCATTTCTACAGCATTTATTCTACTTTCGTGCTTCTTCTGCCACACCCAGCTTTCACTACCATACATTAAAGTAGGGACTAACACAGCATTATGAATTACCATACGTGCCTTTTTTGACACATTCTGGTTCTTCACAATAGAGTGTAGTGCCCCATTCACTCTATTCCCTGCATTTACTCGTCGTTCTATATCCCTATCATATCTACCATCCCTGCTAAATACACATCCCAAATACACAAACTCATCCACTTGCTCAATTAACTCTCCTTCTATTCTTATTTCACATACCGTTTTGCTTTCTTCTCTTTCAAAAACCATCACTTTCGTCTTACTTACGTTCACTTTCATTCCCCTTTCTTTTAATTCCCAGTTCATTAATTTAACCATCATTTGCAACTCGGCTGCCGAAGACGCAAGAATAACTTGATCATCGGCGAACAAAAGGCATTTGACGGTTAACTCACCCATTCTTAACCCACATTCTTCATCTTTCAAAGTTTGCAAACACCTGTCCATAAATAGATTGAACAGCCAAGGGGAAGCTACATAGTCCTTTCTGACACCTTTTTGGATGCCAAACCAGTCCGAGTAGACCCCATTGATCCTGACACAAACACCCAGCTTTCACTACCATACATTAAAGTAGGGACTAACACAGCATTATGAATTACCATACGTGCCTTTTTTGACACATTCTGGTTCTTCACAATAGAGTGTAGTGCCCCATTCACTCTATTCCCTGCATTTACTCGTCGTTCTATATCCCTATCATATCTACCATCCCTGCTAAATACACATCCCAAATACACAAACTCATCCACTTGCTCAATTAACTCTCCTTCTATTCTTATTTCACATACCGTTTTGCTTTCTTCTCTTTCAAAAACCATCACTTTCGTCTTACTTACGTTCACTTTCATTCCCCTTTCTTTTAATTCCCAGTTCATTAATTTAACCATCATTTGCAACTCAGCTGCCGAAGACGCAAATATGACTTGATCATCGGCATACAAAAGGCATTTGACGGTTAACTCACCCATTCTTAACCCACATTCTTCATCTTTCAAAGTTTGCAAACACCTGTCCATAAATAGATTGAACAGCCAAGGGGAAGCTACATAGTCCTGTCTGACACCTTTTTGGATGCCAAACCAGTCCGAGTAGACCCCATTGATCCTGACACAAGCACTAGAGTCCCTATAAAGAGACCTTAATGCCTGTATCAAACCAGCGCTCAACCCATATGAGTTCAGTGTTTGCCATAACACATTCCTGTCCACTCTGTCATAAGCCTTTTCCAAATCCATGAACGCACAAAAAACTTTCTGGTTTTTGGCCAAAAACTTCTCCGCAATCATACGCATGGAAAAGACTTGATCTATACACCCCATTCCCTTTCTAAAACCCGCTTGCACATCCCAAATTTTTCCATCAGTTTCTTTCATAACTCTTTCAATTAACACCTTAGCATACAGTTTACCCACAATACTAAGCAAGCTAGTTATTAAGCCACGGTAGTTTTTGCAGTCCTGCTGTGACCCTTTTCCTTTATATATTGGTACTATAACTGCTTTACACCAGTCATCCGGTACCCGTTCCCAACATAAATTAAACAAGGTGTACAGCAGGCCTGCCACCACTCGCTGGTAGGGCCGCGGAAGTGTGCGAAAGCGTTCCCGTAGCCCTGCCAATATGCGACGAAGGTGGAACACCATGGGGTTTTAGTCGGTACGAGTCCGACATAACCCGTCCTTGCCCCCGTGAGGCGGGTATGCGTAGGCATTTCCCCATGTTAAAAAAAAAAAGGCCTGCCACCACTCCCTCTCCAGCCCTTAGCATCTCGAGTTTAATTGCTTTCATTATTTCATCTACACTTATCTCCATACCCCTTTTCACTTCTTTCGGAATTTCTAGTTCATTTAATTCAGACGACTCTTTACTCTTAAACAGCTTTCAAAGTATTCCTTCCATCTGTTTTATTTCGAAGCTTCATCATTCAGAATAAATCCATTCTCGTCTCTTATAGCATTCATTAGAGGCTGTTTTGTATTTCCCCTGGCAGTTCCTACGAGTTTCCAGAACATTTTTATGATAGCCTGGAAATTATCAGATATCCTTCTATCATTCTTATCCGTTCTTTCTTTCTTTTTCCTTTCAACAACTTCTTTTACTCTCTTACTTAGACGTCTAAATTCTGCCTTTTTTCTTTCAATCTCATCATTCATACTAGAAGAATTACCAGCTATGGTTGCTAGTAAATCTAACCATGCTTTCTTCTTTGATTCAACTTCCACCCGTACCTCATCATCTCACAACAACGTATTACTTTTCCTTTCATTTGTTCTCTTACTTACACCACATACTTCGGTGGCGGCATCCACCGAAGTTAATGTTTGAATTTCGTAATAATTGCAGCCACATTAGTTTTTTACTTTCATTACAAAGTTTGGTCTTTTAAATTTTTTTTTTTAAAGAGAAATCTTGATCGACATTTATTACGCCAACTTAGGCCATTTATTATGCTGTTAAAAGGTTTTTCAATAGACAGCTTAGTTATTTTCAATAAAGAACGATTTATTGCGAGGTCGGAGAGAGAGAATGGAATGAAATGTCTACGTCTAGTTTTATTTTTAACATCAATGGACTTTTACGTAGGGGGCAAGTCTTTAAGCGATGCCTGATAAAACAGCAATTTTTAGAATAATTAAAATACATTTAATGAAGTCTATAAAATATAATTTTTTAAACAAGCTGTATTAATTTTTCAACTACATCCAATATTAAAAAAATAACTAAATAAAAAACTTACATTGTCATACACTTCTTCTCCCCATGGTATCGTGCTAAGAACGCTGGCTGCGATTCTTAGCTTTACTAAGCTTTTGAGCGGGTAAACGACCAGCCCTTTTATCACCAGCGGCGACAACCAGTCGCGGATACAGTTTCTTTAGGAACTTAACTGCATGTGGATAGATAACAAAACAAATGGCACAAATATGTAGTCATCTCTAAGAGGCTCATATTTGCGCCACTTACTAAAAATACTAAATTAATATCATAAACTACTAAATCTAACCAACGTCGGAACATCCCGATGATGAGGTGGAGGAAATGTATGAGGATATTTCTAGAACCATGCATTCCTCCAAAACTATACCGTGTTATTGGGAGACTTCAACGCAAAACTGGGCACAAGAAAGAACGGTGAGCTGAAGGTAGGGAAATTTGGGATAGGGCAACGGAACCCAAGGGTCCAGCAGCTGGCCGACTTCATGGAGAAAGAGGGACTTTTTATGATGAACTCTTTCTTCCAGAAGCATGCTCACAGAAAGAGGACCTGGTTGAGCCCCGACGGTTCGACAAAAAATAAGATTGAATTCATTATGACGACCAGATGCCAACTGTTCAGTGATGTCTCAGTGATCGCGAGGGTGAAAATTAGCAGCGATCACCGAATAGTTAGAGGCACACTGAACTTAAACGTTAAGTTGGAGAGGTCTCGTCTAATGAAGTCAACGCTCCGTCCCCCTCATGCTCTAATCCAGAATCCCAAAACCTTTCAGCTCGTAACTCGACAAGCTCGTGGAAACTGTCCATGCGGTCGGAGCTAAGTTCTGCAAGACCCGCTGCAGAAGAACACAAAAACTCTCCGATCACACTCTTAATCTCATGACTGTTAGACGGGAGATGAAGCTGCAATTGTCAACAGATTTGACAGCATACAGTGTAACGTTGCTTCTGAATGCACCCTTACACTTATAATTGATTAATCTTAAATCTTATATAAATAATAGTAATATAATATTCTAATCTAAAAATAAAAAGTAACGAATTATTACATATTGTTAATTTAAAATAGTTATTCTACGGAACCATAGACTAGTTAATTTAATCCGCGCAGCGTGAACCATTTTGCTCAACGATCTCTAAAACAAAAGACTCGGTAGGTTTCGGACACGACGGCGAGTCCCCGTTCGGGCCATTCCTCTGGCATTTCTACCTGAGACCGCTTCAAGTTCGCAACGCGCGTGACCCTTCTATTAACGACTTTTGAACCTGCTTACCTACAATTTAAATTATTCGAGGTGCAGTTGATCCCGCTGGGGTGAGTTCTTATTTATTGAAACATTGTAACTGTTCTGCTTAATTAATACCTCTTTTCCTGAGGCTGCTTAGTGCTTAGCTTTAAGAATTTTAACTTCCTACAAGGGGTGCTGGAATTGACTAAGGCGCATATAGTGCAATATGAAGTTTCCCGAATGCTGGCCTCCGTCTGGAATTCCAGGATCTACTACCACCTAGCATCTACCTACTACCTAAGCATCTACCAACTACCTAAGGGCTACTGCTGCCGAGCCGCGAGCTAACGGAGTGTTGGCCTACCCTCCTACCAACGGCCATCATCACTATCGGCTTGGGCTTCACCGGCCCTTCTGCTAACTGGCTGTCTACGGCCTTGGGGGAACAGCGCTTGGACTTCGCCCCTACGTCAGGCCAGTGATCCCCTTAATAGAATTACTTGTACGTGTGCGGAAGTAAGATAAATAAATAATTACAATACCGTAAATCTTGGTTTTTTAAGAACCCACCTATTCTGTACCCCTAACGGTACAACAGGTAACTGCACAGACAGATCTCCAAATGCATGCGGCGAGACTTACGCAACTTTAATACTGCTCGTATTAAAGATGCGATCGAGCGGAACCAGGGCTCCAAAGTCGTTGCCAGAGATCTGTCTTGCCAGAAAGAGCCAACTGTCAAGGCTGAAGAACGAGTGTGGCAGCATCGTTTTGCGGGACACTTGAGATTTTGAGTGAGATTGAGAGGTTCTATGGGCAGCTGTACACATCATCGTTGGAGCCACACGCTAGTGTGAGTAACGATCCAAGAGCAAGTCTCATCCGACACTATTCCGATGATATCCCGGACGTCAGTCTGAGCGAAATTAGAATGGCTCTCCAGCACCTTAAAAACGGCAGGGCCCCAGGCGAAGATAGAATTACAGCGGAGGTTCTGAAAGTGGGCGGAACACCGATACTTAAAGTCCTTCAGAAGCTCTTCAATTCCGTCCTCCGTGGTGGCATTACTCCGGAGGTGTGGAGCAGAAGTGGGGTGGTCTTGTTCATTACGAAAGGCAACAACGCTCTTTTGAAGAACTGTAGACCGATTTCCCTTCTGCTGCTGCCCTTTGTGCTGTTTTCGAGAGTCATTACGAATCGTCTTGCACGCAGATTCGATGACTTTCAGCCTCCCGATCAAGCCGGTTTCCGAAAAGGCTTCAGTACCATAGATCACATACATAGCCTGAGGCAGATTGTACAGAAGACCGAAGAGTACAATCTGCAACTTTGCCTGGCGTACATGGACTATGAGAAAGACTTTGATTCCGTCGAAATTTGGGCGGTGCTACAGTCCCTTCAGCGGTGCCAAGTTGACTGTCGGTATATCTCATTACGGTATATATCACATTACGGTAAATGTTGTGTATACCTATAATTGGCAAACATATTTAACCATATACATTTGTTATTGTGTTGTTAATGTTTCATGTGTTTTGCTGTTGGTGTACCTTATAAATAAATAAATAAATAAATATCGAAGTGCTGAAGTATTTTTACAGTAGGGCTACGATGGCTATCCGAGTACAGAACCAGAGTTCGAAACCTATCCAACAGCAGAGAGGTGTAAGATAGGGTGACGTTATATCCCCCGAAACACTTCACCGCTGCATTGGAAGACGTTTTCAAGCTACTGGACTGGAAAGGATACGGTATTAACATCAATGGCGAGTACATCACTGATCTTCGATTTACTGACGATATAATCCTTATGGCAGAATCACTGGAGGACTTAAGCAGTATGCTCAATGACCTCAATGGTGTCTGCAACCTCCCTAGCATGAGGGGAATGATGTTGCTGCCACCGCCAGGTGGTGCCGTTAGCTGAACTACCCTCTCGAGATCGATCAACTTCCCTTTCTTCAGTTCGCTTAGGGCAGCTGGATCGTAGATGGCCATTTTCCCCACAGCCATAGCACCTAGAGCTGAATCCTTTGTTGCGGTCGCTAACTGTAGCTGCTGCAATCTCCCTAACGTGATGGGAACGATGATCCTGCCGCACGGCTTCTACCTCCAGTGCATGGGCCAAGGCGTCCTTAAGCGTCTCGTGGTGCCCCAGCCTTACAGCAGCTCTGACTTCAAGGTCGCGGATGCCGTCGATGAATGTCTGCACCAGGTCCCCTTCAGTGAGCGCAGGTACAGACTGGTATGCTTTTCGAACCATCTGCTCCACCTCAAAGGCCCACTGCTGCAGATTTTCGTTGCTGCGTTGCACGCGATATTTAAACTGCGCGCGAAAGACGTGTTCCAGGTGAGCGTCACCATATCTCGCCTCCAATGCCTCAAGGAGCTGCTCGTAGGTCACTTTCTTACCGAGAGCTTCCAACACGGTTAAGGCTTGGTCGCGCAGGCCTAAGGTGAGTGCAGTCATGGCCTGGCTTTTATTCCAGCCGTTTGGCCTCCATGACGGCCTCGAACTGGATTTTGTAGGCTGACCAGGAAGAAGTCCCGTCGAACGGCGGCACTTTGAATCCACGTGGCGAAGGTGCTGTAGCTACTACGGGAGCTGTAGTTCCATCCCCAAGTTTGAGGTCGTTCAGCGTTTTATTCACGTCAGCCATCACGTTGTCAACCCGATTGTTCACATGGTTGATTCGGGTTTCATGTTCTTCGATTCGGGTTTCAGCTTCCGACAGGCGGTTGTCATGTTGAGCAACCCTATCCTTCACCTCCCTTATCTCTTTCGCAAAGGTAGCGTGAAGGTCCTTCATGAGGAGCATCTGTTTCTTCTGTCGGCGGGCCTGTTCCTCTTGTCCGCTCTGCAACTGCTCTTTCAACTGACGGACCTGTTTCTCCTATCGGCGAACCTGTTCCTCCTGTCGGCGGACCTGTTCATCCTTTCCACCCCGCAGCTGCTCTTCCAACCGACGGACCTTTTCCTCCTGTCGGCGAGCCTGCTCCTCCTGGCGGCGAGCCTGCTCCTGCAGCATCACCATCAGAGCACCTAAGTCAGGTGCTGCAGATGTAGGAGCTACCAACGGGCCTGCAGCCGGTGGCTGGCCCTCCGACGTCTGCGGCGTTGCACCACCAAATCTTCGTTGGTCCGTCTCCTGCTGGCATTGACTTCGGGTACGGACACCCTCCGTTTCCTCCTTAGGTAAAATCGGCATGATTTTATCCCACTTCTGACACCAATTGTTACGAGCTTGAGGTTCGTGACAATAAAAATTACCGATAGAATTACCTAAATTGACACTCTAATTTTCTTTACACCAATTAAAATTTAAAACACTAAAAATTAATCACACTGATTCAATTTATTCCGCTCCGAAGCTTCGCTTGCCTAGCCGAATTCAATACTTCCCCGATCGCACCTTGCAGCGTCTATAAATACACATTAGTACCGAATCATTCAGAACATTCAAGTAAATACGCGCACCAATCGACAAAGCGCCGAAAGTTCGAGAGTCAGCTTCCAGAAGCTTAGTTCTTCGTTTCAACAACAGATGGCGCTGTCGGTTGAAAGATTAGTGATGTCATTTTCTGGAAAGCTCCCCTCGCTCTCATCTCTGACACTAGATGGCGCTAGTGCCGTCGACTTAGGCGCGTAACAATATCTTCATATTCTGAAAGCGGTGCCTAAGTCTAGATAGTGTAAATTCAAGTATAAACGATATCTAGTACCTTAAAAAAAACGTGAAACTTAAATTATCATAATGTCTTACTCCTCGCGGTATAATGCCAAGGACTTTGGCTGCATTTCCTCGCTGAATGGCTATGCTTAGTCTTTGAGCGAAAAAAAATATCAACCCTCTTAGCAGCAGGGTGGTGGCTAGGTCTGGATTTGTATAAGAAAATATCGCTGATGTGAAGCATCGACGCTCCGGGAAGTCTGAAGTATGTCAACATGTTCAGTATCGTCTCAACCATTATATCAGATCTGAAAAATTCTCGCAATAGAACATCAGTTCCTAACAAGATTGATTCGCGAGGCTTTAGAAATTAAAAAAATATCCTAATTCCAACAGAGAAGATCGCTGCATGCTGCCATCTGCTTGGGATCCCATAGTCAAAGAAATTAAATCAAAACCAAGCCAACCAATTGACCAAAAATTATTAATAAAAAGTTGAGGGTAGCCTTCATTAACTGTGACATCAAGATATCAAACATCTCGGTTCCCACTGTGACCATGGATGCTTTAAAAGTGCCCAAAACGTAGGAAATTAAAAAAAAATTAAATTATGAGTAAACGCCATATAATTTATTCGAATTAAATTCTAAGTACCAGGATGACCGAGCTTTACTCGGTAGTTTTTTTTTGGAAATCGTGTTTTTTGTAAATTATATTTAGATACAAATTACATACTGATGAAATAAGATTTAATTCATTTTTTTGATCTTCTCGATAATCATTTTTCGTGTTGTAAAAAATATACTAAAAACGGCCACCAAATAATATATTTATTCACAAAAGAAGGAACTTGAAAAAAAAGTTAAAAGAGTCAGACCAGAGACATGTGGACTCGAACCGGCGTTCTATGATTTCAGCACAGCCCGATATCCCATTTAAGCTGTTATAACCTTTTAGGCAATGGCAAAATTTACTTTCGTATTCTAATGATATTGTAGCAGTTTTTCATTGCCTAAAAACATGGATAAACATTTTCTAAAAAAGAGTCCTAGCTAGATCGTTTTATAGCCCCCGAAACCCCCTGGATACTTCATAAAAATGGTTGGAGCCGTTTCCGAGATTCCGATTTATATATATATATATATATATATATATATATATATATATATAAAAAAAAAAAAAAAGAAAAAAAAAAAAAAAAAAAAAAAAAAAAAAAAAAAAAAAGGGAAAAAAAAAAAGGAAAAAAAAAAAAAAAAAAAAAAAAAAAAAAAAAAAAAAAAAAAAAAAAAAAAAAAAAAAAATCATTACAGCCCTTCACAAGTCCACTGCTGAATATAGGCCTCCCCCAAGGTATGCCACAAAGCACGGTCCTGAGCCCCCCACCAGGTCGTCACTCCATCTAGTGAGAGTCACCCTATACTTCGCCTACTGGTACGAGGCTGCCACTCGAGAACCCTTTTTCCCCAACGGTTGTCGGATCTTCGAGCTATATGGCCGGCTCAATGCCACTTCACCATTTTTTTATAGGATAGGGTGACAAACGAGCACACAGTCCACCCGATGGTAAGTCGTTGCTGCGGCCCATAAACATCTATATCTATCCTCGATTACAAATCAAAATGCAGATGCGTTGTCACCTGTGAGGACTAAGATGGAATGCCTCGTTTCCAGTAAATAGGGTCTCCGGTTCGCTTACTAATCCGCCGGGCTATGTCGGTCACTCTGGTTCTACTGCGGATATCCACATTTTTAAGTTTATTACGCAGATAAACTCCGAGCATAGCCCACCCCATAGCTCGCTGAGCGACTTTGAGCGTCCTCATACGGCCAGCAGTGAAGGACCACGTCTCACAACTTAGTTTTCAGATTTTGATACCTCAAAACTACCTGACAAGAAGGTTCGCCGTAATTTCCCGTACGCTGCCCAGCCGAGTTGAATTCGTCGATTGACTTCTCGGTCGAAGTTGGACTTACTTAATCGGACTATTTGTCCCAGGTAAACGTACTCGTCAACAACTTCGAGCTTAGTGCTCCCAACAACTACCGGCATAGGTGCGACATGGACATTAAACATGATCTGTGTTTTATCCATGTTCATCTTAAGGCCTATATATATATACACATAATATAATAAGAATTGCTCGTGTAAAGGTATGGATTAAAGTTCTATTCAGAGTGTACTTGGGGAGAACTACACTCATGACCGGTTGTATAAACTGTTCGCTTTGTTGTGGCAGCGGAAGAAAATCCGCCACATTATGATGGGCAACATCATCTACTCAGGCATGATGTAACAGCAATCAGCAACAGATTAACAGATTAAAATAATAAACGCTTCGGTTACCAACCTACGTGCAGCGTGTGGCAATTATCGCAAATATCCAGCCTATTTGTTAATTTATGGGAAAGACCTAGTTTCAGTTCAGTAAACTTTTGATAGGCTGTATTGATGACGATAATGAGTTCTATATGAAATTGTATCGCATATATTAACTTATTTTATATTTCTGACATTTCGCGTACTTTACGGCACCCATGACCACGGCTACCTCCAGATTAAAATTATTAATTTATGTTTCGATCTATGCAGTATGAACTTATCTTCTTATTAGTATCTTTAAGTCTTACAATTGTATGCTTGGGTTGGGATTTAGTTTTATTAATTATACGATTCCAAGCTGATAGTCTTCTCTATTGAAATTAGGATTTTTCTTGATTTTAATTGCCTCTTGAACTATCCTTGTGAGGAATCGGTGTTCTTAAACGAAGATTTGTGTTCTTTCAAATATAATGTAGTGACGGGGGCGATCCTGTACGTTTTCACAGACTGCAGATTTCCCGGAGCATCGATTCTACACATCAGCTATGTGTTCTTTAACGCGGGTTTTTATTGATCTTTTCTTTTAGTAAAATGAAACCAAAGTTTTTTTGTTTGTCCTGTGTAAGAGATACCACATTCACAATTATACACAAACTTATACACTCGTGCATCTTGCAGGTGGACATTACATTTGACTGATGGTAAAAACTGACTAACCTTCTTTGGCGGCTTGAAGTATCTTTCAATGGAAGCACATTTCAAGATGTAGCCAATCTTGTCAGTGATATCTTTAACACGTGGTAGTAAATCAGACACACGCTCGACTGTGGCCGGCCTCACTCGTTCAGTGTGACGTATGCGCGTGACCCGAATTTTGTTGTCATGCAAAACTTGCTTGATGTGTTGAAGCGGCCAGTTGTTTATTGTCACAGATCTCTTGCACTATCTTAAACAAAGATTTATCCACGGCAGCTAACTGTGAAGGATGGTGGTGAGAATCACCATTTAAATATGTATGTATGGGTCTTTTTTATATATAGTGTGTTTCAAGGCGTTATCAGGATTCCGAATTACTATAATATACTTTAATAATAATAAAGCTTCTACTTTAAATTAAATGTCATGTTTTTTAACATTTTTAGTAGACTAGTACAATCTTAACGTCGTCTTAATGCTTACATTAAAAGGTTTATCCTGTAATCTTCAAAGAATAACATACTCGCACCTACAAAAAGACCATACAGTCGAATTGTGAACCTCCTCCTTTTTTAAAGTCGACAAATATAACTACGTCTGCATAAAAAAATAAAACGACTGTGGCCAATTTATTTTACTATCGAAATCACACTAATAGTTTTTTTTGGGGTAACAATACTTTTTAAAACGGTTATTGTAATGTTAAAGTATACATAATTTACAACTTTCTCATAATGATTTCTTATATTTACGTGAACACTACACATTGATTAAAACTACTTTTACGGATTTTATCGCGTTTTATTTATTTTATTTTTAATACCTGACGTTTCGGGTGCTTTCCAGCACCCATGGTCACGGGGGACTGAGGTGACTGACGTCCCGATGTCAAAGTTAACACGGAGTACCTTCATCTTTTTTTTCGGTCGTGAGATATATAATCGGTCGGTGAGATAGCGGTGGTGGTGGTGTTACGATGGGCTCACCTGTATCTCCCATTGTCGCCGATATATTCATGGAAGACTTTGAGGAGAAAGCCCTCCTTACTGCACCTGTTACCCCAAGGTTCTACAAGCGGTACGTAGACGATCCTTTCGCAATTTTACCATCAGACAAAGTAACTGCATTTTTAGAACATCTTAATTCCATAAGCTCTAAAATTCAATTTACTATAGAGTTAGAGGCAAATAATTCCTTAGCTTTCCTAGATGTGTTAGTCATCCGAAATCCTAACAACACCATAGGTCATACTGTGTATAGAAAAAAGACCCATACAAACCGATATTTAAATGGTGAATCTCACCATCATCCTTCACAGTTAGCTACCGTGGGCAAATCTTTGTTACAGAGAGCACGAGGGATCTGTGACAGCAAACACCTGGCCGCCGAGCTTTAGCACGTCAAGCAGGTTCTGCACGACAACAAGCTTCGGGTCCCGCACCTACGTCAAGGTGACTGAGTGAAGCCGACCACAGTCGAGCGTGTGCCTGCTGTACTACCATATGACAGAGGTGTCACAGACAAGATTGGCTACATCTTGAAGCGAGCTTCTATTAGAACATTCTACAAGCCGCCGAAGAAGTTTAGTCAGTTCTTACCATCCGTCAAGTGTCATATTCCTCTACAACATGCAGGAGTGTACAAGCTTGATTGTAATTGTGGTCTCTCATATATAGGGCAAACAAAGAGATCAATTAGAACCCGCGTAAAAGAACACATAGCTGACGTGAAGCATCAACGTTCCGGAAAGCCTGCAGTTTGCGATCATATCCTAGACGGCCCGAACGATTACATCAGATTTGATAGACCACAAATCCTCGCGAAAGAACATCGATTCCTTCCAAGGATGATACGTGAGGCTATTGAAATTAAAAAAAAAACATCCTAATTTCAATAGAGAAGGAGGCTGGGTACTACCACTTGCTTGGGCCCTATAATTAATAAAATTAAAACTAAACCCAAGCATACCACTGCAAGACTTCAAAACACAGTTAGTTCATTCTGCGTAGATCGGACCGAAGACAATAATTTAAAAAAAAGCTGAAGGTACTCCCGGTTAACTTTGACATCGGGACGTCAGTCACCTCAGTCCCCCGTGACCATGGGTGCTGGAAAGCACCCGAAACGTTGGGTAAAAGTTAAAAAGTAAAGTTACAGTACGTATACGTCCCACTGCTGGGCTGGAAGTGTCCGCCGCGCTGCCCCAATGCGTGTTGCGAACTTTTCACATGTCTTCGAAATATATTTTTTTCTTATTCCTCAGACATGCAGGTTTCCTCACGATGTTTTCCCTCACCGCTGAGCACGTGGTAAATCAGCACTTAAAATTGCAATTAAAAATTTTATTGTTGCCGTCGGGTATCATATCATACCCGGTTTGCTCGCGTACTGTGAAATTTACAGCGAGCGCTAACCATCTGAGCTGCCACGGCTCTAAACGTTGGGTATTAAAAATAAAATAAATAAAACGCGATAAAATCCGTAAAAGTAGTTTTAATCAATTACAACTTTCTCCTTTAAAGGGTAATTACTACAAAGTTATTTATAATATTTTTTATAATTAAGTGTACAACATAAAAGTTTTAATCATTAGTATGAAAAAACAAGAAAACAATTCGCTGGGTTTCAAACTAGTTTTTCCCGTGACAGTTTTATTTTGACTTCAATAAGTACTTTATATTACCTATGCACTTTAAATAACTCTCAGTTAGAATTACATTTAATCTGTACTAAATAAAAGTATATTATTAAATTCTAAAATTAAATTAAGAAACTATGTAAAGGTTGTGAAATTCGAAGCGAAATGCTCTAAAGTACTTTAAAACTTAAAAAAAAAACAAGATACTATCGCAGGGTTCAAATAATTGTGACCCTTTTCAAGGTCTACCCTATTTTCGAACTGTACGGTTAATTATTGGAATGCTTTTTGAAACGTTTCGGTAGTATATATTCCCGTGTATATTTGGTGATTCAGGAGGCACGTTAAGTCATTAATCTCGATATAGATACACCACAATAGTAGACTTCATTTAGACGTAATTATATTACACCCAATACCCTAAAAGCAATTTATCCGACGCTTAAATTATGCCTGAATCGGTATCACGTCTTGGACCAATAATGCAAATGAATCTTAGCTTTAACATGTTATTCATCCATTCATCACATTCACTGTTGACCGTATGAAGAAGCTCAATTTCTGACAAGTTATGGAGAGGGCTATGCTTGGACTTTGGCTATCTGCAGAAGAACAAATGTAACCGAAAAAGCTCACTTGGATCAAGGTGAAATGGCAATTGGCCGGCCAAATAGTTCGAAGAACCGACAAATTATGGGAAGGAAATGTTCTTGAGTGGCAGTACTTTTTATAGGATAGGGTGACAAACGAGCACACAGCCTACCTGATGGTAAGTGGTAGCTGCGGTCCATAGACATCTGCATCTATTCTCGATTACAAATCAAAATGCAGATGCGTTGTCACCCGTGAGGACTAAGATGGAATGCCTCGTTTCCTTTAAAAAGGGTTTCCGGTTCTCTACACTAACCATACGAAACATAACAGCGATAAGCTACTATTTTACGCTGGTATTCTGTGGGAGCGTGGTCCTTCCCAGGTCAAGCCAACCTATTAGTACTACAATTATACTACTAATATAGCTGCAACATGGCTCTACCACGTATAAACGTCCTTTATCGCATTCGGTATATATTGGTTCGGTAATATAGAGCAATATTCGGTATTATAATATTACTCTATATTGTAGATACATATAAACAAATAGAGCATTGAGTAGAAGTCCACCCTCTTATATATATTTGTATAAGGGGTTCAATTTCATTATCAAAAAAAGTCAACGCGTCGCCTGACTGATGATGATCCACTTGAATACCATTTTGTTGTAAAATTTATGTATGTTATTTTATGTTATATTTACCGTTAAGTCCGCCTATTACATTCTTTTGTAATAGGGAATGCATCAAGCAATGAACAACTAGATGGGTGGTAAAACGACTACGATGGCTGCAGCAAGAAGAAGAAGTCGAGCCAACCCAGACCAGGGCAGAACTTCGATCTCATAAAATATTAGCGTAAAATGGCAGCATAATGCTGCTGAGTTCGTATAGTGAGTAACAGGAACCGGAAACCCTTTTATTTATTATTTCGTTGGAAACGAGGAAGTTCACCTTAGTATTCAGGGTGACTGCTTTTGCTTCATTTCCTAACCAAGGTTAGATATAGGTTTCTGGCCTGACGTATCGTGGGCCACAGCATTCCTTAAACATTAAAAAGATTATGTACTCGTTTGTCGCTCTTTCTATACGTGATACAATATTTTACTGTACGTGTTTTTGCCAGTAAGTTTTTTTTACTTACTATAAGCCAGTGTTTGATAACAATCCCACTTTGTGGTAAGTGGTGATGAAAAGTAAGTAAAAAGTATTTAAAATGTTTCATTTTCGAAAAACATAGATCGTCTTTATATTTTTATCTTTAATGGGTTCAATATTTATTCCAATATGCTGTTGTGATCTGTCAAGAAAAGTATGCTCAGAATATTTTCTTTCCTTTGCGCTTTTACTACTTTACGAGTCCCTTAAATTCCACTGTTAATCATAGACCTCTTTTAATGTAGAGTAGATTTGACATATTCACCATAGATAGCAGACGGAATTTATCGTAGTACCAGACATATCGCACCTTTGACACTGCTATCTGTCTCCGGTCCGGATATGTTTTGTCAATCGTTAACGAGATGGTTGTGTTACTATCTGTCGGAAGCCATAATATCTCTCTGAAAACTCCCACAGTCGAGTCTTGCGATATCTATGAGACTAAATAGTCGATGAATTCTGCCACGAAGAATTTGTAACAACACGAAGACTTGCGCATATAATAATAAAAATAGATGGAGAGATTAGACGCAGGACCAACGGCATTACCTGCTCTCCGAGGCACGGGATGACACCACCAATTTCCTGACTCCAGGCAGATACTGAGGATTTCTTAACAGAAAAACTCAATAATTGATTTTTATCTCGGTCACTCTCGTTCTACTGCGGATATCCTCATTTCTAAGTTTATCACGCAGAGAAACCCCGAGCATAGCCCTCTCCATAGCTCGTTTAGCGACCTTGAGCGTCCTCATACGGCGGCAATGAAGGACCACGTCTTAGATCCGTAAGTCATCACTGGCAACACGCACGGGTTGTACAATCTAGTTTTCAGGTTTTGAGGTATACCTGATGAGAAGATGTGTCGTGCGTTCAGGAAATTCCTGAAAGCCGAGTTGAATCCGTCGATTAACCTCTCGGTCGAAGTTGGACTTACCTAGTCGGACTAGTTGTCCCAGGTGAACATACTCGTCAACAACTTCGAGTTTAGTGCACAACACACAAACAAAAATAATTAAACATGATCTTTGTTTTGTCCACGTTCATCTTACGACCTATCCGTTGGCAGACACTATTGAGGTCATTGAGCATAGTGCCTAGGTCCTCCAGCGATTCTGCCATAAGGACTATATCGTCGGCAAATCGAAGGTGAGTGATGTACTTGCCCTTGATGTTAATACCGTATCCTTTCCAGTCCAGTAGCTTGCAAACGTCTTCCAATGCAGCAGTGAAGAATTTCGGGGATATGACGTCACCCTGTCTTACACCTTTCTGCAGTTGGATAGGTTTCGATCTCTGGTTCTGTACTCGGAGAGTCATCGTAGCCTTACTATACAAAAACTACAGCATTTTGATATACCGACAGTCAACTTGGCACCGCTTAAGGGACTGTAGCACCTGTAATCCCAACCAACACACCAATCACTTTTTATAACGAATCACTAATATAGCGTTGCCTATTGATAGAACAGATATAGGACAGAAGATAGAAGAAAAGCAATAAGCTTGGGGGAGTGCAACAGACTGTCTAATGAAGTAGAATGGTGTAGCACTATTGCGTGATTCAAAAGACGCCTGTTCACTTATCCTAGTTTATACTCAGTTTGAACCAACCTTTTTTTTAAATTTGTTAATTTTTCAAGAATTTACATAGTACTTAAAACTATTAAGAGAAATATAATCGCATTAACTATTTTAATCTGTCCGTATTTATAAATTTCAATATATTTTTATTCGAACTGCGCCTAAACTAAGCAGTTTCAAAAAATCGAGAAAACTACTACATCGCTTCTACAAATCAGATCACAGATCAAATACAGAGGGAATTTCAAGATGGATGTAAGCCTTATTAAATAAAAAAGGATAAGAAAGTATTTCTTTTACTTCTTTGTAGAACTTTTTATATAACAATGGTGAGAAAAACAAAGATCTTTTAAACTGTGGTTCCTCTGACCGTAGATGATGATACAAACTATTCCTACAGTCATCTCTTAGGGGCCTTAAAAGACGAAATTTGGCGATAAATTATCTCACCCACCACCTTGCCACCTTGAAATAAATTGAATATTCATTATTCTAATATTCACATTATAAACATTCATAATGGAAGGTATAAGGTAAAGATACAAAATACACATACATGATCTTTGATGCGATGTGTAAATTTAATTACTAAATGGAGTTAATACAAACCAATAGCTATATCTTTCGAATCTTATTGGAATTTGCGTCGAATTCTTACTATACTATATGAAGTACTATTTCAAAGGGTATGGAAATTAAATAAATTACATTTCCATCTTATTTCGTTCATTTGATGTTTTGTACAGGTCGTGATTTAATACAAGAGAATTTTTATATCATTATATTAGTCTGAAAAATAGTTAACACAAAGGCTAAAGAAAATTTTATAAGATCAGACAGATCACGAAATAACCATAAATTGAATTATCAAAAACAAACAATTTCAATTATATATTATTATATCATTGGATTTCTTGAAATTTTAATGTACCACTGCGACTGTAAATAAATATAACTAAACCAATTAACTAGCTTCGGTGATAAATTGCTAAAATATTAAAACAATACAGTCTAATTAAATTTTATTTGAAGTCTAAAATAATGAGGTATATTTTTTGAACCGATAAATAACGGAATTTTGGTATTTTTTTATAGAATGAGTGTGAGAAATAAACATACCATCAATTGTACACGTGTCAATATACTAGTGTCGCTGTCTACATGCGTAAGCAACGTAGGGCGAGGACCACATCATGCACTTACTGTCAGTGAATGATGTAGTCCATCGAAATCTAAAGTATTAAAATAAAACAGCGTTTCTAGTAAAAAGGTTTTACAGTTTTCACTCGACATACAAAACACATCAGCATTAAGCTGTTATATAACGCTGGCGTTCTGGGAGATACTCCACAGACCTTGCTGTTTTAGGCCAGCAGTTATTATTACTGTCACTAATTATTATTTTTACTTATAGTATACGCCAGCACTTGAATAAAATCCTTCACTTATTAAGATGGTAAGTACTATTTTATCAAGTAAAAATAACGTATGGAGGGCGCAAATTTTCCAAAGTCTATTTTGGCTTTCCTCGACTTTTAAGACTGGAGTTCCAAGTATAAGGAAATTAGTAATAAAGTAAAACAATTTAGAATAACTAAATACAAAAAAATTGTTGAAAGTCTTATTAAAATTTCAATTATCATGAGAAGCAGAAGAGAACACAAAAGGAATTTTTAAGTATCATCAGATCACACAAAGGATTTGGGATCATTGGTTAAGAATTTTTCAAATTCTCAAGATATTTGAAATGATGGCAGAAACAGAAACAAAAACATTTTTCTATAATAAAGGTTATAAATAATATTTATTGAAAGTCACCTGTTTTTTTTTGAATTTATCACTAATTCTAAAAAGAAACTCTGTCCTGGAAAGAGCCAGCAAGAAACCTAGCGAGACTTTTTACAAAAAGAAAGCAGCTAACAATCATGTTGTATGTCACACAACAACACAAAACAAATTAGAAATAGCTTGGTAGCTATTACCCAGATCTCCCCAGGGGTTATTATCATCAACAAATTTCTTAATATTATAATAATCTTTATACAATGTTAATTTCTTAAGCTTTTGAACGATGTGCAGGTCAAATTTTGGATATTTTCTGGAATTTGTTGTAAAAGCGCAAAAATTACCCCAATAATGAATCACTGACTTGGTGAGGTCGAGTTACTGGTACTACTGGCTTGTAGTCTGTTCCTAGTGTTTACAGAATGAATATCACTTATTTTTGTAAATCTCCTTATATTTTTGTGTACGTACATAAAATTTTCATAAATGTTTTGAGTTAAAAATGTTAATATATGAATCCTTAGGTTTTGAATTATAGATTGCTCTTAAACCTCCCCCCTTCTGTAAAACAAATATAATTTCAGTGTCCCCATAGCAAAATACCATATGAGATGATATGGTATGAATATGATTATGATAGCTAAAGTAAACTAGTCTAGCTATTACAACAGTGATAAGTTTTCTAATCTTTTTACAGCATTTTTTATAGGATAGGGTGAAAAACGAGCACACAGTCCACCCGATGTAGATGTCTATGGGCCACAGCAACTACATGGTACCATGTGGTTGCTGTGGCCCATAGACATCTACATCTATCTATCTTCGATTACGAATTAAAATGCAGATGCGTTGTCACTCGTGAGGAATAAGATGGAATGCCTCGTTTCCAGTATAAAAGGGTCTCCGGTTCTCTACACTCACCATACGGAACACAGCAGCATTAAGCAACTATTTCACGGTGGTATTCTGTGAGAGCGTGGTTCTTCCCCGGTCGAGCCGACCCATTCGTGCTACAACTATACTACTAATATTACTTCAGCATGGCTCTACCATATGCAAAATGTTTTATGTTGCAGAACGTAGTTTGCTTGCTAGTTTTGATATATGGAAGCCTCCTCAAAGCTTTGCGTCTAGTGTGATTCCAATATCAACAAGACTCAGCCCCTCCCCATTTAAAACTACTTATTATATATTTTTGCATTAAGGAATTTTTTGTAATTTTTATAAAATTTGTATTTTATTGAATGTTGTTAATGTATGTAATATGTATATACGTAATGATTTTTTGAATATTTACTGTCGAAAAATCTAAGTTTTAGTATTTTCAGCACAAATAAGCCTATTAGGTTTCAGGAATGTATATACGAGCTGAAGCTTTTCAAATCCAGTCGGAAAATTGTCTTCCGCGCTTGCAACACCGCGCAGAAACTAACCCACCGGGTACGGGAGCTGCCTTGTTCAGTCGTCGACGGGAGCTCGATCTTATTGAATGCGTGAAACAATCTCACGAAAAACCGGAACATTCGAGCCGAAATCGAGCAATAGTACCGATTAATCTAATTTATTTTAGAGTTGTTTGTCGTTCATTATTTAATCATCGTTTTGGTGTTGTGTCATTAATTCTGTATGAAAATAATGTAGGTTGTGACACATAAAGTGAACAGGATTGCGTTGTGAGAGAGGGAGATTATTAAAAATAAAACAGGCTGTTTCTAAACAACGAGGGTTGCGGCAGGTAAGCTTTATACAGGCGTATTAATAATAGATAACTTACAATGGAACGATCTATATGAATTATTAAAGTGGATTCATAACATAACTCTACAATTACAATATCTCTACCAGTAATTTATGCGTAATGATTTACAAAAGAATGTTATTTTATTGTTAATAAAAGATTAGATTCATAAGTAAATTGTAAAGTGTTAAATTTATTAACTTATTTTATTACGTAAAGTTAATTATTGTTTCTTTAATTATTATCAAAACATTATTAAATATGTTGAAAAATAATATTATACATTTTATGACACAGCTTCTTGATTTAAAAGATTTGTATACTCTCTCGTACTTCGTAGCTCTCTACATCTCTACAATAAACCTTTTCCAACAATACTTCGTGTAGAGTAGCGTGCTGTAGTAATTACACAAAAGACTGTACACTCTATATTTATTTCAAATTAAATGTTTTGTATGTTTTTCAAATTAAGATCTGAAGTAGGGTTATAGTTAATGAATATTTTTGACTTTACCAAAACGATGCAGCCATACAATATACCATATAGGTGTTCTACATACGTAATTTGCAAAACACATTTAGATTGTAAAAACTTTTGACAAAGAATACGATATATATATTTTTACGTGATAGGGCCACGCTGCAGCTATATTGTGGTTGCGGTACGAATGGCTTTGCTCACCCGGGGTAGGACCACGGTCTCACAGAATACCAGCGTAAAATAGCGGCTTAATGGTGCTATGTTTCGTATGGTGAGTATAGAGAAAACCGTAGACTCTTTTTACTGGAAACGAGGCATTCCATCTCAGTCTTCAAGGCTAGCAACGCATCTGCATTTTTAATTGACGATAAATGTGGATGTCTATGGACCACAACATCCACTTAACATCAGGTGGACTGTGTGCTCGTTTGTCACCCTTATATTGTAAAAAAATAACGATTCGTGTTCCGTGCGAAAATTGAACCCGGAGCACAATTACCGCATCACATTTTTTACTAAAACCTGTTGTCTTTTAAGAAGGTTTTTATACTGAAATTACAAACAAAGTTACAGCTCTCCTGATGATGAGTGGCAAATTGCAGTCCCTGGAAACCTCCAGTTAACTTCAAAGAAAGAATTATTGATGATGACAGATGCATGGTTACCTGTGAGGACTTAGATGGAATGTCTCATAGCCTGTAATCTATTCACACTTGTTATCTATTCTCTTCAGACCGGAACATAGTAAACGGTAATATTTAGCGGCAGACATACCAAAAGGTGGTACGTATCCAGACGGCCTCTTAGGCAAAAAAAGGAATCCTATCACAAATTTCTTTTTAAATTTTGACTTTGGATAGAAAATTATCATTTTTTCCTAATAACTGTTTGTGTTAAGTCATTCCACTGTTAGGTACAAAATATGTCTTATTTTTAAGAACACAAAAGAGTAAAACAAGAGATGGGCAGCAGGGTCTTTAAATTTTTTTATAGAATGAGGTGACAAACGAGCACACGGTCCACATGATGGTAAGTGGACGCTGTGGCCCATAGACATCTACATTTAACCTCGATTAAGAATCAAAATACAGATGCATTGTCAACCTTGAGGATTAAGATGGAATGCCTCGATTCCAGTAAAACGGGCCCCCGGTTCTCTTCTCACCGTACGAAACACAGCAGCAATAAGCTACTATTTTACGCTGGAATTTTGTGAGCGTGGTTCTTCCCCGGTCGAGCCGAACCATTAGTGCTACAACCATACTATTAGTATAACCGCAACATGGCTCTCCACGTATAAAATAACATAATTATAGTTCGCTAGCTACTCGGAGTTGTGCTGCAGCAGAAGAAATAATTGTAGAAATATCGCTTTAAATTCGGAAGAGCTATATTGTTTAATTATGAATTATTACTCATTCATTGAAGTTGAATGATACATTACTTTCAAATAAATTTGTCAGTACGATACGGGCGCCACCTACCGCAAGTTAAGTTGTACCATGCCCATGAACGGTATGATTGTGCATAAAATATGAACAAAAGAACATAATATAAAAAAAAAGAAATAATATTCTCAGTTAACACAAATAGCATTGTTAGTAAAGAAATAGAAGATGGAGGATTTATAATTTAAACTACTTAATAACTATACTTCATTTATTATATATAGCATTCGAAAAGAGACTCTCGTAGAAGCAGAAGTCCAAAACATTGTAA
The DNA here is from genome assembly GCA_907164705.1 of Parnassius apollo. NCBI lineage: Eukaryota > Metazoa > Arthropoda > Insecta > Lepidoptera > Papilionidae > Parnassius > Parnassius apollo. The sequence continues at coordinate 253,344 of CAJQZP010001314.1, forward strand.
TTCAATGGTAAGTTAAGATAATTTTAATGAAATTTTCATTAAATTGTTTTAACATAACATTGAGAAATTTATTATTGTTAAAACTTGTAACTGTTTCTAAATTACCCTAGGCTGACAAAATTGTTCGTTTTTCATTATTCTGTTAAAATTAGTGGTATGTAAGAGAGAATTTGCTAATTACTAAGACGAACGAAATGACTGTCATTACAATTAATAACAATGTTTTATTCAAGTACAAAGCAAGATTGCCACATTACTTTCAAATATTGTATGATCCTTAATGATTTTTTATATTTACGTGAACACTACACATTAACTAAAACTATGTTTACGGATTTTTTACAATTAATAACAATGTTTTATTCAAGTACAAAGCAAGATTGCCACATTACTTTCAAATATTGTATGATCCTTAATGATTTCTTATATTTACGCGAACACTACACATTAACTAAAACTACGTTTACGGATTTTATCGCGTTTAATTTTAAATGACTTTTAATTCTCGATGTTTCGGGTGCTTTCAAGCATCCATGGTCACAGGGGACTGAGGTGACCGTGACCATGGGTGCTGGAAAGCACTCGAAACGTCGAGAATTAAAAATCATTTAAAATCAAACGCGATATAAACCTTAAAAGTGGCTTTAGTCAATTTTATGATCCTTACCTGCAACGTCTACAGTTTTGTTAATTATATGAGTTTTACAAGGAGGTGTACTTGCAGACCAGGATTCCGAAACTTGCTTAAAACATTTATGACAGTTTGCTTTCATGAAACACAAAGTGGAGATTATTTTATTCTACTTTTAAATATTTTAAAGTAATTAAAAAAATTCAAGGTCAATATTTTGGCCACTATTTGGTCGGTGTTGGCTTTGGTCAGTTTCAGGAATTGTATGAAGTGTATGTACTCGCGCTCGCACTTATATTACCCCATTTTTCAACTAAACGTAACGCTTTGCAACAACAACTCAAAAAAGGGGTAATGGTTGTAACAAAACAAAAATAAGAAAATAAAAATAATAAAAAAGAACAGTAAAAATATCATAAATATAATTCTCGAATGAATGAAACTTACAGATTATTTACATAAAATAACATATGACATCATAAACCGCCAAATTTAGGAAAACCGTGCCATCACAACTTATAAAGGGATTACGTATTTTTTTTGGTAAAATAAAAACGTTCCGGGTATTATGCACTCCTGCTTCTTGAGAGTTTTTAGCGTTTTCGGCTTTGGAATTTTTAATAATATAAAATACTATATCTAAATAATAGCCACTTAATTTTATGAGATAAATAATTAAAATGATTAAAAATGGGTGTAACAGTTGGTGTACAAATAGATTACGAAAAAATACGCATCAATCTTAGCTGGAACGTGTTTATTGTACTTTTGTCACAAAGTGTGCGTTATAAAAAACCTTTTTTAATTTTGTCTAATGCTATTTCAGGTAGAGTATAATTAAATTAAATTCAGTAATACATACCATTATGATGAACAACGTACATATATCCTCACAGTAATTTACATACGTATGTATATAATTACTCTAAGCATATATCTAACTCCATAGACTCTTTAATGTATTCGTTTAAATAAACATATGTAATGAAGCGGGTCGTTTTAGCCAAATATTGTTTTCTAAATTAAATGTAAAAAGGTCTAATATTACATGATCGCGCAAGTGTACGTTACAAAAAGTTTATCACACTCTAAATTGCAATTTTAGAGCGAGGACAGGGGATCAAATTCACCCTGCTTCCGTTATATGAAATTTAAGTGCATTGCATTGTACAGTGCTCAATGGAAGGCGATATAAAAACGATTACAAACATTTCACTAGCCTCGGCCTTTTCGATCTATGATCGGACCACCAGACACTTGATTGGTCTCCATCTCTTTGTGTAAACATACCACGTATTCGAACTAATCGGTTTGCTTTGTCGTTCACAATGCGTACAGCAAAGGAGTGGAGTAATTTGCCAACATTTGTCTTCCCATTCGATTAAGATCTGAATGTAAGTCCTTAAATATTTCAATATCGCAGAAAATTAAAAATAAAATAGTAAACTTGCTGATTATAATTACACATCTGATTTATCTGAATCACGATAGTGACGCACTACAGTACCACGGTTAGTACGTTAATAGATGGTACCCGGCGCGTTGCTACCGCAGAAGAAATAATTGTGAAAATATTGTTTTACATTTGAAAAATGTTATATTGTACAATTAGGAATGATAATACATCTATTTAAATTGAATAATATAACTTTCAAACAAATTTAACGGTACGCTACGTATGTAAAAATGTATACAAAGCTGCATACATTTTTACATACTACTTACTCGTAGTTGGTACTCGACGTATAGCTGTCTCAGAAGAAATAATTTTAGAAACATCGTTTTATATTTGGAAGAGTTATATTGTTAAATTACGATTCATAATACATTTGTAGCAGCGCTGTCGTCCGGCCACAAGCGAAATACACCGAAGCTTAAATCACGCTATCAACATTCCGAATCATAAACAGCATATATAGAACATCTCCGAATTATCACACGGGGTGTTGGCCGCTCCCCCGGGCAGAACACCTTGCCTGGCGGGAGATCTCCCCTTTTCCTTCCACGGCCGATGTGGTGACCCCGAGGTGATCTGAACACGCAACCAAACAACCTTCGGAAACTTCAAGCTTCATCATCGTTATAGAATACCCCCCCGCTCGCTATTCGCCGCCCTATTCGCTCCCGAGCAGATATCGTCTGCAGTCTTCATATCCTGCAAGCCATCTAGCTTCACAAGGTTCATCGCAGCACTGGAATAATAATGCTTCCTGTTCCTTCAAGCTACACTCTGCGCTACAGTGTTCAGCACGGCTCTGAGCCTTACTGCTCGCCTCTGCTTCACGGCACTCTCGCAGATTACTTGCCTTCTTCTCGACTCACCGCAGACTACAAGGCAATCTCCTGGCACTTGCACATTCGTCGACAACAAGATTGCACTATCGACCTCCGGTCTGAGCAGGGGGTGATGTAGCGGCGCTGTCGTCCCGCCACAAGCGAAATACACCGAAGCTTAAATCACGCTATCAACATTCCGAATCATAAACAGCATATATAGAACATCTCCGAATTATCACACGGGGTGTTGGCCGCTCCCCGGGCAGAACACCTTGCCTGGCGGGAGATCTCCCCTTTTCCTTCCACGGCCACACATTCATTGAAGTTGAATGATACTACCACTACATTAAAAGTAAAGTAAAGTAAAGTTACAACCTTATATACGTCTCACTGCTGGGCACAGGTCTCCCCTCATTTCTGAGAGGGTTTTTAGGGCAAGGAAATGTCCGCCGCGCTGCCCCAATGCGTGTTGGCGAAATTCATATGTCTTCGAAATATTTTTTTCTTATTCCTCAGACATGCAGGTTTCCTCACGAAGTTTTCCTTCACCGCCGAGCACGTGATAAATAAGCACTTAAAATTGCAATTAACAATTTCATTGGTGCCGGCGGGGATCCAACCCGGGTTACTCGCGTTATGTTATATTTACAGCGAGCGTTAACTATCTGAGCTACCACGGCTCTATACCACCACTACATTACTTGCAAATAAATTTGTTGATGTGATACGTCCGCCACCTACTGTAAGTTAAATGTATTATGCGTATAAGCTTCGCGCAAGTGTAAGCAATAAGTTGACAAAGTTTTATCGCCATTTAATTTATAATTAATGGTAAAAAACACGAACAAACAAATTTTTTTTATGTAATAGATACGTTATAACATTATTATAGTACTAGTTTTTACCCGCAACTTCATCCGTGTATAAAAAAAATCTGCAGTTCTATAACAATTCGATTATAGTAACAGTTTTTCGGTTTCCCAGGAAAACCTCCATGTATTTTGGACAAAATATAGCCTAGACTACTTCCAGCATTGCTTACTATTCTTTTTTTGATATAACAAACTCTTCAATTTTAATTATATGTACAGATATTCTATGTTAAATATGTGGCTGATGTTTTAAAAATGTTTTTTTTTTGATGAGTTTCTTTAAAGGGGATGAGGGAGAGGATAAGATTAATAATAAAAATATAAAACCTTTTTAAGACTATTATCGAGTTTTTAAGCTGTGTGTTTTTGGAGTTACAAAATATAAAGTAACAAAAATTACGAATTGATAAGCCAAAGAGAATAAATAAGATCTTAAAAAGGCACCTACTGGAAACTCTTATGTGGCTAAATTAATCGACTTGTAAAGTGTTATGTGAAGAAATTTTCTTACTTCAGCTCTTCTTGTGTTTGTAACACGCTTACATAAATACTCCTTCATAAAGTTAACCAGTATATTATAAATTTTGAAGAAAAAAAAATCTTTTAATACTTTCGAACGTGAACCGTTCGTTGTTTCATCACGTGCTCTATATGTTGCGCGATAATTATAACTTATTGTAACTAATAAACTTAGATAACCTTTGCACGAAAGTGCTTAAAGCATTCATACTGTTAATCATTGAGTTATATACAAATCAATGCTGCTAATCATCAAAAAGTTATTATATTTTATCACTTCTTAAGAGCCTTAAATCTTTTAAAAAACCTTAAAAAACCATCTAACAGTACAAATTACACTGGACGGAGGGAACATGTTAAAATTTTTATATTTTTAATGTATTAAAAAGAACCTACGTCACCCGTGTTTGCGTGTGGAACTAAAACGCCTGTCAGTTACACGTCACGTCATTTGTATACGACAATCATGATGCTCCCTGAGCGCAGTCACGTACATTTTGTTTGAGTGTTTCCCTGATTGACAACTGTAATAATACAAAGGCTATGTTTGTACTATATCTATGTGTGCGGTATTTTGTATTTTAAGCTCCATCTATACTCAGCGACTTGTATGCGCAAACAACATGGTGCACTGCGCAACGTCCACACCATAGCGTCTTGCATGCGCAAACAGTTTGTAAAAAGTTTTCACTAGGAACATACGTGGTATCCATACGTCTTCGTAACGTATATTCTTGCTTGTGCAAATTAGAATCTGTGCAAGAAAGATTGAGCGTGTAGCCCAGCTTATGTTTAAATTTCAACATCGCACATCGCGATGAAATGTAACTAATATCTATCTGAATGCTTGGCAGTCCACCACTGTACGATTTAAAAGTAGTTTTATTCCACGCACGACTTCTTTTTGGAATCGGCTATCATCAATGATTTTGTCAAATCCATACGACTTCGAAACCTTCAAGAAAAGAGCCTTCACTTGTTTTAAGGACTGTAAGTTCGTAAATTACTTCAATTATAAAGACCAAAATACAAGAGCTTAAATATTTTACAGGTAGATAGCACGTATATTCATTGACATGCACCATAGATGGTAGAGCTCTCTTTCAGTGTAGCCAGTCATAAGCCAATCCCTGACTACAATCTCACGTTTTGAAAAGTTGTAATGTAGCCTTAGGTGTGAAACTTAAAATTTTATGCTACTAACTTTACGCTATGCTATGAGTCCGATAGTGGAAGGGACACAGATCATAATAATAACTGATAATATTGTCTCCAAATGAATCTTATTCCAGACTTTTTGTTATAATAAATATAATGGATGACTTTTGTTTTTATTTTTTTATAAAATATCAGTGCCATAGCCTTCTACTCCGTTCACATGTTACACTATGTTTTTTTCCAGACGGTAAAAAGTTTATTCAGTATATGATTATGTTTTTATTGGATTTCATTCTATCTGTTTTTTTAAATTAAAAGCAATGGAAACACGTTTTAGTATCCAAATGGGAGGTTTATTGTTAGGGCGGAGGCCTATACGCGACCAACATTTTAATAATTGAATGAAAAACGAAAAACAAAGAAATCACAGCAAACTCCAACCTAAAGGCCTTACGTTCAAGATATCTTACCATTTGATCCTCATCTCATGCCCTTTGTTTTTCCCTTGCGTAATTTCTTAAACATTTACATATCTAGTTCTCTCGACTTTTTCTTTTACTCTTTGATTTTAAATTGGCAGTTAAAGTTACAGCCTATATACGTCCCACTGCTAGGCACATGTTGTCTCTCATTTCTGAGGGTTTGAAGGCAAGGAAATATTCACTGCAGTGACCCAATACATATCGGGAAACTTCACATGTTTTCGAAAAAAATTTTTTGTATTTCTAAGACATACAGGTTTCCTCACGATGTTTTTATTCACTGCTGAGCATGTGGTAAATCAGCACTTAAAGTTGCAATTAAAAATTTTATTGTTGCCGTCGGGTATCATATCATACCCGGGTTGCTCGTGTGCAAAGAAATTTAAAGCGCATTTTGCCCTTGAGCTACCACAGCTCACTATTTTAAATTTAAATGAGTTTAATTTTATGTTACATTACACTTTTTAGAATATAAACCCCACTTGCTCTTTACAAATTAAATGCTGGCTATAAAGAAATGTTAATTATTAAAAGCACTTACCTGCCTTCAATCAACAAGCACTTAAGAATGCTCTTCAGACGTTAGTTGAGAGCAAGATGCCATAAAAATTTTCTCTAATCGCACAGAATATTTTTTAAAACGCTTAGTAATAAATTTAAAACGTTAATTTTATAGTATATATCAAGTATCAAAGTAAAACAAATTATATTATAAATAAAAAAGGCATCCTTCGTAAGCCCTAATGCTGAGCACAGGTAACCCATTGACTTATATATTAAGGTAACCTCTAATTTTTGAGAGGGTCTTTGAAGAAGGAAGGAGTCCATTAAGCTGATCAGGGCGTGTGAGCGGAATTCACAAGTCATATTTATAATTTACTGGACAAGTAGGTTACTTTACGATTTTTCCTTCACGGTTGAGTTGTTGATAAATTGGTTTGTTGTACTTAATATTGCAATTTACAACCGGTGTAATTTAGGGACAAAATGACTCATTTACACAAATGTTATGTTGGTTGGTAGTGCCAAAAAAGAAAATCTCAACATCTAGAAGAGTTATTGATAAATTATATATTTACACTTAAAAAGTCTGAAGGAAATTGGAGTGAAAATCATCAAGCCAACCAACTTCTGCTGGGTCAGCTAATGGAGCTATAAAATGTACCCTTTTACGTCTGTTATTTTAACCAAAACAAACCTTTTAAAAGTAAAGTATAGAATTTAGTAGATTTTTTTTATACAGCGGCGCATCTAAGAAAGTATATGATAAGGAAAAAGTGTATTGCATAATTTAGAATCAAGATGTCATCAACAACCATTTATTTTTTCAGTTTTTCGGTTTTCGGTAAAACCTTCTTTTTTTTTCGGAAAAAATATAGTCCAAATGAATCAATTGCAATCTGTTCTGTTATTCCAATAGAGAAAGAAAGAGGCAGACGGGCTCGCAGACATGCAGATAGACATACAGACGAAGAGACAGGTGCACAGACATGCAGACAGACAGACAGAGTCAAAGACAGGCGTACAGACATGCAGACAAACATACAGACGCAAAGACAGGCGCGCAGACATGCAGACAGAATGAGAGACGGAAAGACATGCAGACAGACAGACAGATGTAAAGACAAGCGTACAGATATGTAGACAGACAGACAGACGCAAAGACAAGCGCATAGATATTCAGACAGACAGACAGACGCAAAGAAAATGCACAGATATGTAGACACACAGACAGACTCAAAGACAGGCGTACAGACATGCAGACAAACATACAGACGCAGACAAGCGCATAGACATTCAGATAGACAGATACACGCAAAGAAAATGCACAGATATGTAGACAGACGGACAGACGCAAAGACAAGCGCATAGCTATTCAGACAGACAGACAGACGCAAAGAAAATGCACAGAAATGTAGACAGACGGACAGATGCAAAGACAAGCGCACAGACATTCAGACAGACAGACAGACGCAAAGAAAATGCACAGATATGTAGACAGACGGACAGACGCAAAGACAAGCGCATAGATATTTAGATAGACAGACAGACGCAAAGAAAATGCACAGATATGTAGACAGACGGACAGACGCAAAGACAAGCGCACAGACATTCAGACAGACAGACAGACGCAAAGAAAATGCACAGATATGTAGACAGACGGACAGATGCAAAGGCAAGCGCACAGACATTCAGACAGACAGACAGACGCAAAGAAAATGCACAGATATGTAGACAGACGGACAGACGCAAAGACAAGCGCATAGATATTCAGACAGACAGACAGACGCAAAGAAAATGCACAGAAATGTAGACAGACGGACAGATGCAAAGACAAGCGCACAGACATTCAGACAGACAGACAGACGCAAAAAAAAATGCACAGATATGTAGACAGACGGACAGACGCAAAGAAAAGCGCATAGATATTCAGACAGACAGACAGACGCAAAGAAAATGCACAGATATGTAGACAGACGGACAGACGCAAAGACAAGCGCACAGACATTCAGACAGACAGACAGACGCAAAGAAAATGCACAGATATGTAGACAGACGGACAGACGCAAAGACAAGCGCACAGACATTCAGACAGACAGACAGACGCAAAGAAAATGCACAGATATGTAGACAGACGGACAGACGCAAAGACAGGCGTACAGACATGCAGACAAACATACAGACGCAGACAAGCGCACAAACATTCAGATAGACAGACAGACACAAAGACAGACGCACAGACATGCAGACAAACAGACATGCAGACAGACAGACACAAATTAAAAAAATGGTTATTCATGTCTTAAGAGCATGCAAATGACTCTGAGCTTAAAATAAGCCAGTTATTATATTACAGACAAACACTTCAAGTTTATATATGCATGTATACATATAGAATGGCTAAATTTAAAAAGTAAAGTACAGCACAGTATAAAGTACAGTATATGGGTTCAAACCCGCCATTCTACTACGTTGACGGAATTTTATCAACCAAATTTAATATTGAAAGCACCCTCAAATGATGAGCATTTATTTGTAGATATTTGGATATGATAGAACCAGAATGGTGTTTCATGATTGTCAGGCATCATACCTGTCAAATAGAAGTCCGGTTTCTCTGCATACCCGTCTGGTTGACAGGTATGAGAGTTTATATAAGTTCAATAAAACGAACGAAGAAGTGTGCCCTAAGCGATATTGAACTGGGATTAGAAACTTAATCCTTATTGTTATCCCAATTAATAAGGATAATACATTTAATCAATTTCTAATGAAGATAAATTCGAAATCAGCCATTTAAGAACGCTAAATGGCAAATAAAAGTAAAATGAAAGATAAAATTTTCAATCCGACGATCCGGACAGCAAAACCGTTATATAAGTCTGAAGATAATTATTCCGCAACTTCGTTTTTTTATTTATTCATTCATGGAGACCTTCATGTCCACTGGCGAACGTAGGTAGATTACTACATAAGGGGAATATTCGTCAGAGTTGCCTTAGATGGCGGGTTGGGGACCGCTGTATTTAATTTAATAGTTGTTATAAGTATGACACTGCTCTCCATTTAATGGTGTCGTTCCTTCTATCGACACCCACGAGACGATACAGAAGAAGTGAATATTCACACACCACTTCTCACGGTATTTGTTTTTCATTATGATCATCTATAATATATAACTATAACCTGAAATGAGATATCAATATAAAACACATACAACGAAACCAAACGTAAAACTTTTTTTATAGCATTGGGTGACAAACGAGCACACAGTCCACCTGACGGTAAGGGAATGCTGTGGGCCATAGACATCTACATTTATCCTCAATTAAGAATCAAAATGCAAATGCGTTGTCACCCCTGAGTACTAAGATGGAATGCCTCGATTCCAGTAAAAAGGGTCTCTGGTTTTCTACACTCACCATGCGACACACAGCAGCACTCTGCTGCTATTTTACACTGGTATTCTGTGACAGCGTGCTCCTTCCCCGGTCGAGCCGACCCATTCGTGCTACAACTATAATATAGCTGCAGTGTGGCTCTACCACGTTTTTGATGAAGTATAATTCCTACCGAAGTTATCTTGCTGCTAATCTTGCTACGTGGGCCTTACATGTGATAATGAAAGTAACATTATATATGTAACATCTTTATTTTTCTTGTCCATACTCTATTTTAATTAAAGTAGCGGTGACAAACGAGTAAGCAGTGCAAAGTTAAGCATTAAGTTGCTACTTCATACTGATATTCTGTAAGAGTTTCCTGGGTCCTTTCCCGGTTGAGTCGACCGTTTCGTACTACAGCAGTAATGGCTGCAGGATGGCACTATCACGTACTATACAGAAGAGATAGACGTAATATAGTAATAGAGATAAAACGAATAGGCGTATTGTATCGCACTTATCACGTGGAGTGTTCTGAAGAATTGTTCGGATTCATTTCAGTCCCAAATTTTACTAACGTACATCGTGACAAATCTCACGATACCATCCACACCATCTGGATACTAGGCGGTCCACCACTGTGGGATTTACTTGGAGTTTTGCTAATAGCAAGACTTTTTGTGGAGTTGTATACCACCGACGATTTCTTCGGACCGATAGGACTCGTAGGTTTATTTGTATGTAAGTATGTATGTATGTCTTGTGATTGTTTATTATATTAAAGAGTGTATGTATACATATATTGTTGTAGTATTTTTCATAAGTATCTGTTTTTATATATATTGTATTACTAGGTAATAGCATTGTTAAAGGCTGGCAACACTTCTGTAATTCCCCTGGTGTTGTAGTTGTTCATGGGTGACGGTGGTCACTTACCATGTGGTGAGCCGCATGCTCGTTTGTCCCCTCTCATAAAAAAACTGTTCTCCCTAGTTTTGGTACCCGTCATGTATCTCTACACGTCCCAGGTTAATTCAAAGAGAATACCTAGAGGATTAAAATGGATATGAGGTCCGTCCCTTCTAATCCTTTTATTAATGTGTTATAAACAATAAAGTGTAAATTAATAGGTAAACATAATAAAAAAGTTGGAAATGACTACGTATAAAAACAGTTTATAAAGCTTTTTACGCAGATACTTGTTTTCAAAATGAAATAGCAATTTTAATATGCTCGAAATTGTTACATATAAAGCAATTAAGAGGATCCAGTGTAAATTAGTACTTTAATTCTACCACGTTTTGTAAGGTGAGTGTAGACAACCAGATATTCTTTTCCAGACCCTTTTTATTGCAAACGTGGCGTTCGGACTTTAGCCTCAGGGGTGATAACGCATCTGCATTTTGATTCTTAATCGAGGATAAATGTAAATGTGCATAGGCCACAGCATTCACTTACCATCAGGTGGACTGTGTGCTCGTATGCAGAGGCGGGGCAAGACCTAAATTTGGTGTGGGCAAGATTAATTTTGCAAGGCCCCTGGCGACGAATAATTATTTTACATTAGTTGTATTTGGATCTCCATTATAACCCGTCACATGTCCATACTCGTAGTTTAAAGATAGACCTCCCCTAGCTACTGTCACAGCCTTGGCTACATATTTTATCTGGTCGTTCGACCTCCTTGTAGTGGAGGATCACCTCGTTCCGTTTACCAGGAGACTGCCACCCGGGAACCTTTCTTCTCCATAGGTTGTCGGTTCTCCAAGCTATGGCGCATTCTTTACTTATACTTTGAACCATGACTCTAAACCTGTTTCTGCTGCGGATATATTCGACACGGATTCTGTTACACAAAGTAACTCCGAGCGCAGCCCTCTCTATAGTTTGCAGAACTTCTTTAAGATTTCATATGCATCCAAAAAAAAAGGACAATGTGTCGGTTCCGTAGGTCATTGCTGGCAACACGCACTCTGGTTGTACACTTGTTTCGAGATTTTGAGGGTTATTGGACTTCACAATCGATTTCTATTAGTTGGTTCACTACTTGGTCAAAAGAGGACTTGCCTAGTGGGTTAATTTCTGTCGCTCATGAAATTACACTAAAACGCTCTGTGCGATCCAAATTGTTTATATGATAGCGCCTATATAAAAAATCATAATTTTTTTATTTCATTCACTTTTAAGTAATTAATCTACAAAATATATACCTTTTCGCATGGTTTACCATGGATGAAGATATCAACTATATGTGTTAGGATTAAATATATGATATTTTCCTTCCATATTTGTGAAGGACGGACACTTTATACAACTAGTATAGTTTCCTAACAACCCCCGTAAACATGTGACATGAACACAGCATTTTGCGATGACTTAACCGTTGGAAACCTAACCGTTGGTAAACACTATATATAGGTTAAATTGAGTATAGTGCTAGGTTTCAAAAAGGTTCTCAAGAACATTATTATGTACCGATCATCCACTCATTTGTAAAAGTTGTAATTCTGTCCTCACCAGGTACCTTTCCATTTTTAAGATGCTCTGAAGTCATTCTAATCTCGTTCAGGTGCCTCGAATCCAGTAAAACTGGTCTCCGGTTCTCTACACTCATCATACATTAAGCTGCTATTTTACGCTCGTATAGTTCGTTCGTTCCAGTCATAAAATTATCTGTCAAATGTCATGTCTGACAAGTGACTTGAGTCATGAAATTAGGTAGGTGGTATGATATTTTTTTGTTTATTCCAAGCTCCTGGATTGCATTGATATTGAAATGCAATTATCAACAAGAACGTTACTTGTTCCAATACCGAAATAGCATATCCCCAAGTTTCGAGACATTTTAGCCATTGTACATAATAAATCTACCTGATAGGCTATCAGTGATAAGAATAACACAGCATTTCAGAATTCAAATATCTGTCAATAAATTGATCAATAACCTCATGACACTTGACAGCTAACGTCAAAAAAACATCAATTCCCCATTAGTGTTGCAGTTTTTGGTAAAAATAAATTATTAATACCAATGAAATAAAGGCAAATATTCGTGGATTTGAATGACCTAGAGTGGTATTAAATATTATTTTAATTTATTTCCCTATTTGTATAAAACCAGCCCTACGCTTTATACAATTTTGGACCGTCTCCTTTAGGATGTACTGCTGGATGCGTGTTAGGTGCAGATAGCACAGACAAGAGTATTATAGGTCTTAAATGTTCAACGTTCTAGCTTAATATTTTTCTTTGATCTTACGGGGTGCGAGCCCCTTTGGGCCGCGAGGCCGTAGGCGGTCGCCCACGTCGCCCACGCCTGGCGCCGCCTCTGCTCGTGTGTTACCCGTATTCTATAAAAAAATAAAGTTTCGTTCTGTATCGGTTCAAAAATATGCCTATACTCATTGTATTAAGCGACTTCAACAAAGGAGAAGGTTTAATTAGGCTTTTTATTTATTATTATTAATGGTTTTAATGTTTTATTACTTCACTTTGATTGGTTTAGTATTTATTTACGAGTATGTCGCAGGGGTCCAATATTTTAAAAAACCAATGATAATTGAAATTGTTTTTTTTTAAATAATCCAATTGTTGGTTATTTCGTGATCTGTCAGATGTTACAAAATTTTCCTAGCCTTTGCGTTTACCATTTTTTAGCCTGATGGAATGCTATGTAAATTCTCTTGTATTAAATTACAACCTATATAAAACATCAAATGAACGAAATGAAACTGAAATGTAATTTATTTGATTTCCATACCCTTTGAAATAGTATTTTCCACATGGTATGAATTCGTCACTAACTCCTATAAGATTGGAAAGATGTAATTAACTATAGGTTCGTATCAGCTCTATTTAATAATTAACTTTACACAACGCATCAAAGGTCATGTGTATTTTGTAACTTTACCTTATATCTTACATTAGGAATGTTTACAATGTCTATATTAGAACAATCAATATTCCACTTATTTTTAGGTGGCAGGGTGAGAGAATTTATCGCTAAATTTCGCCTTGTAGGTCCCATAAGAGATGATTAATACGATAATTAAGCTTGTTTCGTTATTTAAGGTCGGAGGAATCTCAATTTAAAAAGTTTTTGAAAACCCAATTTTTACATTATAGGATAAAGTAAAGTAGAATATATATTATTACATTAAATTATTATTTATTTCTCGTTACATAGATTATAATAAATTAAATTTCATGGCTTTTGCAAATCATTCAAACCTTTTATCATTGTAAAGCATCATTGATGATTGTAACTTTCATTGTCAAACCTTTTGTCGTTAATTAAATTGAAAAATATGAAATGAACTCAGTATTAGGGACATTCAGATCTACGATTTTAAAACGTGAAGTTATTAAATTATCTTTTAGAAGAAATTAATGTCTTCCCTAACTAATCCATATACCAGGCGCAAATAATGGTCAAATACGTACATATATCGCCAATGCAATATAGTAATTTTTAGCGGCGTAAGAGCGATAATAACTTACAATAATAAGAAACCGGCTGCCAAGCTGTCTACCAAGCTTACGCTCAGTAATGCAGTTCATATCCAGCTGCGGGCAGCTTACGAGAAATGTTGTCTTTCAATTCATATTTTAGAAATATGCGCGTAGTTTATAAATGCAACAAGATAATATATTGTTTATGTCATTACCCCCGTAGCACACAAGCAATATAAGCAGACACTGTATCGCTCTCTTGCTGTATAACAGCTGTTTAAGGAAGTTTGTGTCTATCTTAATCTGTATATGATTCTCGTATATGAACTCTTTCAAAGCAGAGTAATAAAGTAGCCGTTTAGTAGTGATGATATTAGCTTTGAAGCCAAAAAATTGGTTTGCAGAGCTTTTGTACAAGCCTTGGATATAAAGTCAAGTTATAAATATAACACTATGAGACCTAAAAGAAGAATAAGGAAGATAAAAGCGCTTCAATTGAGTTATAAATATTGCATAATATAAGACTCAAGATAATACTAAGCAGTACTATATAGTCTATAACTTTTCTAAATATATTTTAATAGCGCTTTTAACATATTATGGAATTATAGCTCAACAGAAGTACCAAAAGTGGTATATTTGTTAAATATAACGTGTAAATACAGCCACTATCTGCATTAGGATTACTAAAGATATTTTATACGGCCCATAAGAGTTTTAATCTATGCTGTATTACTTTCAATACAGTAAAGTCTGTACAAGACTTTAATAATTTCACGAATTATTAATTATTTTGTATTGCATGTGTTAATAAAATTAATTCCCTAAAATTTTTAGATAGTAAAAAAGTTTCTTGTGCGCTTTTGTATCTCAAAATTAGTAAAAATACTCATTAGTTCGGTGATTGTATATCTTAAAGCTCTAAAATAATTATCACTAGCACTAGCTACTCCTGAAATCGTTATAATGGATCTAGTAGACCTGGCAGTATTTGATGAATTATGTATGTCAATAAAACAATCAGTCTTCTTATGTAAGAGAGCACAATTTTCACAATAAATAAACCCTTTTGAATTTCATGCCTTAATAAATTCACCACAATTTCCAATAATTCAATCGAAAAGAATCGGCAAAATTAACCTTAAAATTTTAATTAAGTAAGATAAATTACAGCAAATTTCACTGGTTTCGCAGCCGCATGAAATATTTAGCTTAATTAATGCATATTTTGACAGAAAAATGATACCCGCATCTACGTAAACAAGTGAATACACAAGTAAATAATCAAGTTTCTTTTAAATATTTACCACCATAACACATCACGATCAAATTGAAATAATATTTTTGTCATTTATGTTCTGTAATTATGATTCTTGTCCGAAAATACCTTTAATATGTTTTAAGATTTAGTTAAAAGTTACAGTCGCGTCGTAATCATATGCAAATTCTATAAAGGTGGCACAAGAACGTCTTGTATATTTTTTAGCTTTATAAAGCTTTTTAGCCGTACAAAGGCCCTTATATATATAAGGGCGCTTGTACGTCAAAAAAATAATAATATAATAATAATAATAATAATACACACACACACACACACACACACACCCTTTTTGATGTTATTGAAATGATTGAGAAGTTCTCTATCGCTACTGTCGCATTTATTTATGAAGGTAAAACCATTAAATATGATGACATATACCTGTCAAGTGGCTGCTGTAGTTACACCGCTACTTGGGTCCGCTACTTGGGTTAGGATTAAATTTTGATATGACAACTCTATAAATGGTGGGTTATTATATTTTGAAACGTCCAATATAGTACAGTACGTACGTACGGTAGCTACGTAGTTACGGGGGGTGAAAAATCGATCTTGCTAAGTCTAAATTTTATTCCGTGTTTTCACGCATAAAGCGCTGTGAGTGAGAGAGTATCGAGAGTGCGCAAGTTCACCTCTTGGGATGTGGTTGTCATTGTAGTTTTATTTTGTCTTCTTTACTTTATAGCCAACACAGTCCCCACCTTAATAATTAATTAGTATAGACTAAAAAAATTGTTTGCGCAATTTTTAACCATGAGGTTAAAGCTTTGTTGAAAAATGTTTGATCACAGTATTTTTACAGAAAATCATTGTTTTATCAATATAAAATATAAAAACAAAACTATTAAATAAATTTTTGAATTATTAAAATAGAAAAGCAAAAATGCATAATATTTTTTTATATTTATATAAAAATTTGGATGGAATGTTGTACTTAATACATAATGAAAAATAAACTTTACAAGTTTTTCTAATGATCAGCAAAGCTCGGTAACTCGGTTCGGTACTGTTAAATACTAAATCTCCTATATTTAATCTTGAACAAAAAATAACAAAAGATAACAAGAGGTAGGTCAATAGTATGCACTAAATAATTAGTGCTTCATTCCAGACAACCCTCAGTAAATTATGTATTGAATTGTTTTTATCAATTAGGAAGGCTACCCCTTCTTATCCTTATGAGTCTTTCGGCAGCCGTCATCCACTCGCCCAGATGACAAACGATCGAATTTCACTGTCCCATACACTGCTCGAGGAAAGCTCTAACTGTTATTATTATTATCCGGTGTGTTCATAGAGTATTATCATCTGGGTGGGCTAAAAAAAAGTAAAGTTACAGCCTATATACATCCCACTGCTGGGCTCAGGCCTGTCATTCTGTCATTTCTGAGAGGGTTTTAGGGCAAGGAAGTGTCCGCCACGCTGCCCCAATGCGTGTTGGCGTTGTCACACGTCTTCGAAATATATTTTTTTCTTTCCTTATTCCTCGGACATGCCGGTTTCCTCACGATGTTTTCCTTCACCGCCGAGCACGTGGTAAATCAGCACTTAAAATTGCAATTAACAATTTCATTTGTGCCATCGGGGATCGAACCCGGGTTACTCGCGTTCTGTTATATTTACAGCGAGCGTTAACCATCTGAGCTATTATCGTTCTGGGTGGGATAAATTAATTATTACTATTATTGTCATGTATTTTTTATATGACAATAATAAGCCGAGTGCGCATCCATTTGTTAATCAAAATACGAGGTGTCTTTTTGCAAAAATTTTCCGACAATACGACACGCGTGGAGGATGGCGGCTTTTTGCATGGTAATATAACTATTTTCAGGTAATATAAATATTTTCAAGTAATATAACTATTTTCAGGAAGATCTAATTGTTTAAGGGCGTAGGACAAACATTTCGGGATTACACCAGTACTGGAGAGCACTGTTCATTTTCCAGATTCTAGTTACTTCTTCTTATAATTCTGTGTATTTCTGATTTTTTTCAGTAATGGTTTTTTGTAGGGTATTTGGGATCTTCATATCAATTAGGTATACTGTTTTATTTAAATTTTTGATCAAAGTTATAACAACTGCATACTATTGAAACCTACAACCAACTTATAACAAAGGAGACCTGATGTCTCTGAGGACTAAGATGGAATGCCCCACAGCATATAAATAATTTTATAAAAAACTTTATGCGTGGTAGAGCCACGCTGCAGCTATATTATGGTTGTAGCAATAATCGGTCGGCTCGACCGGGGCGGGACCACGCTCTCACAGAATACCAGCATCAAATCGCGGCTTAATACTGTTGTGTTTCGTATGGTAAGTGTAGAGATCTGGAGATCTTTTTTTACTGGAAACGAGGAAGTCCATCTTAGTCCTCAGGGGTGACAACGCATCTGCGTTTTAATTCGTAATCGAGGATAAATGTAGATGTCAATGGGCTACATCATCTACTTACCATCAGGTGGACTGTGTGCTCGTTTGTCACCCTTATACTATAAAAAAATAGCTCTATTTAACTTTCAGACAGGAACACGCGTAGTTAGTAGAGCTGTTGCAGAAACAATTTCATATGAAGTAAGATTGGCTTTAATTATATTATTAAGAATTATATTAATTATTGATTTTAATATAATAAATTTTTTTATTTATCAGGATTTAATTTGATTTTTTTTTAATATTACCTTTAAGAATAAGTTGAATTTCTTCAAGATTAGCAGAAACTAATCGAACTCCTTTTGCTTTTGCAAAAGGGGAAAGAGAATTAGTTTCAGGATTTAATATTGAATATAGAAGATTTGCTTTAATTTTTTTAGCTGAATATTCAAGAATTTTATTTATAAGAATGTTATTTGTTTTATTATATTTAGGGGGATATAATATATCTTTATTTTTTTATTTAGAATTTTTATTTCATTTTTATTTATTTGAGTTCGTGGAACATTACCTCGTTATCGATATGATAAATTAATATATTTATCTTGAAAAAAGATATTTACCTATTTCTTTAAATTATTTATTATTTTTTGCAGGATTAAAAATATTATTAAATTACTTATTAATTTTAGTATAAATTAATAGAATAAAATGATTCTTTCATAAGTTTTCAAAACAAATGCTTTAACAAGCTCATTAATTATTAATTGAAGATTAAATTATCTCAAATTTTATTAATAATAAGATTACTTAAAATATAAGAAAAGTATAAAATAGTAATTAGCCAGTAATAATATAAGGGTCTTCAACAGGGCTAGCTCCAATTCAAGTTAATAAAATAGTAATAGATACTATAAATCAAAATAATATTTGATTAATAGGATAAAATTGAATTCCTTGATTTTTTTTTAATTAAAAGTTAAAGGAAGAATAATTAAAATTAAAATAGGTATAACTAAAGCAATAACTCCTAATTTATTAGGAATAGATCGTAAAATTGCATAAGCAAATAAAAAATATCATTCAAGTTGAATATGAATTGGAGTTATTAAAGGATTAGCTGGAATAAAATTACCAGGATTTCCTAAAAGATAAGGATTATTTAATGTTAATATAATCAATAACGTTAATATAATAATAAAATCAAATTAGGTCTTTAAAAGTAAAAAATGGATGAAAAGGAATTTTATCTAAATTTCTATTAATTCCTACAGGATTATTAGAACCTGTTTAATGTAAGAATAATAAATGAATTATAATTTATATTAAAATAATAAATGGAAATAGAAAGTGAAATAAATAAAAACCAGTGAAAGTGGCATTATCAACAGCAAATCCTCCTCAAATTCAATTTACTAATATTGTTCCTAAGTAAGGAATAGCAGATAAAAGATTAGTAATAACTGTAGCTTCTCAAAATGTCCCCAAGGTAAAACTAACACTGCTAACATATTTTTTTGGTTTTCAAACGTACAATACCATTACAGTTTATCAAAGTCTACTGCTGAACATACACGTCCCTGATATATGGCCTCATAAATATCCCCTATATTTGATATAATTGCCACGCAGGGCGAGCGGGTTGGCAACCACAGATTATTTAGTCGTTATTAGGAAGATGCTACTGCCCATCTCCTGATTTGTTACCATCTGTCGCCTCTTACGACACTCACGGGATGATATAGGGTTGTGGATATTCTTATACCGCCAACATACGGTATGAAAACCTACAATATAAAAGCAAAATATGTGAACAAAAATGAATATTTTATATTTAAAAAGAAAGTAAACTTCAATCAACCACTCGCCTCCATTTTCCCATTCTATGCATAATTGCCGTCTATTCAGAAGTGATTGGACCTACAGGCGGTAGTGAAAATTCGATATTAGTTTTTTTTATTCTAAACGTAGTAGCTCGTATGTTAAGCGGTCGTCGTAAATTTCATTGTGCACGAGCTACGCGGTTTTAAACTCTGCCGGCATAAATTATATTGTTGATTGCAATTTTATGAGCTGATTTGCCATGTGCTCGGTGGCGAAAGAAAATATCGTTAGGAAATTGAAGACAAGCGAAATAAACCAACTTACATTAGAGCAACGCGATGGACATTTATTTACCCTAAATGCCTTAGTAATGACAAGAAGTCTTAGCCCGGCTGTGGGACGTATATATAAGTAATTACGTTTACTTAACTTTTTATAATATATGTTATATATATATATATATATATATGTGTTGAAAGACCAAATAATAACTTCTACGTATTTAGGAAATGTTAGTGTCACTTATATAGGATTAGACAAGTATTTAATTTTGAAGATATTATTATTTTATGCCTCATTTTTGTCGGTACGTTTATCTGCCTGTTTAGTTTACGTTCATGATTGAGATAATACAAGCAATCATTTTTATAAAATATAAGCTGCGGCAACTCGTAAATTCCGTAGAACGCAAGAAACCGAGTTCGAGCCCGCCTGCACTAAATAAATTGTTCTACTCGGCTGTGAAACATTTCGAAGATATGTAAAGATGGCCAACACTAAACTAAAATTCTAGGAAAAAAGCTTAATATTAAAAATATATATATATATATATATATATATATATGTTCACGTAATTATAAGAAATAATCAAGGAGAAGTCTCTAAGTCGAATTGATCCGAAAAATTAGCCGCTGGTAGCTGGTTCTACAACGAAGTTGTGTGAGGTAAAAAAAAACTGTTTGGAACACGGTCAAAACTAGAAACTGGAAAATGGTGGAGAACATGTTATTTTGGTGGGAAGGATTCCGGTTCCCCGCATTTACGATATTGACAAACGAAAACTTTTCTTTAAATACATAAAACATAAAACAAAAAAAAAAAATACACATAAAAACCATTTGCAAGCCGTAAATTCGACAAACGAACACATTCAATACCTACAATTTTATTAACGTTTAGGTATATAGGTTATCGAAAAAGTCTACTTCTTAAAAAATAGCGGTATTTATTTTATTGTTTGGCGATTTCTACAACGCAAAACACGAAAGCTCATTAAAACGAAGTAGATTTACATGTATAAATAAAATTAATTCCACGAATTTGCTGTTTTCATTAGTCACGAGCTTCACTGCACAGTTGAAACCAAAACTTGTTTCTATTACAGCAACAAGACTTTAGTATTAAAGTCACGGACGTAAAAGAACTACGGACGTAAGCCAAAAACTACACTTCACTCAGGGGCGTAAAAATACGTACATAACATTACACTGAAAATATTCTATAATATAATAATAATAATCTAGATCCTAGAATTTATTTTCCATATGCGAGTTACACGCACACATATAAACTAAGGTCCTGTAATAAAGATTGTAGGTACACTGTGGTTATTAGAGCTGACGCGCGTTGCATATTTTTTATAGGGTAGGGTGACAAGCGAGCACACAGTTCAACTGATGGTAAGTGGTTGCTGTGGCATGTATCCTCGATTACGAATCAAAATGCAGATACGTTGTCACCCGTTAGGACTAAGATGGAATGCCTTGTTTCCAGTAAAAAGGGTCTCCGGTTTCTCTACACTCACCACACTAAACACAGCAGCATTAAGCTACTATTTTACGCCGGTATTCTGTGAAAGCGTGGTCCTTCCCCGGTCGATCCAACTAATTCGTGCTACAACTATACTACTAATATAACTGCAGCATGGCTCTACTACGTATAAAACTATATAGTTGCGCTGTTTGTTGAAGCTTGATGTATTTGTGTGCATTTTTAAGACCTAGGACCCTTTCGACATTATTAATGTAATTTTACGTCTGTGAAAAGTATATTTTTTTTACGTTTAGGTTTATGAAACCAATGAAATATCTGGTTTTTTTATTAACTTTAGGGCCTGATATTTTTGGGAGTATACAATTCTTTTGCATACTATTGTCTTGTCTTAGGAGCGAACACATACATACATAGCCGAACAAGCCGGGCTGAACGCTCGCAGTAAATTTTACAGTACGCGAGTGAGTAATCAGAGTTCGATAATTGTCATAACCAAAGTAAAAGAGATTACAAATTGCTCGTGATCATGAAGAAACCTGCAAGTTAGGAATAAAATAGTCTGAAAACACTGAGGTCTGCCAATGAGTACTGCAGCATAGGAGTAGCGCGGCGGACAAACTTATCCATAAATCGCTCAGTGAGTGGAGGCCACAGTATAACGACGTATCCGAGTATAAGCTTTAACGCTTTGCTATTAAACCCCAGCTCTTGCAACTTTGAGACCGTCTGTTGTGCAGTATGAAGTCAAAATTGGCTAAAGACGTGTGAGCTTCTCCATCATTGTATTCAGTTCTACATAGTACACATTTGTAGTAATGCACATTCCGTTTGGTAAGAATTGGGTTCGTGAGGCATCCATTTGTCAAGCATTTTTACTTTGCCAATTTGACGCAAATGGACCAAGTTTGTTTTGATGCTAACGTCAACGAAAGCCGATAATCCAGCCGTAGATGTATGTTATTTAGTACACGCTTCCACAATCAGTTAATCGTCAATGCAATCACCTAGTATATCATCAGCTTCCACAATCGAGTTTAATCTATTATCACGAACATCGCTTCCACAATAGTTTAATCTCATGACATACATCTACACGTAGATGTTATGTTATTTAGTATCATCAGCTTCCACAATCGAGTTTAATTCGTCAATGACAACCAAAGTTTTCAGACGAGCACGGGGCTCATTTTTCATGTCGAAAC
Organism: Parnassius apollo; assembly: GCA_907164705.1. Classification (NCBI taxonomy): domain Eukaryota; kingdom Metazoa; phylum Arthropoda; class Insecta; order Lepidoptera; family Papilionidae; genus Parnassius; species Parnassius apollo. The sequence continues at coordinate 276,114 of CAJQZP010001314.1, forward strand.
TTTCAGAACGGAACCGGGCAAACCAATAACCGATGGTGCGTTCGTTTGTAGTACTCGCTTCGTAAAAGTTGTTGATGTTGCGTGTCGCTTGTGCCACGTTGATACCATGACGGTATTCATATTCCATAGTTAATTAAATTTTAACGTATCCATGATGACGAAAATGATTCAAATGCGTAAAAAACGTAATGCTAATCAATAAACAAACGACTAATTTTGAAAAAGTAAATCCGTGTTTTTAAAATAAAATCAATTTGCAGTTGAAATTCTTAGTTATACAAAAATTATTATTATTTGAATAGCCAGACTGCAGAACTTCAATTTCATAGGTAAATACCTATTATTATGTATCTTAGATTTTAATTCATATATTTTTGATTCCATTTGTAATTTTAGGGACATTTTAATTGCATGTAAACTGAAATAGACATCTTGCTACAAAGGCTATTTTAATTTTAGCCCCGCTGTTCCGCGGCAAATTGGTAGTCATGAAAATTTTACCGTGAAATGTAAGTATTTTTAAACAAGTAAATGTAATCACACATTCCACCGATGGTAGGTGCTGTGATACAGACACCTGCACAATTTAAAATAATCAAAATATAAATGCATTTTGATTATTACGATGAATTGCCTCTAAAATGTTTTTCTATGCTCATAGACCATCATGCGAAACAAAATAATATTATGTTCCTTTTTTAAATTCATGTTCTGCCTTTCAATTAAATTTTTTTTCTCTTTCCTGATCAGACTGAACCGTTCGTGCTGTAGTAGCTTAACTAATAATTTATGTAGATAGATTTGAAATATAGAACAAGGGTAACAAACAAGCACATAGTCCATCTAATGATACTTATAATCCTCCATTGTAAATTAAAATGTGAATGCGTTACCACGTCTGAGGACTAAGTCAGAAAGCCTCGGAGGGTCTTCTCTACACTTAGAATACTATACACAGCATCATTATACTGCTAGTTTACGCTGCTATTCTATAAGAGTGCATTTTGCGCGTGGATCTTAGATAAGTTATCCATTTTTTTACCTTCATTAGTAAAGGAATAACATTAACACGAAATACAATCCAAGCAAACGCAAAATCCAACATTTTGCGAATGTTGTATCTGCCAGGGATTGATATTCAGATGTTAGTAGCTGTGTAAGCAGCTCCAATCACTAAACCACTAGACGTCCTACAATATTAGTGTAATAAATAACTGACACAGTTGCAACAGATACCGCTTCTGTAAATCGTTTATTTTCATCCAATCTATTTTCGTCTCGCTTTCTAACGTCAATGAGTTCATTTGAATTGTAAGAGAGGTAGATTAGAGTCTAATGATAACAACGTTAAAGAATACTCTATCTCCTTGTACTTAAATTTACTTATCATGATAAGGTTTTTTCTAATCCTATCATTATCGCTATTGTTCAGTAGTGGACGTGTCATAGATTATCACAGTACGGCCCTGAGTCACTTTTATGACCAAGTTAACAGAATATTTTGAACCTGATATGATAATATGACTGACTGACAATATGATTTACTGCAAACGCACTGGAGCACCGCGCTAAAGTCTTTTTGCCCCATTTTTACGAGTATTTAAAAATAGTATAAATAAAGCTTTTTGTTTAGTGTAAAAAAAGATAAGCTATCAAATTGATTACAACTATTTGTACGGATTTTGTCGTGTTTAATTATTTTATTTTTAATACCCGAAGTTTTGGGTCCTTTTCGGCACCCATGGTCATGATCGATCGGATATTAAAAATAAAATAATTAAACGCGATAAAATCCGTAAAAGTAGTTTTAATCAACGTGTAGTGTTCGCGTAAATATAAGAAATCATTATAAGCTATCAAAATTCGCGGTAATATCTCTCTTATTTATTGATCCTTAAAGTCCACAACTAGATTAGGACTTTTCCCGTTTTAAGCATTTGCTTTAATCGGCACACTTACCAGGCGCATTTATGATGTTGCCAAAATTTCGCAACGTATCAGAAACAATAATTGGTTTGTCGCCTGTTATGACACCCACAAGTCGAAATGGGATGATGGATAAGGCGTCCAACTTTATGAAAAGTCAATGAAAGATAATCTTGTGGATAGGTGTGTGCGTGCGTGTTGCGTGTATGTGTGTGCGTGCATGTGTGCGTGTGCTCCCGTGAAATGAATCTGATTTTGAAGTGAAAATTTTAAAGTAAACCTTCTTAGTCGACGTAGTAGAGAAATTTAGTACGGTATTAAAAGAACAAAAACGTCACATTTTTTTTGTAACGTTTACCGCCAGGGCTGTATGGGTATACTATTATTTCACCTACTTATGTAAAATATAAAATAAAAGAGAATGATATGTATTAAAGAGATGTATGAAATGTATGTATTAAAGAGAGCCGTGGTAGCTCAGTGGTTAACGCTCGCTGTAAATATAACAGAACGCGAGTAACCCGGGTTCGATCCCCGCCGGCACCAATGAAATTGATAATTGCAATTTTAAGTGCTGATTTACCACGTGCTCGGTGGTGAAGGAAAACATCGTGAGGAAACCTGCATGTAGGAAAAAAAATTATTTCGAAGACATGTGAAGTTCGTCAACACGCATTTGGGCAGCGCGGCGGACACTTCCTTGCCCTAAACCCTCTCAGAAATGAGGGGAGGCCTGAGCCCAGCAGTGGGACGTATATAGGCTGTAACTTTACTTTTTACTTTACTTTATGTATTAAAGAAGTTTCATTTCGTACGTGTACATTTACATGCACATTTTTTATTTGATTATTTTAGATAATTTCATTAGGTAGGAGGATTTCTCGAACAGACTCCGTAATGTATTATTTTAAATTCAGATTTACAGGCAGTGCTTTAGTGCTTACGTAGTTCAACAGTGACGACAAAAAGCTGTCGGATAATAGGCACAGAACATTAAGAGAATAAATGGGACTGTAAATCTAAATGATTGTTATGGTTCTACCAGCTATAAAACTGTCCTGCTTAATCATATCATGCAAATTACATCGACTTATAAAAATAGTTTTATATACAAATAGATTTTATTTATTACACGTTTTAAATAAAACGTGTTATTACGTGGAAGCCAAAAGTATTTAAAGGTTTGGTACGTTTGTATTGAGGCATTTTTTTTACTTTATCTTTGATCGGTATCTTCATCTGCGTTGGTCAAAATGAGTTCGTTGCCGGATTGAGCTTCTTTAACAGTAGAGTGTATTTAGAGAAATTGAAAAAATACTTTCCATCGAAATCGGGCCTGAGTATCCTTGAACATTTTCCGCTTTTATACGTAGTTTTAGAATTGGCCATCTACGTCCTCTTTAATTGATCCTATATATTATATTATAATGTAGATAAGACTTTAGGGTCAGGGTTTATCGTGACCTACGGTCATTAAATAAGAAAAATTGTAAAGCCAAATAACCGAAAATAAGGCCAATTGTAGCTATATTTTAAGTAAGAAAATTTGTGCTACTATGTGATGGCTGCAGTATCCTATAAATAAATAATTCAGTAGCGCTAGTTAATATTTACGAATTAATATTAGTTTGTTTTTTGTATTTCATGCAATAAATTAACTTTTTCTTGCAATATCATTAAGAAATTCATTAAATTTGCTTAAAATATCATCATCATAACACAGCCTGTCAAAGTCCAAAACTTAACTTAGGCATCTACACAGATTGCGTCATGACGTGATATTTGCCATAGTTTTCCGGCCCACATTAGGAGTACCCTTAATAGTGATGCAGCAAAACTCTGTTTCTGTTTCCGCAACTGCGGAAGTTCTGCATGGTTTATAACATCCGTTTCCGCTTCTGTTTCTGCAAGTTTTATAACGGAATTTGAACGGAACTCAGCAACGCAGCCACACGAGTAGATAAAATCTGTTTATCTACTCATGAAATCTTTCATTGACTTGACTGACCATATTTTTTTAGTTTGTTTTCACAAACTAAAAAAAATGGTCAGTCATGTTATAGTTAAAACACGTTTTAACTAAAACGGGTTTTAACTTTAACATAGAAATACAATTTTATTACCGTTTTTAGTTTAAACTAGTTTTTACTAAATGACTGTTACAATTTAGATTTGTAAAATTAATTAGTCAGCAGTTATGTTTACGTGAAGTTCTATATTATTTTTTATGTGAAGTTTGTATAATTTTTTACGTGAAGTTAATACTATTTATTTTTACTTGAAGTTTTTATTAATTATTTTTACTTGAAGTTTATATTAATTATTTTTACTTGAAGTTTATATTAATTATTTTTACTTGAAGTTTATATTAATTATTTTTAATTGAAGTTTATATTAATTATTTTTTACTTGAAGTTTTTATTAATTATTTTTACTTGAAGTTTATATTAATTATTTTTACTTGAAGTTTATATTAATTATTTTTACTTGAAGTTTATATTAATTATTTTTAATTGAAGTTTATATTAATTATTTTTACTTGAAGTTTATATAAATTATTTTTACTTGAAGTTTATATTAATTATTTTTACTTGAAGTTTATATTAATTATTTTTACTTGAAGTTTATATTAATTATTTTTACTTGAAGTTTATATTAATTATTTTTTCTTGAAATTTATATTAATTATTTTTACTTGAAGTTTATATTAATTATTTTTAAGGACACTTTAATGAGTATTTTGGATTTAAACACGGATTACTAAGAGGATACTACGCATGATTCAAAGTTCATTTACGTCGTACTTTCGTGCTAGAGCTGTACTAAATTATCTACTCACTAAATCTAAATGTGGCTTTTTAAAGGGTCTGCCCATATTTAAATGCCAATTTAGGTTTGGTTTCTACGCAGCATCGCTAGTGAGCAATTATTTAGCGGAACTGGACTCATACATGTAGAACAATTTTCATAAAATATAACTTATCACTACTTAATTTTGACTTTTAATTAGAAGTTTTATTTGAAGTTTGGTCATGTAGAAAGAATGAATGAGGAAAGAGTGACAAAGCAAATTTATATGGCAGATGTGAACGGCCGAGTCGGGAAGGGATGCCCTAGAAAAAAGTTTATCGACCAAATTGGCGATATTTTGAAAAGGGGCCACGTTAGAAGTACCCTTAACCGACGAGCATGTATGCGTAGATATATGGATGTAAAGGAGGCGAAAGAGGTATGTCAGGATCGTGCCAGATGGAAGTCCGTAGTCTCTGCCTACCCCTCTGGGCGACAGGCGTGAGTTTTTATGTTTATTTATGTTTTTATTTGTAATTTTTAATAGTATTTCCGTTTCCGCATCCGTTTCTGTTTCCGTTTCCGCAAAAAATATTTTTAATATCTGTTTCCGTTTCTGATTCCGATATGACACTTCCGTTGCATCACTAAACCTTAACCAACGAGCATGTATGCGTATATAAATGAATGTAAAGAGGCGAGAGAGATATGTCAGGATCGTGCCAAATGGAAGTCCGTAGTCACTGCCTACCCCTCTAGGTGACAGGCGTGAGTGTTTATGTTATGTTATGTTGTGTTTTCCACTTGAATAGTAGATTTGCAACTGCGATTTTTACCATTTTTGAGTTGATATCAGGAAGAATATCCACCACCTTATATCGTTTTGTGGGTGTCGTAAGTGGTTGCAGAAGAAAATGAAATAAACCAGGAAATAGGTAACTGCGTATTCTAGTTTAAAAAACTGCAGTTGCTAACTCGCTGGCGAAGCGTGGCTACTATGGCAAATGTTCCCCTTATGTGGCAATCCATGGTAAGTAACCTTTGTTTCACTTTATAAGTAAACCCTGTCAGATTTTGAAATAATTGCATAACGCTATATTATGACAAAAGCAATGTTTCTAGGTGCCAAATTTCAATAACATTTACAAATATTTTTAGAATTAAACAATAGTATGATAATAGGTATAATGCTTTCTTAAAACACCTAAGTTGATTTATGCTACAAGGTAAACAGCCTCATTAAGTTTGTTTAAATATCTTTAAAGAAACTATGTCAACATTGCAATCAAAGTTTCACCCCGCGCATTTTTGCCTCTCCTGTAAAAATCTCGTTTCGTGACGTAATGTAAACCTCTGAGGTACGAATTAAAAAAAAGAGTTAAACTAATATTTAGTTCCGGTCAATCCAACACTGACCATTATAATGAATAAACGTAGCAGAGCCATGCCGCAGCTATATTAGTAATATAGTAGTAGTACGAGTGGGATCGTCTCGAATGGGGAAGAATCACGTTCTCACACAATACCTATAAGACCTACGTTGAGCAGTGAACATTGATAGACTGTAGTGATGTTCTCCTGTTTCGGTTTCGCTTTGCTGTCTCTTCCTCTCTAACAAATTTTCTTACACCCCACAACGTGAGTGTAGTCCTTTCTCGGTCGAGCCGGTCCATTCGTGTAGTAAACATAATATAGCTTAGCGTGGCTCTACCACGTAAAGATATCTTTATATTTGCGCGATTTTTTGTACCTACTATAAAAAAGATGCACAACGCTTTTCTGCATAATAGGTATGTCTATTCCAAAAAAAACATTCGACTGTCCCGGTAAGGAACGACAAGTAACCCGGGATTTATTATGTATTCATAGATATTAGCTGAGTAAGTGCTGCATAACAGGCAGATAGGCATTCAAGTAAATCTAGTGATCGTTTAATAAGGTATTTAAAGTTAAATAATTTCTATGAATATAATAAATTTTTTTGTGCATTTTTGAGTTTTAATGATGGTAAATGTCCCTATAATGTAATGAAAGACTGATAGTATAAGAGTTTTGCTACTGTCATTCGATATTCATCGTAGTGCGAAAAAAACAAGACAAAAAAACCACAAATGTATTTACCCTACAACCGACATTTATTGTTGTGATATTTTTGTGAGATTTTAAGGTTTTACATATTGTTAGTTCACTTTAGGAATCAAAAAAAAAATAATAAAATAAAATCGAACGCGCGGCTAGGTCATGTATAGACTATATTATGATTGATATCGTCAATATGTGGGCTATGCAGATGAAAGAGGTTGTGAGATGTGTGAAAAAAACTGATACGGCTCAGCATGTTGAAAATATTGTCAAAACTGTGTACAGTATACGCAAGAACTTTTCTTTATTTCTGATCGGATATATTATGTGAGTCACAATTTATTTTGGACTTCATTATTCATATAAAGAAATATTTTAATACCTTTGACAAAATAAGTGATGCCTGTAATTTTGACACGCGCTATAAATCTTGAATTAATGTTCAAAAGTACATACTACATAAAAAACTAGTGGCTCACATTTGGATAGTTAGATAACCATAGATATATATATATATATATATATAAAAATATGTATATATTTAATAAGTATAAATTGTAACAATCGGGAGAAAAATAGTCTACTTGTGGGTTTTTGCTGCTTCGTTTTACAAAGTTTTACAACGTGTTACTTGTACTTTTTTCCATATTAAATGATCCATCTTCGCCTTCTTATCTCAAGAGTAAATTTCATTATCTTTCCCCATCTCATGATAGGGTCCTACGCTCTTCTTCTAACAACAAAATCTATACTCCAGTTCACTTCACCGAGTTCTATGGTAACTCTTTCACGGTTCAGGCTACACGCCTTTGGAGCTCCTTGCCCGATGACATCAGAAAAGCTCCCAATAAGTACGCTTTTAAAAAGTTGGTCCGTGATCATTTATTAAAGACAACACATTTTACATGACTCATCTATTTAATATGTATTGCCAAACAGACGTATATATTCATAGTCATTTGTATATACCTACTAATTATGTATGTATTTAAATATGTATACTTGTATGTACATCCATTTATTTATATATTAGTATATATGTAAGGATAGATCTATATATATATATATATATATATATATATAGTTTAATTATTAGTAGTTTGTGTACATAATGTAGTTAAATATCATTTGTATTGTGTTCTTTTATTCTATTTTGCCACACCTACATCAAATTCTCACCACTCCATGGGTTGACTGGTAGAGAATGCCTCAAGGCATTAAGTCCGCCCTTTGTATTCTTTTGTTTAAGGATGCAATAAAGAATAATAAATAAATAAAGTCACCCTGCAGTAGGTGCTTGTTAAATAGATGACGTAGCCTTTGACCTTCAAGAGCTTTGTAAAAGCCAATTTTCACTTTAACTTTGAGCATAAATTATATTGATTGGATTATAATTTTTATAAATTCTCACGCCTGTTGCTTGGAGGGTTAAGCTGAGACTATGGAATTCTACTTGCCATGATTCTAAGACACCTTTCTCGCATACTTCACATTCATATACTTACGCATACGTGCTCACCATTTCGGCCGATAAAACTTTGTTGTAGGGGCGAGAAATTGAATATTATTAAATGTTCAACAAAATGAAAATTCCAAGTCAGACTCTCCATTCCCTTATTTGTCTAGACTTATTTTTTCTAAATCAACTTTAGCAGTTCATTGATATATAGGAGTTGGCTTATAGCATGGAAAATTTGCCATAATATTTATGCTAAGTCTCGCCGCTGTGACGCTTCATGTAGTCGGTTTTGATATTTTACGTCATAATATATACGAGACGCTTATACCGTTGTCGTTCGAATATTTTTTTATTTTATTGAAACAAAATCTACACCTTGTACATTTACCAATATATATATATATATATATATATATATATATATATATATATATATATATATATAACAAGTTTTGGACATATTATGTAATATAAATTTACAGATTTACATTTTTGCCTTTATAGATTTACATTTTTTTTGCAAAACATTTATAAATATATTATTATGTTGGTGTTGTTCTGCCTTTTCATTATTTTCTGACAGTTGTTTCTTACTACGAAACAATCCAGGAGGTAGGTAGTAGTGTCTTGCTAGTATAATCATTAAACAAAACTGCGGCTGCCATCCCGCCTGCTAAACGTGATAACTGTGGCTGATATCCCTCTTACGACGCAATCGATAAAGAGGTAAAGACTTTCCCATTTATTTAAATCCAAAAGTCCACAGCTGAGCAATGAAATATAAGAGATTCTTAAACCACAGCCTTTCGGAGGCCTGCGATCTTTTTACCATTTATGACAGTCGCCTTTTACGCTAGCTATGGAACGATATCGGGTGATAGTTTCGCTGACACTGCACGACTATTTATCTGGTTTATGAGGAATATCTAAAACAGAATAACTTTCTTAAATTAATAACCAACTCTTCGAATAATTTGAACGAGTACGACGCTCGTTTTTAATTTCGTAGTACCTACGCAAGTAACTGGGACTCGACGTCCGGCGGCAACAATGAAATTTTTAATAACAATTTTCAGTGCTTATATACCACGTGTTACTTTTACATGGTTGAACCATGATACAGCTATACTGAGGTCGTATCATTAATGGGTTTGGTTTGGAGAAGGACCACGCTGTTACAGATTACCAGGGAGAAATAGTAGCTTATAGGTGTTGTGTTTCTTATGGTGAGTGCAGAGAACTGGATACCCTTTTTACTGGAGGCATTCCATCATAATCCTCAGGGACGACAAAACATCTGCAATTTTATTTTTAATCAAGGATATATGCACATGTTATATCAGGTGGACTGTGTGCTCATTTGTCACACTATTTCTACTAAAAAAAACTTGTTCGTCGGTAAAGAGAAATTGTAAAAGACGGGCGTGTCTGTACGAAGTAAATCACAATTACACGTGAAGTCTCCTAGCACTTCATAGCTAAGGACATGTAACGGTAGTAATGTTTACATAAAATTTCACCTAGTTTACAAGGAAATAAATAAAGGAGATTTATTTACATTAATCAGTTGGCTATTGATTAAACGCAAACAATGAAAAAGAGGATAGGCTGATCGGCATTACCGCAAATGAAACTTCACAGAGAATTCAAAATTACGATTGAAATTGTTTCTCAGTTAAAGGGAACATACTGATTAAATGCTCGTGGAAAGTCAAGTTTATTTCATACAAAATGGTAACCGCAGAAGAAATAGTTGTGGGAACATCGTTTTAAATTTGAAAGAGTTATATTTTTTGATTACGAATGATAACACATTCCTCGAACTTTTAAATAAATTTATCGATACTATACGCACTCCACCTACTGTAATTTGTACTATGCCTATAACCTTCGGGTAAGTGGAAGCAATAAGTTTACAAAGTTTTACCGTAATTTGATGAACGGTATAGCAGCGCATAGAATACGAATAAATAAACATTATTTTTTTATATTAAGATGTCAAAATTTGAACAAGAGTAAGTTTTCTTTTTTTTACTACCACACAATTCATCCAAAGCAAATTCTAAACAAAGAAGGCATGGCATTATGGGAAAAAGATGTCCTTCTAAAAGTGGAAAATTTCAAACTTGTTTTATCAAAACCACATTATTGAGTCTGCTGTCAGTGTTCAAGAGGGTGATACTCTAGTTCCAGCTCTTTTCAGTTTGGGAATTCATCCTATTATTTCAAATTTGAAATCAAAGCTGACTGCAGGTGACGTCCTCAGTGATCTTATTCATATTTTTCAGAATTTTAAAAATATTGGTCTTGAAGCAAATAGCAATAAATGTGAAATATTTATTTCCAATAATTTATCTAAATCTAACAGAGATACATCAATTCAAAATTTCAATCAGATTTCTCCAGGAATAAAAACTGTCAATACGGAATCGCTTTACCTGCTCTGTGCTCCGTTGTTTTTCGATTGTATTAAACCTGTTTTAAAAACAAAATTTTTTAAATCAGGCTGATAAATTATATATCTTAAACCCCTATATTGCCCTTACTATTTTAAAATATTGTCTCCTTGTATCTAAATTTACATACTTATTACGATCAAGTCCAGTGTGGAAATGTTCGGATATTTTAAAAGATATTAATAATAATCTTAAAATTGCTTTGAAAAATGTTCTAAATTTGAGATTAATTACAATAGCCTGGAATCAAGCCACTTTACCTATCAAATTTGGTGGTATTGGTATAAGAAATATTCCTAGCGTCACGTCGCATTGCCTGCTTTCCTTGCTTCCGTGCATAGTGTCAATGATTTATGTCACACAATTTTAAATAATAATATAGACCTGTGCTTTACTGCGGAGGCAAGTCAAACATGTCTCATGCTCTGTCCCGGCGAAAATGTCCCACTGGAATTTAACCAACAAACACAGTGGAATATTTTGTTGGTACGGAGAGTCCAGAAAAATTTATTTCAAAATTTCCACAGTCAACAAGATCAGGCTCGCCTTCTAGCTGTTTCGACTAAGGAATCTAGACTTGGTTACACGCTCTACCATTAAGTAATTTCGGCACATTGCTTGATGGGGAAAGGTTGCGTATCGCCGTAGAAATCCAGCTTCGAGCGGCAATTTGTTAACCTCACCAATGCACCTGTGATAGCAGCGTCGATGAGTTTGGGCTCCAAGGACTTTTATGCAAGAGAAGTGCAGGTAGGTTTTCCCGTCACGGTTCTTTGAACGAAGTCATCCGAAGGGTTTGGTTTTAGAGCCTTGCGGGATATTTAGAGACGATGGTAAGAGACCCGACGGTATGACTTTGATCCCTTGGGAGAGAGGTAAAGCCCTACTGTGGGATGCTACTTGCGCTGACACTTTGGAGGTCTCTCATCTCAAGGGCACCTCTTTTAGAGCCGGGGTGGCATCAGAGGCAGCTGAATTTAGTAAATAGAGCAAATATGAGTCTTTTAGAAATCACTACATATTTGTACCATTTGCTGTAGAGAGTATCGGTCCGTGGGGTTCACGTGCAGTGAAGTTCCCAAAGGAACTGTATCCACGTCTGGTCGTCGCTGCTGGTGATAGTTCTTTAGCTTAGATGGTTCTTTTCTAAGAACCAGACTAAGTATAGTTATTATTAATATTGCTATTCATCGAGGAAACGCAGCCAGCGTTCTTGACACTATACCACGGGGAGCAGGACTTTTTGACAATTTAAATTTTTAGTTTTAGTTTTTCTATATTATAGTTTCTTTTTTTATATTGTGTATAATTAATAATAATTGTAAATATTATAATTTTAATTCTTAATTTTAGGTAATGTATTTAGGATTTTAAATTACTTTATTTATTTTTTTAATTTATTTAAGGACCAGTAAACAACTTCAACAGCAGCTTAATAACTAATCTTAATCCTAAAATTTGAATTTAGTGAAGCCAACACCACCAGCCTCAAATAATAATTTATAGAATAAATTACAAAAGTGAGAGATGTGAAGGAGGACTTACTACATAATATGCAATATTACAAAATGACATTAGTTGGAATTGCTTAAACAGATCAGCAATATTGAACTATTTAAAAACACTACAATCTAGTCACAAACAACTAAACAAACAAAAAAAATGTTAACATTTTAGTTTTGATTTCAAACAATTATATAATTTAAATTATGTTTTGATATAATTTTGATTTATTTTATTTAGTTTTTAGTTAGTAAGACTCATAAGATTATACTTTGTTTCTGTAGGAGCTAGCACCGTTATTAAAAATGTCAGTCTCCCAAAAGTGATCATTATAATTTTGCATTAAGCGATACAATGGCGCTCTTTTTCCAGCATTGGTTCTATACAAGGGAAGGGCAAATGTTTGGCATGTTGATCCTACATTTGACCTAGTAGGTAATCATATCTATCATGACAAAGGTCAATAATAATATTGCTACTAATTGTTGTCGTCTGGGCTTTAAAGTTAACATTTTGTATTTGTATAATGTGAAATAAAAGTGTATGCATTAAAAAAAACATGCAATTAAATCAACTTACTAATCGTTTTACATATTATTTGATTGTGGTCATGGAATCATTTCCAACAGATTTTCATTTTCTTGAAGACTGACGACCGATGATAGTATTAAACGTCTAAAATATACCACTCAAACATTATAGTTCAGACATAAGTATAAATAAGTATTATATATAATTAGAATGGAATAATCGAACAAATGTTTAAAAAGCAATCTAAAGCCATTCTTTGAGCATGTTTTGTATCACACTGTTCATTTTGGGAACTTTTTTAAATATATTTAAGAGCTGATATTTCAATCATCAGATGTGAGTTATTCATAGCATAAAATACAACCTTAAAAAATTAAAAATGATAGTTATATGAATAAAATAGTTTAATGTTTCACTTTTGTATTTAGTGAGGTAATAATTTATATGATGGCTAACTTTTATCTGACGATTGAAAGATTTTTGAATCGTAAAATAGTAGCCCTTAACTATAGTAGTAAATTTCTCAGTTGTAATAAATAAATTTCTTAAACCACAAATTTTACAGTGCACATTCAGATGCTAGAGTCTTGTTTTACTGTCCCATGTAAATTCCTCTCCATCTTCTTCCTTTCAAAAATCTACTACTGAATATAGACACATACGTGGTAGAGCCATGCTGCAGTTATATTAGAAGTATAGTTGTAGCACGAATGGGAACACGCTCTCACAGAATACCAGCGTAAAATAGAAGCTTAATTTTTTTTAATATTAGTAATCTTATTAATTAACATTACTAATGTTCCTTTTAACCACTCCTGGTAAGCTTGAAAATACTTGTGTTAGGAGTGGTTCACGACAGTAGTCAAATGGCGGATTCGAACCCACGACCTTTTGAGTTCGCGATCCGCGCCCTGCCATTAGGCTACTGTCGCTTCTAAACTTAATTATGCTATTAATGATGCTGTTTCGTATGGTGATTGTAGAGAACTGTAGTCCCGTATTACTGGAATCGAGGCATTTTATCTTAGTCCTCAAGGTTGAAAACGCAACTGCATTTTGATTATTAATCGAGGTTAAATGTAGATGTCTATGGACCACAGCATCCACTTACCATCAGGTGGACTGTGTGCTCGTTTGTCACCCTTATACTATAAAAAAATCATAATTACATCCTATCAAAGTCGAAAACTTAAAGTAGGTCTCTACACAGATTGCCTTATGTGGTGATATTTGCCATATTTTTCCACTTGGATAGTAGGTTTGCAACTGCGTTTTCTACCATTTTTGAGTTGTTATCAGGAAGACTATCATAATTTTACGTGTAATGGCGGCGTAAGAATATGCACTACCCTCATTGATATACAAAAAAATTTACTTTTTAAGTAACTTTAACTATAAAAATGATGCATAACGCCTTTCCGCTTAATATAGCTATTCCAAAAAACATTGGTCGGTCGTGGTAAAGAACGACAAGAAACCCGGTATTTATTATACATAGATATTCGCCGAATTGGTGCCGCATTACAGGTAGATATAAGTAAATCTAGTGATCATTTACTAAGGTATTTAAATTTAAATAAGCCATATAAATAAATAAAAAATTGTGCATTTTTGGGTTTTAATGATGGTAAATGTCCCTATATTATAATGAAAGACTGACAGTTTCAGAGTTTTGCTACTGTCATTTATCGATCATATCATCGATATTTATCGTATTGCAAAAAGAATCAAGTTTCAAATAAATCGAAAACTAAACTGAATAAAAATTTGCCAGAAGTTTTGTCATATTTTCCGATACAAGTTTGATACACTGGATATATTTGATATATGTCCAAAATGTGTGGGAATTTTTGTATCGGTGTTCAAGCAAATTGACAATTTAAGATGATTACAATTTAAATGCGTCTTCAATAACATTATTCGTAACACTAAAAATAAAAAGCAGACATTATTTTTTAAATCACTATATTAAGAAATGAGCGAACAGTCCACGTGATGGAAAGTGGGTACTACGGTTATAGGCGAATAATTTTGTTGGACACTTTTTAAACATAGAAAGCCACGGGCCATGGGAAATAAGGACTGAGATGGACCTGTGATCGTGACTTTTAAATCTTTAAACCGGAGTACAGCAATTAAAGCGTTAGCGACCGGAAGAAGAAATCGAGACGAGGATAGTACCGATACAGACTCCTAGGCAAAAAAAGTTTTACTGCCTAGTACAGTTGTATTTAATTAAAATCCTATTTGCGTCATGATTTATTGACCTACATACATAAGCACTTTCATTTATTATTATTTTTTCAAGAGACATTTATTGTTGTATATTTTTGTGAGATTTTTAAGTTTTACATATTGTTAGTTCACTTTTCAGAATCAAAATAAAATCGAACACACGGCTAGGTCACATATAGACTGTACTTATGATTAATAGCGTCAACATGTGGGCTATACAGATGAAAAAGATTCTGAGATGTGTGTAAAAACTGATACAGCTCAGCGTATTGTAAATATTGTCAAAACTGTGTACAGTATATGCAAGAACTTTTCTTTACTTGTGATTGGATATATTATGTGAGTCACAATTTATTTTGGACATTATTGTTCATGTAATTACATATTTTAATACCTTTGACAAAATAAGTGATGCCTGTCATTTGACACGCGCTATAAATCTTGAATTATGGGTGCGTCGCAGAAAAAACGCAAGCGCTTAACAAAATGGCGATCGTAAGGTAAGCGCTGCAATCACTATTTCCTCCGGAAACCTAAATAATGTAAAGATTCATATAAAAACTTACCAATCATGAGTAAATTATATGTTTATTCATGTCATTATATTACTTAAAACTAATATTGCACAAACAACTATAAACTCTACTTCAAAACAAACAAAAATTAGCGCTACAACTATTAGCTTATAACCTTGCTAGCGCTTTTTTCTGCCAAACGCACCCAATGTTCTAAAGTACATACTACATACTCGTAAGACTAGCAGCTCACAATTGGATAGTTAGATAACTATCGATATATATGTACTACGCACTAGATTTGGCAGTCCGAACACTCACTATGTTCAACTGAACTGTACTGCATACACCTGTTATTGTGGCTTCGATATTCATGCAGTGCGGAGCGGCGCTAACAATAATTTTATATTAAATTAGCATATATGCAAAATAAACGAAAATTAAAAATATGTACTCGATTAACAATACAATCTAAATAAACAATTATTTATTATGACAATTTTCGCACGCTTAATATCAACTTCGCATGCGCCACTCTATTGTTTCCCGCGCATGTGCGGATACAGAGTAGTGCACATTTTTTGTTTGGAATAGCTTCTCTAGTACGTAGTACATATAACGCAATGTAGATAACCATTTGTAACAAGATTTTATGTAATAGGTTTTACTGATTTACATTTGCATAAATCCAAAGCGCAAGTAAAACACTCTTATGAAGGAAGGAAATATAAACCAGATGGCAACTTACAAAAGTTAAAATTAAAAATTATGTACAACCGACTTCAATATAAACAAAATGTGAGACCATCATCAATGTATTCGAAGTCAATTAAATACGCATTATTATGGATCACTCAAAAACTACTAGTCATATCTTGATCAAATTTATATGAGACCACATGAGAAGCACCAGATTTCAAATAAAAAAATAATCATCAAAATCGGTTCACCTAAAAAATATTTCTGAGGTAACACATAAAAATACAGTTGAATCTAGGACCTCCCTTTTTTGAAGTCAGTTGAAAAGGTACGAATGCGTGGACATATTATTAAGCTTCCTTAGCCATTTATTTACTTACGTATATATTTACTTATATAAGTATAAATTGTAACAATTGGGTGTAAAATAGTCTACTTGTGGGTTTTTTGCTGCTTCCTTTCACAAGGTCACCCTGCAGTAGGTGCTTATTGAATAGACGGCGTAGCATTAGACCTTCAAAAAGTGCTTTGTAAAAGCCAATTTTCACTCTAACTTTGAGCATAAAATATATTGATAGGAGTATAATTTTTATAAACTCTCACGCCTGTTGCTTAGAGAGGTAAGTAGAGACTACGGACTTCCACTTGGCATGATCCTAAGACACCTTTCTCGCATACTTCACATTCATATACTTACGCATACGTGCTCACCATTTCGGCCGATAAAACTTAGTTGTAGGGGCGTGAAATCGAATATTAATTAAATGATCAACAAAATGGAAATTCCAAGTCAGACACTCCGTTCCCTTATTTGTCTAGACTTATTTTTTCTAAATCAACTTTAGCAGTTTAGGAACTGACTTATATCATGGAAAATTTGCCATAATATTCATGATAAGTGTCGCCGCTGTGACGCTTCATGTAGTCGGTTTTGATATTTTACGTCATGATATATACGAGACGCTTTTACCGTTGTCTTTCGGATGTTGGTGTTTCTGACAGTCGTTTCTTACTACATTCTTTAGATGATGTGGAGTGTGTACTTCGAGTATTCAATACTAAAACAGTGTGTATGATCTAGTATATACGAAAGCTGTGTAGTAATAGTGTAAGAATATCTACTGCCCCATACCATCCCGTGGGTGTTGTCGGGAACGAGGAGGAATAGTAGCGTCTTTGTTAGCTATAATTATTAACTAGAACTGCGGCTGCAGTCTCGCCTGCTAAACGTGGCAACTGTGGCTGATATCCCTCTTATGAGGCAATCGATAAAGACGTAAAGACTTTCCTATTTATTTAAATCGATCCAAAAGTCAAAAGTCCACACTGAATAATGAAATATAAGAGATTCTTATAACACCGCGTTTCGGCTGAAACTGCACGAATATTTGTCTAATTTATGAGGCATATTTAATATTTTTGTTTGCTCAAAATAAAATAACTTTCTTAAATTATTAACCACCTCTTCGAATAATTTGAACGAGTAGGCGCTCGTCTTTAATTTCGTGGTACGCAAGTAACTCGACGCCCGTCAGCAACAATGAAATTTTATAGCAATTTTTAGTGCTTATATACCACGTCTTACTTTTACGTGGTAAAACCGCGCTACAGCTATACTGAGGTTGTATCATTAAGGCTAGGTATTTCGCAGAGACCGCGCTTTTGAGTTATCTTAAACCATCTGAGACATAGAAATTAGTGTTTTAAATTCTGATAAAAATATATACTATTAGTTAAGGATCTAGTCTAGTCAAAATCGCATTCAGTTACAAAATCTAAAGAACTTCACTCGATAGAAAAAAATCCCGAAGTGACCCCTTTTTTGTATTGTTTTTTCAATATTATGACTAAACTACTAACATTTTACACTTCAATTTTGTACTCAAATAAAGCCACTTAATTTTTACAGACAAATTCGCAGAGTTTGACTCGATAAAGTGACCTGAAGGTGTAAATCGGTGATTGCAACTGGAACTCCTAGACTGGTAGAACTAGGTGTGCCGACTTTGGGTTCGTTTTGTTAGTAACGATGAGACCTTACCAACGGACTTGATGGAGTGACCTGAAGGTGTAATTCAGTGATTACAACTGGAACTCCTAGACTATAGTAGATATATAGTAGATATTGAGACCCATGTTTTTTAGGTGCAATGTTGTTTCACAGACTAAATATTGCGTGCTATAAATATAAATCCTGTGGTTTTAATAGTTATAATGAATTTCACTGTAAGTTTGACTTTCTCCCCTAGCGTTGTGTGTGTTCACACGAAACTTAAAAACAGTTCTCTACTCATACAGTTTCCATACCTATCAAAAGCGAACTGGTTGTTAATTTTCTATTTATTATGTAACTCTAATTTATCGCTATAATAAAAAAAAGTTTGATCATAAAAAATGCATTTGTAAAGTCAAATAAAAAAGTCATCCTACTGCTTATTTCTATACTGTGTCGCTGGTGGGCTCATGCAAGTTCACTGCCGCGGAGTCCGCGCGAAATAATTCGTGCGCGGCCGGGACAGCGCTAAATGCCTACTTTTGCAGGAATACATGGCCTTAATGGGTTTAGGTTGACTGGAGAAGGACCATGCTCCTACAGAATACCAGGAAAAAATAGTTGCTTATAGATGTTACATCTCTTATGGTGATTGCAGAGAACTGGAGACCCTTTTTACTGGAACCGAGGCATTCCATCATATTCCTTAGGGACGACAAAGCATCTTCATTTTTATTTTTAATCGAGGATAGATGTTGATGTCTTATCAGGTGGAATGTGTGCTTATTTGTCACACTATTTCTACTAAAAAAAAACTTGCTCGACGGTAAAGAGAAATTGTAAAAAACGGGCGTCTGCATGAAGTGAATCACAATTACACGTGAAGTCTCCTAGTACTTCATAGCTAAGGTTAACGGAACACCCTCTCAGAAATGAATCGAGGTTGCGACCAGCAGGACATTTAACGGTAGTAACGTTTACATAAGCTTTCACCTATTTTACAAGGAAATAAATAAAGGAGATTTATTTACATTAATCAGTTGGCTATTGATTAAATGCAAACAATGCAAAAGAGGATCGGCATTACCGCAAATGAAACTTCACAGAGAATTCAAAATTACAATTGAAATTGTTCCTCAGTTAAAGGGAACATACTGATTAAATGCTCGTCGAAATTCAAGTTTATTTCATTGAAACTCGTAACCGTAGAAGAAATAGTTGTGAAAACATTGTTTTAAATTTGAAGGAGTTATATTGTTTGATTAGGAATGATAATACATTCCTTGAAATTTCAAATAAATTTATCGATACTAAACGCGCCACCTACTGTATGTTAATTGTACTATGCCTATAACCTTAGCGCAAGTAAAGCAATAACTTGACAAAGTTTTACCGTAATTTGATGAACGGTATAGCAGTGCATAAAATACGAGTAAATAAACATATTTATTATATTAAGATGTCAAAATTTGAACAAGAGTAAATTTTCTTATTTTTACTAAAACACAATTCATCTTGAGCACATTCCAAACAAAGAAGTAATGTCGTCATCGGGAATAATATGGAATATTTCATGTTTATGACATGACAATTAAACCAACTTACTAATTGTTTTACACATTATTAGACAGTGATAATGGAATCATTTTCAGCGGATTTTCATTTTCATAGTGAATGATGATTGATGACCGATGATAGTACTTAACGTCTAAAATATACTACACAAACATTATAGTTCAGAGAGAGGTATAAGTAAATTTTATATGTCATTAGAATGAAAATGTCTAATATGAAGAAATGTCTAAAAAGCAATCTAAAACCATTCTTTGAACATGTTTTGTATTCACACTGTTCATTTTAGAAAACCTTTTTGTTTATATAATTAAGAACTGATATGTAAACCATCAAATATAAGTTTTTCATAGAATAAAATACAACACTACAAAAAAAAAAAAATAAAAATGATAGTTATATGAATAAAATAGTTTAGTGTTTCACTTTTGTATTTAGTTAGGCTATAATTTATCTAATGGATAACTTTTATCTGAAGGCTAAATTATTTTTGAGTCATAAAATATAAGGTAGCCCTTAAAAATAGTAATAAGTTTCTCAGTTTTAAGAAATAAATTTCTCAAATCACAATTTTACTTTACACATACAGCTTCATGTTTTACTGTCCTATGTACATTCATATTCTA
This sequence comes from Parnassius apollo, assembly GCA_907164705.1. Lineage (NCBI taxonomy): Eukaryota > Metazoa > Arthropoda > Insecta > Lepidoptera > Papilionidae > Parnassius > Parnassius apollo. The sequence continues at coordinate 296,501 of CAJQZP010001314.1, forward strand.
CTTCTTCCTTTCAAAACTCCACTACTGAACATAGGCGTTTGCGATAGATTGCTTCATAAGCGGGATATATGCCTTAGTTGCTACGCTTGCCAGCCTCTTGCCGCTTGGCAGCCGCAGTTTTTTGTTACTCTCAATGTTATTAGGATTGTGCAGCTGCCCATCTCCTGTTTCGGATTTCTATGGCACCGGTGTCTAAATATTATTTCATATACCAAAGTATATTTGCATCAACGCTTACGTGTGCTGATAATCAGATCACTACTGAGGGTTAACGAACATCTCTCTGCCTGGTAACCAAGGCTTATTATAGTAGATTAATAGCACAGTCGCTTTGCCCGTGCTGGGTGGTGTGAATATTTAAGATATGGAGATTTCGTAATGGAATTATACCTAATTATTGTTGCGCGCCTAAGTTGACGTCTGGCACTAGCGCCATCTAGTGTCGGGTAACAGAGCGAGGAGAGCTTTCCAGAAAATGACATGACCAATCTTTCAACCGACAGCGCCATCTAGTTGAAGAACTAAACTTTCTAGAAGCCCTATACTCGAACTTTCGGCGCCTAGTCGATTGGCGCGAGTATTTACTTGAATATTTTGAATGTTTCGTTGATAATGTGTATTTAAAGGTGCTGCAAGATGCGATCGAGGCAGTTTTGAATTTGGCGAGACAAGCGAAGCTTCGAAGCAAAATAAAGCGAATCAGTGTGGTTAATTATTAGTGTTTTAAGTTTTAATTATTGTAAAGTGAATTAAAGTGTAAATCTTGGTAATTAAATCGGCAGTTTTTATTGTCACGAACCTCAAGCTCGTAACATTATTATAAGAGTAGTAGTAGCCCAGGGGCTAACCGCTAGCTCTAATAAAATTTCCCTAAATAAATTTCACTGTAGGCGTAAGCTGTGTTCGATTCCCGCTGGTAACAACGAAATTATTAATTGCATTTTTAAAGTGCTCATATAATATGTGCTTGGAGGTGAATAGTAAGTTCATATATGTCACAGAAATTAAATATATCGAAGATATATGAAGTTCTCTAGCACATATTGGAGCAACGCGGCGGTCTAACTGCTCCATAAGCTCCTCAGAAAGGAGAGTACGCCTACCCTCTTTGTGTCCAGCCGTAGAACATATTATAGTTTTCTTACCCCCCCACCATCTTATACAGCTTTTAGCACAATTAGTAATTTTATTAATAAGTAAGTGCTAAGATAAAGATTTTGAAAATTAAATGCTATTTTATTTTCGAGTTTAGATAGAGGGGTACTTTTCCCTAATATAAGATCAAATTTTCCTCTCAAATTTATTTTCCTGTGAATGACAGAATTTATGAAACTTTTAATTAATGAAAAATATTTACAAATAAGGCAGCTAATATTAATTATTTGCTTTGATACTTTTTGTACTTTCTCAAGTCTTGTTCAGTCTAACTTTTGAAGTTATTGAATTTTAATATTAAGAAATATACAAATAATACTGACTACAAGAAACTACGAGTATGACATTGTTTCCCTTCTCAGGTGTCTGTTTACAATTTCTGCAAAACTGTATCGTTTTGATAGGCCATAAAAATTATTTGAATTGTCATAAGTAAATAACCTTCGATACATTATTTTATGTATGACAATTCAAATAATTGAAAAATTGGAGAAAAATAAATAATTATAAAGCCAAAAATCGTTTCAGAGCAAGCAAGGTAGCAGTGATCTTTCTTTCTTTTTTTTCTCTCTTTCTGTCAACGTTAAAACAAAAACCAGCTACTTGTGGCTGACTTTGACTGTCACCATAATTATAGATCAAGCTGAAAATGTACAAGAAATTATTATTAGTATTTTATGAGTATATTTTACGAGTATTTTTTTTATATTTCTTGATCAAATGATTTAATGTTTTGTTTGTAATTTAAAGTATTCTAATAGATGTTACAAATTAAAGATATTTTGTTTTGTATTTATTGCTATATTTCACTAAATATTAATTTAAAAAATTTACTTAAAATATTATAATATATATGAATGATATATGTAAAACATATCGTACAACAATCAGTTAGTTAAACCCCGTATGAACGTTACTTCAACAACCTTGTTTTAAGTCACCGTGTATTATAAAATGTTGTACTAGGAAACACACTTCTCTAATCAGAATAATGTTACTTCTTTTTGTAAAACTAGTTAACAACGAACACTTAAAATTGTCTATTTTCAAAAACGGTTTATTTCGAAAAAAAAAAAACTAATTACTATATTTAGTTTTCTTATTTATAAAATTCTTCCATATTAAAATGAAAGTTAATAGTACTGTTGGTTAGTTCTAAAAACTTTTCCTAGTCAAACAAAAATGAAACTTTAAAATGTGAAATGAAAACGATGAAGTAATTTCAAGGCTATGTTCAACCTTAATTCTACTTTTGTATTAGGATTGTAGAATAAGTTTTACGATACAAGACACTACAATAATTAGATTCATGAATCCGTAATGGATTTTCATTTCTTCATTGTGTGTCGTGAGAAATGACTGTAGGATATGTCAGAAAGATCTCATATCTTCTTATAGATGTTGACATCATCCCGTTTGCACCAGGAACCCAGAAAAGTAACGGGAAGGTGTGAGACGTCTTGTACTCTGATTGTCAAACCGCCTACCAAGCTTCTCTATTCGAGAAGTTAGTGCTGTTAGCGTTTTAACTTTTACAGCTTCCACCAATTCAGAGTTCTATATAAAATGGGAAAGGCCATGGTAATGATGATGACGATTTGAATTAAATATTAGTTATAATTCAAATCATCATCCCCAGACAGTATTTCGGTCACGGCAGTCCGTCTCAACCGAGATTAGCTATCTGTGCCCGAGTGTATGCGGAAGCACAGGTGCACACTCTATTCCCTCACACATATAGTCTGATGGGATGATTATTTGACATGACCGGAGAGAGGCGCAGGACCAAAGGCTTTACGCCAACTTCTTGACTCCGGGCTGCTACTAAGAATTTAAACCCGGGATTAGAATCCGGAACGTCATGATCAACAACCAGGTTTACGACGATCACCGAGGCAGTTGTGATTCATCACTAATTCCCATAGCACTTGTGAGGTATTAATGAGTTTTCTAACCGCTGTTAGAACAAGGATGTGCGTACTCGTTCTCGGACTACTTACTAATATCGGTCGATGTTGGTGGGTGTACGGTGTATTCGTGTTGAGAGCGAGTACGTGTCACACCCCTCTACGGAAGCGACGCGTCCCTTCCGTAGTCTTAATTGTGCTTGTGACATTTTGTGAATGTGTAGCGTTGCGTGACGAGAACCCGACGTTTGGGTCGTTAGAGATGACCGGAACTGGGGATTCGATAAGTACGTTGAGAGGTCTATAGAGAGCGTTCGCAGCGTTTGCAGTAGAAACGCAGTTGGTTGCGTTTGCTTGGCTCGGTTTTAACGCTTCCGAAGTAGTGCTTAAACATCACTTAGAACTATTCGGGATTTGTCGGAAGTTCAAAATCTCTGTGTAGATTAGGGTCTGTAAAGATAACACAGGGCTCCAGTCACTTTGCGGATGAAGTAGTTTTGGACTCTTTGAAGTAAATTACATTTGGATGCGTGGGCAAAGGCTACGATACGTCTACGTTACTATAGTACGTTAGTTTAAAACAGCTGAAGCTTATGCCTTAGGGATAATTTGCTTTTGCTATTAACAAGTGGAAGGAGGCGGTTAATTACAAATTTGCCTCCGTTGCGTACTTTGGGAATATGTTTCGCGAGGATCATACGGGTGTCGAATGTGACCTCTAATTATTGACCATCGTTGTCCAGGAAATTGGCCGACCGTATAGGGTGATCGTAGCTAGAGCTTTTTGTGAGTGGAATTCCTTGAAACGTATATCGCTACCCTTTTACGGGATTCACATCGATCCTTCGGAAGTGAAATCATTTGCCTAAGCGATCCGTAGCTCTCTCTACTGAGCATCTGAGACAGGCGCTTGCTAAGCGAAGTGATTATGTTTTCATTTACTTATTGTGATTCTATTATAGCAAATATCACAATTATTTATTTAATAAGTATTTTGTATTTGACTTTGAAATATTTTTAACATTCATACTTAATTTAAGTTACAAAAATTATAATAAAGAACTTAACTAAAATAATAATTAAAATTATAATATTTACGATTAAAACTAATTATATACAATATAAAAGAAGAAACTATAATATAGAAAATCTAAAATTAAAAATTTAAATCGTCAAAAAGACCTGCTCCCCGTGGTATAGTGCCAAGAACGCTGGCTGCGTTTCCTCGCTGAATAGCTATACTTAGCCTTTGAGCGAGGAAAGAACCAGCCCTCTTATCACCAGCAGCGACGACCAGTCGTGGATACAGTTCCTTTAGAAATTTCATTGCACGTGGACCCCACGGATTGATAGTCTCTACAGCAAATGGCACAAATATGTTGTCATTTCTCAAAGACTCATGTTTGCGCCATTTACTAAATTCGGCTGCCTCTGATGCCACCCCGGCTCTAAAAGAGGTACCCTTGAGATGAGAGGCCGCTAAAGTGTCGACGCAGTAGCATCCCACACTAGGGCTTTACCTCTCTCCCAAGCATACCGTCGGGTCTCCTGCCATCGTCTCTAAATATCCCGCAAGGCTCTAAAACCGAGGGGATATTTATAGAGACAAGAGCCCTTCGGATGATTTCGTTCAAAGAACCGTGACGAGAAAATCTACCTGCACTTTTCTTGCATGAAAGTCCGTGGAGCCCAAACTCATCGACGCTGCTACCACAGGGGCACTGGTGAGGTTGACAAATAGCCACTCCTAGCCGGATTCCTACGGCGATGCGCAAGCTTTCCCCATCAAGCAATGTGCCGAGATTACTTGATGGTAGAGCATGTAACCAGTGGCTAGATTCCTTAGTCGAAACAGCTAGAAGGTGAGCCTGATCTTGTTGAATACGGAAATTTTGAAATAAATTTTTCTGGACACTCCGTACCAACGGAATATCCCACTGTTACTGTTGGTTAACTTCCAGTAGGACATTTTCGCCGGGACAGAGCGTTAGCCATGTTTGCTTTGCCTCCGCAGCAAAGCACAGGTCTACTTTATTATTTAAAATTGTGTTACATAGGTCATTGACACTATGCACGGAAGCAAGGAAAGCAGGCAATGCGACGCTAGAAATATTTCTTACACCAATTCCACCAAATTTGATAGGTAAAGTGGCTTGATTCCAGGCTATTGTATTTAATCTCAAATTTAGAATGTTTTCTAAAGCAATTTTAAGATTACTATCAATATCTTTTAAAATATCCGAACATTTCCAGACTGGACTTGAGCGTAACAAGTATGTAAATTTAGGTACAAGGAGACAATATTTTAAAATGGTAAGTGCAATATGGGGGTTTAAAATATATAATTTATCAACGTGATTTAAAAATTGATCAAATTTTGTTTTTAAAACAGGTTTAATACTATCGAAAAACAACGGAGCACCAAGCAGGTAAAGCGATTCCCAATTGACAGTTTTTATTCCCGGAGAAATCTGATTGAAATTTTGAATTAAGGTTAGAATTAGATAAATTAATAGAAATAAATATTTCACATTTATTTGTATTTGGTTCAAGACCAATATTTTTAAAATTATTTATGTAAAAAGATAAATTATATTCACACAAAAACTGTCCTTACAATTTTATAATAAAACACTATACTAAAACACTAATAAAACACTAGAAAAATCAAACAATCAACACAATAACATTCACGCGAAAATGTCCTACGAAATAAACGTAGATTATAAATAAATATTCACAGGATAACTGTTTTTTTTTGACTTAGAGTATTGAGTATTTCATATTGATTATAAAAGAGTCTCTATGTATAAGTTTTTATGGGTTAAAGTGCTGTGGTGTGTGCGACCTCATGAGACCGCTAGGTATTTGACGGAATATGGCCGTGGTCTCATGAGACCGCTTGGGGTCTGAAGGGTTACAGCCAAAATATAATATATTTGCTGTAATAGAATCACAATAAGTAAATGAAAACATAATCACTTCGCTTAGCAAGCGCCTGTCTCAGATGCTCAATAGAGCTACGGATCGCTTAGGCAAATGGTTTTGCTCCCGAAGGATCAATGTGAATCCCGTAAAAAGGGTAGCGATATACGTTTCAAGGAATTCCATTCACAAAAAGCTCTAGCTACGATCACCCTATACGGTTGGCCAATTCCTTGGACAACGATGGTCAATACTTAGAGGTCACATTCGACACCCGTATGATCTTCGCGAAACATATTCCCAAAATACGCAACGGAGGCAAATTTGTAACTAACCGCCTCCTTCCACTTGTTAATAGCAAAAGCAAATTATCCCTAAGGCATAAGCTTCATCTGTTTAAAACTTACGTACCATAACAACGTAGACGTAATGTAGCCTTTGCCTACGCATTCAAATGTAATTTACTTCATAGAGTCCAAAACTACTTCCTCCGCAAAGTGACTGGAGCCCTGTGTTATCTTTACAGACCCTAATCTACACAGAGATTTTGAAATTCCGACAAATCCCGAATATTTCGGCGTTGAAACCGAGCCGAGCAAACGCAACCAACTGCGTTCCTACTGAAAATGCTGCGAACGCTCTCTATAGACCTCTCGACGTACTTATCGAATCCCCAGTTCCGGTCATCTCTAACGACCCAAACGTCATAGACTCGTCACGCAACGCTACACATTCACAAAATGTCACAAGCACAATTAGGACTACGGAAGGGACGCGTCGCTTCCGTAGAGGGGTGTGACACGCACCCGCTCACACCACGAATACACTGTACACCCACAAACATCGACCGATATCAGGAAGTAGTAAGAGATCTGGTTCTCTCACCTCTGTTATAACGGCGGTTAGACATCTCATTAACACCTCACAAGTGCTATACGAATTAGTTATGAACCACAACTGCCTCGGTGATCGTCGTAAACCTGGTTACTGATCATGAGGTTCTGGATTCTAATCCCGGTTGGGCTAAAATCAGTTGTTGGGTATTTCTAACAAGAAATTTTTATTAGCAGCCTGGAGTCAAGAAAATTGATAGAATCAGGCGTTACTTTGCGGAAATCCATTATAATAAAGAAATTAATTAATTTGCAACCTTCCGCTAACTAAATACAATGATGTGTCTTACCTGGATTGAAGAGCACCTCCCGCCCTCCCTCAATTGCATGCACCAATCCCGTCACCACTAATCCCAGCACCACTACTCCCAACACCACTACTCCAGGCACCACTACTCCAGGAAAGATATACCATCGACGATAATACGACACGTGTTTCGCCTCTACACGAGGCATCCTCAGGTGATGTAGACTCTACGGCGGCTAACCGCTATGTGACCTTCAATCCAGGTAAGACACATCATTGTATTTAGTTAGCGGAAGGTTGCAAATTAATTCATTTCTTTATTGTTCAGAGTCAAGAAGTTGGCGTAAAGCCGTTGGTCCTGCGCCTCTCTCAGACTCTATTCCCTCACACATATGTCAGACTATATGTGTGAGGGAATAGAGAGTGCACCCGTGCTTTCGCATACACTCGGGCACTATAATCCTGTCCTGCGCAGATGGCTAATCTCAGTTGAGACGGACCGTCATGACCAAAATACTGTCTGGGGATGACGATTTGAATTATACCTAATATATAATTCAAATCGTCATCATCATCACCATGGCCTTTCCCATTTTATATAGAGCTCTGAGTTAGTTCGAGCTGTAAAGGTTAAGACGCTAATAGCACTAACTCTCGAAGCTTGGCAGGTGGTTTTGACCATAAGAGTAGAAGACCTTCACATCTTCCCGTTACTTTTCTGGGTTCCTAGTGTCAACGGGATGATGTCGACATCTATAAGAAGATATGAGATCTTTCTGACATATCCTACAGTCATCTCTCACGACACAAAATGAAGAAATTAAAATCCATTACGGATTCATGAACCCAATTATTGTAGTAACTTGTATTGTAAAACTTATTCCACAATCCTAATACAAAAGTAGAATTAAGGTTGAACTCATGAGATCGCGGCCATATTCCGTCAAATACATAGCGGTCTCATGAGGTCGCACCCACCCACAGCACTTTAACCCATAAAAACTTATGCATAGAGACTCTTTTTCTATGAAGAAGTTTGGCATTATATAATCAATATGAAATACTCAATATTATAGGGCAAAAAAAAAACTGTTATCCTGTGAATATTTATTTATAATCTACGTTTATTTCGTAGGCCATTTTCGCGTGAATGTTATTGTGTTGATTGTTTGATTTTTCTAGTGTTTTATTATAAAATTATAAGGATAGTTTTTATGTGAATATAATTTATCTTGTTACGTAAATAATTTCGAGTAATATATATTGAAATAATTGTGATTTTCACGCTGCCGACATTCGCTTGATATGTTTTGTTTTTGTTATCAAAATACAATAGTCTTTTTGTAATGAACTAAAACCTGATTTTTATATAGAGAATTTTATATCGATTTTATAATGTCAAACTTCTACATAGAAAAGTAGTCCCCAAATATAATTTTAATGGTTTTAAATGCTGCGGGTGGGTGCCGTCGCATGCGACCGCTCGGGATATGCCGGGCGCATGCGACTGCATGAGAATTTTGAGGGGCCTGAGGGGTTAATGGAAGGCTCATGTCCAACAACGAACTTTTATGGGCTGCTGTAGTAGAAAGTGAAGAAGTTGTCACCACGACTTGAAAATATATACTTAAATACTTAAAATACCTTTAAACGAGAATCTCGGAAACGGCTCCAACGATTTTGCATGGCATTTAGTATGCAGGGGATTTTGGGGGCAATAAATCGATCTTGCTAGGACTCGTTTTTAGAAAACTTTGTTTTATTCATGTTTTAGGATATAAAAAAAAACTGCTACAAATATCATTAGAATACGAAAGTAAATTTTGCCGTTAATTAAAAGGATACAGCTCAAATGAGATATCGGGTGGTGCGTAAATTATAGAATGCTGTTTCGAGTCCTAATACCTCCGGTCTGACTCTTTTTTTCCTTTTTTTCCTTCTTTTGTGAGAAAATATATTATTTGGAGCCCTTTTTCAAACTTAGTCATATTTCATCAGTTTATCAACTTTCCAAAAAAAATACCGAGAAAAGCTAGGTACTATACTTAAAAGCTAAAATAAATCTTTGCAGCTACTCTATGATTGTTTGTCATTAAGGTGTTATATAACAAAACACGAAATACGACTATAGTAGTGAGTGACGGGGGCGTAATTTATGGAAAACCTTAATACAAATAATATTGTTATTAGGCCACGAACTATTACACTGTTATTGCCAGTGGTCACGACACGGTCTACACAAATACAAAACAAATGAGTGTTCATAATAATTTATTCACGTGCTTTGTTATTTTGTAGCGACGTGTAATTAGCTACATAAAATATTGTATGCACTATCAAATCTGAAATATTAGTAAGTATTACACATTCAAATCTTCGATATTTATATATATATGACACAAAAAATTATATTAATTCGATAAAAAGCACGGAAGCGGAAAGAATGTAAAGCAGTTGGTCCTGCGCCTGATCTCTCTCTGGCCGAATCCGAATGGCTTCCCATCGGATTCGGATATCAAACATCAGAGAGTGTACCTATGTTTGCGCGTACACTTGTGCACGACAAGCATTTTATAGATATCTATGAACCACAACAACCAGTTACCATTTTTCTATAAAATAATAATTTCCATCTGCACAGATTTGAGATGGTCGCCGTGACAGAAATTCGGTCTTGAGAACATTACTTATATTCATTATTATTTTACTAGATAGTCGAAATTATTTTCTGTCGATTGTGTTCTGGTTTCAAAGATAGAGTCGGTAATAATTACGTATTAGAAGAATTCTTTGTGTTATGAGATGAACGTTCATACACTGCTGCGATCAAATTCCAAGAATAGTAAAATAAATATAATTATATTACGCCTTCTATGTTAGTTCTTAATTAAGTAGAGAACTACGCACGTTTTTGTTCGAAGTTGCTTGCAGTATTCATGGACTACGAGTATATTAGAGTGACATATGACTGATAAATAATTTAAAAATTGGTTGACCCATCCCATCCCATGTAAGCCATCCCTAGAACTTCCCGCTAATTTCAAATGCAAAGCGCCCCAAATTTCAGCAGATTATGTTGAATATGACATATCGGAGTAATTTAAAAAAATCTATTTTTTCAAAATACGATCACAGGAAATGATCATTGCGTGTTGTTTAAGTTTTTGTGAGCTCTTATATTGTTATATTTGTACATTATTCGGTTAGGTTACAAAATATTTACCTATTGACAAAACGAAACGCAGATAGAGAGTGATGTCCAGGTGGGTCCCAACGGAAAACGATTTCCACCAGAGTAACAAAATCTCACCTTGATTAGTCTTTTTGTACCGCAAATAAGTTACTTACGGAAACTGAGTTGTTGATAACTATATTATACCAAACACTGTTTTAAAAATTATATCACTTCTCGAAAGTACTAAAAGCTATTGCGTGAAAAAAAATAAAAATGAATATTTCATGGTGGTTAAATAACGTCGTCGTCCCAGGACATATTTGAATGATTAGGCTATTGTGTGAACGGTCACGGCTTTATTCGCGTAAATAATATTTAACGTAGTTGTTATTTGCGGCAAATGTAATTTATTAAATTATGTAAATGCGATTTGGTCTGCCTTTCGCCATCTTTTATAGTAAAAGTTATTGTATGACCAGCAACCTGTCATTGCTGTCACTCCGAGGGATAGATAGAGATTACATACTTCCATTTGGCATGATCTTGTCACAACTCTCACCTCTTACACATCCATTTATCAACGCATATATGCTGTTCGATAAATGATAATATCTTCTAGACAGAATTTCAGTCATGGCCGATCTACGCAGGACAGGAAAAACAGGGAACTAACTATCTCAAATTATCATATACTACGCAGATACGAGAATATACAAAATGATTCGTTCACTCGAAATCCTTCAAACTTACCAGACGTGTTTTTTTGGAGCGAATTGTTTATACACAGTGTTACCTACATTGGCGTAGATTGCTTCTAGATTTGCTAGACAGCTTGGCAGAATAGGATGTAGATGTTAATGTACGTGTTGCATTAATATTTACTAAAAGGCGAAGAAATCGGATAGAACGTCATACTATAAAGCTTAAAATGGACCGAGGTGAATTTAATCGCATGTTTTTAGCGACCATCCTGTATTTATCTGCAGGTAAAATCCTATGGCGTATTTGTATCTGCAGATAAAATCTGTATGAGTAGATATTATTGTTACTATCTTTCGATATATGTCGGTAATTACATAGAGAGCGATATTGAAACATGCGCTCAGACATAGATATTTTATCGTATCTGCGTAGTGTGTGACATGCTTAAGTCCATACTCTGAATATTCAATACTATAACCGTGTAAGGTAATTTTCTTTAGCAGTTACCGCAGGGCGTAAAAATACATTGACATTTTAGTGTTCCACGCTATCATTAATACTCATTAATTATGCCTTAACTGGAACGTACTAACGCTAATTCGATGGAATAATTTTATCGCCTTGACAAAAGGTTGTAAGGGAGACGTAACATTATAAACAACCTCAGCAAGGACACCATTCTACGAGTAATTGAAGGTTGAGGTTCTGCTTTATCATAATTATAATAAACGACTAATGGTCGTTTATCAAGGCATTACTTTATCTATTCTTATCTAGAGAAAAATCGTCAAATACAGAGCTTGCCTGTTTGAGGCTGCCACTCCAGAATTTTCTTACCCATCGGTTGCCGGTTTTTCGAGCTATATAGCTATAAGGGCCAACTATATAGTTGGTCCTTCATTTTGAGAATACAAACCAAAATTGTATAAATTTATAATTGGGAACAGCATTACCAGTTTAGTGGTTTTAGTCTCCCCTAAACAACGGGCCATAACCAACCGACCAATGGGCTGGAGGCCCAGTGTGTGTAGTATGGACGAATATTTCAGGTTATGTATGTAAGTCAGAGTTTTCTTAAAAGGGCTTAAATTAAATAGTGAATTATCTTCACAATTACTGGTTAAGTGTAATGGACACGGACTGTGAAACTCAAAAACCTTGGGTTCGAATCCATATTTTGACTACTGTTGTGAACCACCCCTTGCATAAGCATTTTAGTGAGAGTATTTAAAGGTTATTATTATTAATAATAGCGTTACAATACTATTTTACGTAAAGTAAGACGTAATAAGTACTTAATTTCTTTTCATTGTTTTAATATCTGAATCATAACTAGCCCGTAATCAGTCAAGAATTCAGTTATTTTGTCGCCTTAGACTTTATACAGTACATTTGTGACCATATATTGTGATATTCATTATGGACATATGGGGGCTTTTAGCTTTGAAGGAAAGCAGTGATAAGCCTGACAAGCGTGGTTATTGCAATAAATTCCTCTATAATGGAAGTGCTCACGTACAGAAGTGGACTATTATGCGCTCGTGTACTTTATTGAAAGATACTCGTTTATTAGGATCAGTCATTTTTTATGAAACGCAAAGTTCTTTGGTCAAAAATAAGAACAAGTTCACAGTTGTTAATCAACTGGACATAGAAAAAAAAATCGTACCAAAAGCGGATTGGCTGGTTGGTGCTTACACAATGGAAACTTGAGATGAATTTTTCAATTACAATTGTATTTATTCGTTTCTAGCTCCATATTAAATACATGCTGTAGCGAAAAGACGCCTACATCAATCCTTCACGCTGCTGTGTTTCGTATGGTGAGAGTAAAGAACTTAGAATAAGAAAGAATAACGAAGCAATCTACTGATGACTTGTTTGATGATTTTTTTAAATAGAATAAGAGTGTAATATACCAACATATAAAACATAATTAGTGGGTATATTACAGCTGCAAAGCTTTGAATAACGACTCGCCTTCAAACACATGCATTATCATTATATAGACGTAATTACTTCCTGTGTAGGAAATGGTAACCCAGTTAGGCATAATACGCTGCAGCGCTGAGCTAAGCACTAACGAGAGCAAACAAGTAATTTATTAATTAAATTGCTTTAGTTAAAGCGGGCTCTAAAGGTTTGTATGACATTTTGTATTTATGTCGTAGTCCGATCGTTAGAATTGGACAAAACGTAATATGCCTGGGCATTTCATGATATGTCGCCATGTCATGATTTCGTCGATAATTTATGACTTGGACTCCTGTTGATATAATGAAAGTACTAAAGCATCTATCTGATAATATCGGTGACGGCAAATAAATTAAATATAAATAAATTAAATTGCGGCTGTATTTATAAAGCTGCATACATTTTTACATAATACTAGCTGTCGCAGAAGAGATAATATTGTTGAAATATCATTTTATATTTGGAAGAGTTATATTGTTTAATTAGGAATGATAATACATTCGTTGAAGTTGAATGATATATTACTTGCAAATAAATTTGTTGGTACGATACGTCCGCCACCCACTGTAAGTTAATTGTACTATGTGTATTAGCTTCGCGCAAGTGTAAGCATTAAGTTGACAAAACATTACCGCAATCTGATAAACGATATGGCAGCGCATAAAATGTAAACATACAATTTTTTATATTAGATATAAACTAGGTATAAAATGTTATGGCGAATAAATTAGGAAACTAATGAAATGGTAATGTATCAAAAAATGCCCAGGCAGATTACGATCTGCCCAATTCTACGAACGGACTATGACATTTCGATAGTGTATTACTTTCCAAGTTTATCTGGACGGGTCAAGGGTGAACCTGAAAAAAATATAATATTTTTTTCAACGACGAGAAAAGCTTGTTTGCCCATGTAATTTGCCTTTAAATAGGGTATTAGCCATAGAATTGAATGTACGAGAATAAATAATATTTAATATAAATTACGAGTAATTTTTAGTGGAATTAATTTTTTTAACACTCGTTCGGAAAATACCTTTGTACTGGAAAGAACCAGCAAGAAACCCAGTGGGACTTTCACTAATTGCACAATATTTATTACTTACTTTACTTACTAATTTATTTAAACTTTTACGGTTAATATAACCGTAATAAGTTTCGCTGTCACTGCCCGGTTTTTATAATCAAGGGACGTTCTGTTTTCTCTTTGCCTGTGAAAACGACATAACGCTTCTTCTTTTATTTAGAAAATGTTAATAAACAGCGTAGGCAGTCATTTAAATAGACATTTACACGTCAATTGTCATTTATACGTTGTAGAGCCATGTTTCAGTTATATTGGTGCATGAATGGGCCGGCTCGACCGGGAAGGACCACATTCTCACAGGATAATAGCGTAAAATAGTAGCTTAATTGTGCTGTGTTTCCTATGGTGAGTGTAGAGAACCGGAGACCCGTTTTACTGGAAACGAGGCATTCCATCTTATTCCTCAAGGGTCACAACGCATCTGCATTTTGATTCTTAAGCGAGGTTAAATGTAAATGTATATGGGCCACAGCATCCACTTACCATCAGGTGGACTGTGTGCTCGTTTGTCACCCTTATCCTATAAAAGAAAGTCTATACCACGTATACATTTTCTAAACAATTTTTTTAATTTTTATATTCGATTTATACACTTCGTCGTTGCTCTATACTATTAAAGAGTTAATTGTAAATTTTTATGAATTAAAATCAAAAACTAACAAAAAAGTTACTTCTCAGATACACTGCAATGAAGAGACATATGCTTTTTACTAGAAGGATAAATAAATATTTTATGTATTGCGATTTCCTACGATAACGTTATCATCCCAAGGTGACGTGTTTGATAGATTAGGTTATTACGTGACTGTTTGTAACCGGCCGTAAATATTTTTTCTTTTTTCGGTAAATACAATTGAATGATCAAAGAATTGGCACTTTTGGTATATTTATATTAGTGAAAATCACATCTTAATTTACTTAAACAGATTTTTAATTTTGTTTCATTTTTATAAACGTGAAAATAGAGCTTTAGGGGTTGCTAGCTCAGTGACAAAGCATTTGGCTGCGGCTCTGCGGCCGTGGGTCGTAGGTTAGAATCTCGCACAGAACATGTATTTGTTCGTAGGCCATTCAGAAAGTTTTGTATTGTCCTTAATTAACACCTACCGACGGTAGAGAATGTCATATAGCATTAAGTTCATGCTTTGTAACGCCTAGTTGAAGGTATGTTGCAATAAAAAGATAAATAAATAGACAAAAAAAGATAAATAAATAAACAGATAAATAAATGAAAATTGCGAAAGTTCTATGGCATTATGTGTTTTATACTTATAATAGTTTTAATAATAACATTACTGGTGTTGCATGTTGTGTTTAAGGGGACCAGTAAGCTTTTTTACTGGAAACGGGGAATTCCGATAACAAAGATTCTTAGTCGCAATCGCATCAAATCGATTGTGTGCTCATTTGTAACCCTTTATTGAATATGAAGAGCAATTGCCAGTTCATTTAAAATTGCAACTTACAATATAAGTGAGTCGGCAGAGATTGAAATCGTGTTGCTTATGATAGTGTGCGCAGGAGTAGCTTGACTTGATTCCTTATTTTCACAAAGCACGTTCCAGTACCACCAGCTTCCTTCGACTGCTTGCCTGTTTTACCAGGTCATCACTACACCTGGTGGGGGGCCGCCCCACACTGCTTCGATACGAGCACGAGGCTGCCACTCAAGAACCACTTATGTATCTGACACGTAGTCTTTCACTGCTGGCCGTATTAAGAAGCTCAAGCCTACGCTCGGAGTTTCACTGCATGATATACTTAGAAATGAGGATGTCCGCAGTAGAACTAGAGTAACCGACAAGGCCTAACGGTTTTGTAAGTGGCAATGTGCCAAACATATAGCCCAAAGAACTGACAACCGATGGTCAAGAAAGGCTCTCGAGTGGTATTATGATAAATCATCATTTACCATCAGATGGAATATAAGTCAAGCAATGACTTATTTTAGGCAATAAATGTACGAAAGATTTTCAAGGCAATGGCGGACTATTAAATATGAATTCTTGTTTAAAACAGTTTTTCTTATAAATGCCTAATTCATTGCTATTAAATACCTCAAGAAGTTCAGTTCCGTGATTTTAGCCTAAAAGCAAAGTTTTAATTTAATTTTTCAATCCTTACTTCGAGAACAAACTAAAGAACTTCCGCTACCAGACAAAATTGCGAACGAATTGTAACCAATTAGGTGAGACTCAGGCTGTAACAATGGAAGAGATTTTTTTAAGCTTTTTAAATTAATTTGTTTCAAGTTGATTATGTTGATCGTGTAATGGCGGTGTAAAAATATCCACTGACTCATATCGTCCCGTCATCGCGAGTATCATAAGAGGTGACCGAGGGAGATAAACCAGGAGGTGAGCGGGAGCGTTTTCCTAATTGCATCCAAAAATAAATAATAAATTTCGATTGGCAACCCGCTTGCCAAGAGTGGCAAATATCCCCATATCATTATAATAAAGCACTCTTTTTCAATATCGTCAGAAACTGTGCAAAGTTTTCGATCCTCAGTCAGCTGGGCCAGCCCACAGGTCAGGTCCTTCAGA
Source organism: Parnassius apollo (assembly GCA_907164705.1). Classification (NCBI taxonomy): domain Eukaryota; kingdom Metazoa; phylum Arthropoda; class Insecta; order Lepidoptera; family Papilionidae; genus Parnassius; species Parnassius apollo. The sequence goes on from CAJQZP010001314.1 coordinate 313,112, forward strand.
CCAAAACCGTAAACTAGCGTAAGCTTGAGGTAAAACTCGAGTCTATGACCTCCTCGCACATAGACATGATTCCCGACAAAATAGACTGGCCAGAGGAAGCCAATAAGCTCACCTCAGCGGTCGAACAATGCTCTCAAAAGGTTCGCTTGTCGAGCAGTCGACACCTGAAGTTTCCGAGTGATATTCGACAACTGATCAGAGCGAAAAACGCGGCCCTTAGACAATACGCAATCTCCAAAACGAGTTAAAAGAGCGCATTGAAAAATTTAGAAAGGATAAGTGGGATAATCGTCTAGAAGACAGCGAGCCATCCCAAACTGCCTTTTGACAGTTGACCCGAGTTCTTAAAGCAGATCAATCCTCACCCGTGCCACCTCTCATTAGGCTAGGAAACCCCGATCTCGCTTTTGACGACTCTAAAAAACCGAATGCCTTGCAGACAGTTTAGAGAGCCAATGCACTCCTTCTAGCGAACCATAGATCCCGCTACCATCCGTAGACCCACCATAGATCCTGTGATTATTGTCAAAGTCACAGAAATCATCAAAAACCTTAAAATGGAAGCACCTCGCCCTGACGGCATTAGCAACAGGGTGCTGAAATCCCCCTCAGCGCCAATTATCTGCCTCCTAGTAGGCATTTTCAACGCTCTTATCTCCAGCTGCTACTTCCCGGACGCATGGAAAGTAGCGGATGTCATAGGAATCCCGAAACCAGGGAAACCACGCAACCTAGCCTCTAGCTACAGACCCTAAGCACACTGGGGAAAGTTTATGAACGAATAACAATAAATCGCTTCCGTAAACATGTACTTGTCTACAAGCTTATTTCTGTCGAACAGATCGGTTCCAGACCCGATCACTCGTGCACTAATCAGATCTACCGCGTTACGGAATACATCCTAGAGGGCTTCTCCCACTCAAGGAGTAACGATAGAATTCGTAACACTGGTGCCCTCTTCTCCGATGTCGCCAAAGACTTCGTCAAAGTCTGGCACGACGGCTTGCTTCACAAGCTGTTTCAACTTAACGTGCCCGATAGGCTCACTCACATCATAAGAACCATCCTTGCCAACCACCATTTCCGTTTTCGTATGGAGGGCACTCACTCCTCCTAGTGATCTCTCGGGACCAGAGCCCCTCAGGGCTCCGTTCTTTCCCTGCTTCTTTTCACACTCTATATAAGTGCCGTCCCGAAGGATCCAGCAGTCAACACCGCGCTTTTTGCCGACGACATGGCACTTTACATCGCTCATTTCAACAAAAAAAATATCTAAAAACAATGCTTCAAGGAGCCGCCAATCGCTTCCCTCCCCGTACTTGTCCTCGGGGACTTCAATGCCAAGAACTTGGCTTGGGGTTCTCGTCGTACAAATGTGCGGGGTAGGATGGTGGAAAACTGGGCTCTGGAGACAGGCCTGGTCGTCCTAAATCGGGGTTCTGTCCCCACGTGTGTGCGGATGCGGGGCGAGTCTGTGGTGGACATCTCGTTCGCTAGCCCCGCTCTGTCGCCGCGTGCCATTGACTGGCGTGTCATGGAGGGGGTGGAGACCTACTCCGACCACCGGTACATCCGGTTTGATGTCTCCACCCAGCCCTCGAGCGCGCCAGTCCAACAGGCCCCGAGTGGTCCGCGTTGGGCGCTGAAGCAGCTGGACCGGGAGCTCCTCCTGGAAGCCTCGATCGTGCAGGCCTGGGTGTCATCACCGGACAGACCTGCCGACGTCAATGATGAGGCAGGGTGGTTCCAGGAGGCCATGTCCGAGATATGTGACGTGGCAATGCCCCGCGTCCGGCCAGGAAGCGCCCGGCGTCAAGTGTATTGGTGGTCGCGTGAGCTGACGTCTCTGCGCGAGGCGTGTGTCGCCGCGCGGCACCTGTACACCAGGCATCACAGGCTCCGCATTCGTCCACCGAATGCGGCAGCCATTGAGGCGGAGCTGTACGAGGGATACAGAGCGGCGAAGACCGCCCTCCGGGAGGCTGTCCTGCGGGCCCGGGATCGGGCCCGTGAGGAGATGCTGGAGACTCTCAACACAGATCCGTGGAGGCGCCCTTACAAGTTGGTGCGGGATAAACTCCGCACCTGGCCCCCCCCCGCTGACGCAAAGTCTCCGGCCCCAGCTCGTGGAGGACGTGGTGAGCGCTCTGTTCCCTGCGCGACGGGAACATCCGCCCCCGCCTATGGCTCCGCCACCTGCGGTGCCGGAAGTGCACCACCAGGACGACGACGACGACATCCCGGAAGGGACCGGCGTAGACCTGAGAGTGGCGGTACGTAGGCTCAAGGCCAGGAATACCGCCCCAGGACCCGATGGCTTGCCTGGCAAAGCCTGGGTCCTGGCCTCGGAGGCTCTCGGGCCCCGACTGGAGGGGCTCCTAAGCGCATGCTTGGAGAGAGGCCAATTCCCGCTTCGTTGGAAGACGGGGAAGCTGGTCCTCATTCGGAAGCCGGGGCGCCCTGCGGACTCTCCGTCCGTATACCGGCCCGTGGTGCTGCTCGACGAGGTGGGCAAGCTCTTTGAAAGAGTCATTGCAAACCGCCTCACCGAGCACCTTGCGGGGACGGGGCCGGATCTTGCGGAACACCAGTTTGGTTTCCGCAAGAGGCGCTCTACGGTGGACGCCATCATGCGCGTGAGAGCCCTCACGACGGGGGATGCAGTGGCCAGAGGGGGGTTGTCTTGGCGGTGTCTCTCGACATCGCCAACGCCTTCAACTCCATGCCCTGGAGCTGCATTAGGGAGGCACTCCGGTATCACCGGGTGCCGACCTATCTCCGTCGTATAGTCGGGGACTACCTGACGGACAGGGCCGTCATCTACCCCGGTCGCAACGGTGAGTGGAACCGGCGAGAGATGTCGTGCGGTGTCCCACAGGGTTCGGTTCTGGGGCCACCTCTGTGGAACATCGGTTACGACTGGGTGCTGCGCGCCGACCTCCCTACCGGCGTCAGCGTAGTTTGCTACGCTGAAGACACGCTGGTACTGGCACAAGGGGGGGTCGTACGAGGCGGCGGCGGAAAATATGACACGCGGGGTTGCGATAGTCGTTGAGAGGATTCGGCAACTGGGTCTCGAGGTGGCTCTGCACAAGTCCGAGGCCATGTACTTCCATGGTCCTCGGAACAGGCCACCACCGGAATCCTCAGTGATGGTAGGAGAGGTATCCATCGGCGTCGAGTCGACGCTGAAGTACCTAGGACTCGTCCTCGACGGCCGATGGAACTTCGTTGAGCACTTCCGACGTTTGGCTCCCAAACTGGAACGGACCGGGGCTGCCTTCAGGCGGCTCCTGCCGAACCTGGGAGGGCCAAACGCCTCCTGCCGGAGGCTCTACGCGGGGATCGTGCGGTCCATGGCCCTTTACGGGGCCCCGGTGTGGGCGCGTGGTTTGGCGCGGCTTGCCGTCCACCACCTGAACGCGCCCCAAAGGGTGATAGCCGTGAAAATGGTTCGCGGCTACCGCACGATCTCCCGCGAGGCGGCGAGCCTCCTTGCCGGATTGCCGCCATGGGATCTGGAGGCGATAGTCCTCGCGCGCCTGCACGAATGGCGTGCGGAGGCACTGTGCCGTGGGGGAAACCCCGCTGCCGCGGCAAGTTGTCGCGCAGCGGACAGACTTCCAGCACGATCTCATGGCGAAATGGAGACAGCGACTGTCGCAACCCCGTGCTGGGCACGCCACTATAGCGGCGGTAAGACCCCTCTTTGAGGAGTGGCTTGAGAGACGCCACGGCATCCTCACCTTCCGCCTGACGCAGGTCCTCACCGGACACGGTGTGTTCGGGAGGTTCCTGCACCGAATCGGGCGGGAGGAAACGCCCGGGTGCTCCCACTGCGAGGATGGACCGGAGGACACGGTGGAACACACCGTGGAGGTGTGCCCTGCTTGGGCGGAGCACCGCCGTGTCCTCGTAGCGGCGATAGGCGGCGGCGACCTCTCGCGTCCGGCCCTGGTCGAAGCCATGGTCCGGAGCGAGACGGAATGGGATGCCGTCACCACGTTCTGCGAAGCAGTGATGCTAGCGAAGGAGGTGGCGGAGCGGGAGAAGGAGAGAGCAGCAGCTTTCCTCCCCGGCCGCCGCGGGAGACGCCCCGGGCGTCGGGGGCTACGTCGTGGCCCCCGGCCACCGTAGGCGCGGGCCTGTGGACGGCGAGCAATGGGTAGCTCGTCGTCCGTCCGTCTAATGACGACAGGCCGTGTCGACGGCGCGTTTTGTTCCACGCGCGCCTCAAAGAGCTGTCAGCAGCGTGAAGGGGCCCGCAAGGGCCGACGCCTGCCGGGGCTGCGGGCTGTTCGAAAGAGATACCGCGGCTCCGGAACGTAAGGGCACTGAAGGAACACGGATGGTTTTTAGTCAGTAAAAGTCTGACACTCCCTTACGCTCCACCCAGAGCGAAAGGGGTCATTAGATGATTTTCCATCCGCAAAAAAAAAAGAATCGAAGTAAACCCTGAAAAAAGTATAGCAATATACTTCAAAGGAAACACATCCTCAATCGTTGGAACCTAAATCTGAAAAATTCTCTAGGCACGATCACCCTATTCGGCCGCCAGATCCCGTGGCAAACTACCACCAAGTACCTTGGGGTCACATTCGATCATTCCATGACCTCCATGACCGCGGAGCACACTCGCACCGTCCGCAATCGTGCCAAATTCGTCACCAGTCGCCTCCACCCGCTAGTTAACAGTAAGAGCGAACTGTCCCTCAGACACAATCTCCACCTTTACAAAGCTTGCGTGAGATCTATCATGTGCTACGCAAGCTTAGCCTTCGCACACGCGGCTCATAAGCAATTATACGACCTCCATGACATCCAAAATAAATTCATTCGTATTGCCACCAGAGCTCGGTGGTACCAGCAAAACTTGGACTGTCACAGAATTTGTCAACTTTCGATGCTATCTGAATACTTCAAGGAAATGTCTCGGAGCTACTTTAAGAGCGCTGAGACACATCCTAACCTTCTACTTAGTTAAGCAAAGTTTCCAGAGGCTCGTAACGTTTTAATTGAACCCCCAGTTCCACTAGATTCTAACGACACAAATGTCGCCGGCCCACATAGACACTACACATTCACCTAGTGATACAAACACTATTAGGAAAACGGATGTGATACTGCGAGTCACCAGACGGCCGCACCGCACACCCCTTCCTCACCCACGTGCACTACATACTGTCATAGGAGTTATCGTTATGCAAGTAACGATGCAGAATTACTTAAATTCACCTTTTTACAGCTCGCGGCCTTTCAGTTTGCGGTTCTGAGACCTATGAAGCTGTAAAAGCCAAAAGGCTAACAGCACTAACATCATCAGAAACACTACAGCTTACTGGGTTAAGTCTCTTGTACTTCTGCATATATCTTCGTTACGGACTTTTGACTTCCCCCCTTTGATAAACGACTACTGACGTGACAACCTGATGAAACACATGTAGTCGATGACGATGATGCAAGTGGCTCAAGAACATACTTTGTGGTAATCATAGGAGGAGCCTTATGTTCAGACGTGGGCTTGTGATGAGCTGTAGTATTAATGTTAGTACTTAAACATAATATTTAAAAGTTACGTTTATATTTAGTTTTAATGTTCCTACGCGGCGTATTAGCTTATCCGCTTGAGATCGATTACATTAATAATTCATGAGAAAGTTAGTGTAAGCTTTTCGGGGCTGGGTATATTGAAACAATTTTATTTTTTTATTATACAAACTTTATTAAATCTTACGCATTACAGTACAGAATCAAAAGTAGAACATAATGCCAATTTATCATTTTGATAACATTGCTATGATATTTAAGGTTGGGGAAAAAGTTTCTTCGTATTTTATATACAAATACAAGACTTTTTTTTCAAAGTTTAAATATGCTATTTTGTTCTGACTTGTTGCAATCTTGTAGGTAGTGAGATAATTCTGTTGCTGTAGAAATCTTGGGACCTTTGATCAAAAACAACGTACAAGTAGTTTTGACAGTCCTCTTTTAATGTTAAACTAACACTAGCCAAAGAATTCTAAAGGAATCAAAACAGGTAAAAATCTGAGGGTGCAAGGTCAGGACTATAGGGTGAATGCATTAATACCCAACCAAGCTCTCTCAATTTTGCCAAAGTGTGAGTGATTAAAGATATGTATGGTCTGGCGTTATCATGATGAAAGACCACTCTCTTTCTGTTGATCAATTTTTTTTCAATTTCTTGCATACCTACCTCCATGATGTCTGCCGCCAGCAACTAAAGAGACTCATTAGTTGCTGGCGGTAGACATCTGAATCGATGGTTTTGCACGGCGGTAAAAGCTTATAATTTACGATGCCCTTCCAATCCCACCATACACACAGCATCACCTAATCGCGTGTTAGTCCGGGTTTTGCTTCATTCTTGAGCTTGATTACCCTTTGACCATGATCTTTTCCGCAAGTTCTTGTCATAGGTGATCCTTTCTTCTTCACCAGTGATTTATTTTTTCAAAAATTTACGGTTTCAGTATGTTTCAATAGAGAATCGCAAATGAGTAAGTAAGTAAAGTTACAGCCTATATACGTCCCACTGCTGGGCACAGGCCTCCCCTCATTTCTGAGGGGGTTTTAGGGCAAGGAGGTGTCCGCCGCGCTGCCCCAATGCGTGTTGGCGAACTTCACATGTCTTCGAAATATTTTTTTTCTTATTCCTCAGACATGCAGGTTTCCTCACGATGTTTTCCTTCACCGCCGAGCACGTGGTAAATCAGCACTTAAAATTGCAATTAACAATTTCATTGGTGCCGGCGGGGCTCGAACCCGGGTTACTCGCGTTCTGTTATATTTACAGCGAGCGTTAACCATCTGAGCTACCACGGCTCTTAGAAGAGAATTGCAAATGAGTACACAATTCATTAGGTTTTTTTGAGTGAACTCGTTGATACCCAAATATCGAGCTTTTTTGTATAGCCAGACTTTTTCAAATGGCTAAAAATTATTTCTTAGTAAATCCTCAATCCCTCAACTATTTCGTAATTACTAATATGCCGATCTTGCTCCACTTTTTCAAAAATAGCATCGACTGTAGCCGTATGAAGGCGGCCAGAGAGAGCTACATCTTTGACATCATTTTTTCCGGAAACGCTTGAACCAACTTTGTGCTATTCTCCTGACACTGTATTAAGTTTCCGCGACTTGAGTCGCTGAAAATACAAACTGAAAATACAAAACTGCGTCAGTTCTGACTGAACGGATTGGTGCACATACACGGTCGCCAGTGCGCCCCAGTTAGCTGCAAGGAGTAGTCGTGAAAAATTAACGAAATTGAATCATTGTGTTACGCTGCCTTAGCACTAGCATATTTAAAAAAAAGTAAGAGAAGAACACTGTAGATTAAACTCTGGCTACGATAAAGGTTAACGCTGGTTCGTTTCCGGTGATCGTAAAGTGAACACGCACGTCAAAGTCCTCCGCAAAATAATAACTGTTTTTAGTGTAAAGAGTGTGAAATAGTAGTGTCACAACATGAAATCCACAAAAATAGTCAATAACAAACGAAATAAATAAGTGAACAAAACATAAAACAATATTCTGGGAATAAAAAGTGCAATAAAAGCTAGTGAACAACATAACCAAAAAATTAAAGAGTGGATGGGTGCGTTTGGCAGAAAAAAGCGCTAGCAAGCGCTTGTAAACAAAATGGCGATCGTAAGCGGTAAGCGCTGTCAAATCGTAAGTAGCTATTTTCCTCCAGGACACGATGTTAGTTTTAACCGGGGAACCTAACCTAATTTAAATATATGTTTGTAAAGTATTCATATTAAAAACTTACCAAGCATGAATTTTTAATAACATGTAATATGTCTATTCATGTCATTATATTACTTAAAACTAATATTGCACAAAACAACTTATAAACTCTACTTCAAAACAAACAAATTAAATAAGCAAAATGGCGGAATGTGTCAGCGCTACCGAAGTAGCAATCGTGTCCTGGCCGAAAACTATTTCAGCGCTTATAAGCGCTTGCTAGCGCTTTTTTCTGCCAAACGCACCCAATGACATAACAGTGCTACCAACATAACCAACAAATTATCAAAAATAACTGTCATTTTGACACTGACATAGCGAGTGTTGCCAGCAACAAGAATATAAACCACCATCCATCCAGTGTTGTCAGTAAATAATCCAAAAAATGGACAAAATTATGGAATTATTGTTGTTAAAACTAGATGAGAAATTGAACCAACAAACCAAACTCATAACAGAGTCGGTTACGTATAATGTTATGGAGGCATTAGATGAGAAATTAAAAATAATAACTGAAGAAAACATTAGATTAAAAGACAAAATATTGACATTGGAACAGAAACTTATGATCATGGAAAGAGAGAAAAGAAAATACAACTTAGTCTTCTTTGGCATTGAGGAGAATGGAAAATCAGAAGCGGAACTAGTAGACTACATCAAGGACACAATCGTAGAAACAGGCACACATTTAAATAGCCAGGAAATCAGCAATATATATAGAATTGGCAAGAATAAAAATGTTAAAAACCGCCCTGTCGTCATCTCCGTCACAACGCTGTGGAAAAAACACATGATTTTGAAAAACAAGTCAAAGCTACCGCCAGGCATCTATACAAAAGAAGATTATTCTAAAGAAGTGTTAGAAAAGCGCAAGCAATTACAAGCCCAAGTGAAAGATGAAAGAAAGAAAGGAAACATAGCTTTTCTAAACCATGACAAAATAATAGTAAATAAATCATCAGAAATAAATAGAGAAAAAGAAAAAGAGAAGGCCATGACTCACCTAACTCGGCATCCCAGAAAAAAATCGACTTAAAAGACAATCCAGCTTCTACATCAGCCAAGGGAAAAGAAATCCTAAAACGCAACATACTTAATTACGTTGAAAGAGGAAGATCTGCTTCAATGTCAGAGATTCCAAAAAACCTGTAATGACCACCAGTACTCGAAATCAACTTAGAACAATTAATACCAAAAGTACACATACAACAATTGAAAAATGCACCCCAAGCCGATTGGTCACCGTGGGGAAAGAAGACAACTACCCTTCAGCAAATGAAACACCTAAAGATAAAGAAAAAGAGAAACCTAACAATAACAATTACACACACATAGCCACCCTAAACACACTTTTATTGAGGACTGCAGAAAAACTTCTCGAATTAGAGATAGCTTTGGGTAATATTAAATGGGACATTCTTGGTATGAGTGAAGTAAGACGAATAGGAAACTGCATCGAAGAGTATGACGACTACATTCTGTACTATATCGGTGAAACCAAGGGTCAGTATGGAGTGTGATCTATGGTGAAAAAACATCTAAAGAAACAAATCATAGAGTTCAAAGACATATCCGAAAGAATAGCTTTACTAAATATACAGCTACAAGGCTATAAAAACAAGTAGACTATAGTACAGATATACGCGCCAACAGAAGCAGCAGACGAAAAAATAAAAGATGATTTCTACAACCAACTTACAACTACACTAGAAACTGCCCATAAAAACGTTATCGTCATGGGAGACTTCAATGGGAAAATAGGTAAACAAAAACATGGTGAAGAGACAGTAATAGGAAATTATGGCATAGAAAAAAGAAGCAAGAACGGCAAGAGAATTGTAAATTTGGCCCTGGAGAATAACTTAACCATACTAAATAGCGTTTTCAAGAAAAGAAAAACCAAGAAGTGGACTTGGATATCGCCAGATGGAAATTACCGAAATGAAATTGACTTTATAACTAGTAATCAACCCAAGTTTTTCCGAGATGTTAGTGTAATAAATAATTTAAATTTCAATAGCAACCATCGTATGGTCCGAGCAGTACTATTTCACAAACAACAAAAGAAACAACGAAAACACTTTCACCAGAGTGAAAATACCTGCAAGACTGATACAACGTCTCAAAGCAACGTAACAACCGGAGAAATAGACAAAACACAAGAAATTTACAACATAGAAACAAACGATATTTACAGAAAGAAGAACAAATCAGAAAAAAAAAAAAACAAAAATACACTGAGCTCGAAAACAATAGATCTCATTCAAAAACGGAAAGAACTGCTTAAAAATAGAAGAAATAAAACAACATTACATGAAATTACTGAACTAAGTAAGGAGATAAGTCGCAACATAAAACAAGATAAGTCGAATAAAAGAATAAAATGTATCCAAAAACACATTAAAAACAGGAGGTATCAATAAAGTACTTAAAGAATTAAAAGAAACGACGCCATGGGAAGCGAAAATGAAAAGCAAAAACAATAAGGACGAAACAAGAAGACAGCCAATTTTAAAGATAGCGACAGACTATTATCGGAAATTATACTCTACCGAAAATACCTTAAAATTAAACATAAACCTTGAAGACAAAACAGAAGAAATCCCTCCGATTCTTGAAAGGGAAGTTCAGCATGCGATAGAAACACAGAAAAACGATAAAGCTCCTGGACATGATCATATAACCAATGAGATGATGAAAGCTACATTGCCAGAAACAACAAAAAAAACTAACTAACTTGTTTAATCTTATCCTAAACACAGAATCCATACCTTCACAGTGGACAATAAGCACTATAATACTCATCTTTAAGAAAGGAGATAGATCAGACATAGGAAACTATCGCCCAATAAGTCTCATGTCCAACATATACAAGGTGTTCTCAAAAATAATACTGAAGCGCATTACCAAAAAACTTGAAGAACAACAATCAAGAAAACAGGCTGGATTCCGATCGGGCTTTGCAACAATTGACCACATACATGTGGTAAAACAGCTCATTGAAAAATGTCAAGAATACGATTATCCATTATACATGGCATTTGTGGACTATAACAAAGCGTTTGACAGCCTAGAACATCAGTACATTTGGGAAGCCCTGAAAAATCAAGGAATAGAAAATAAATATATAAGGATAATAAAAAATGTGTATTCCAACAGCAAAGCACGAATCAAACTAGAAGCAGAAGGGGAAATATTTCCAATACACAGGGGAGTGAGGCAGGGAGACCCACTCTCACCAAAACTTTTTTCATCCGTGCTAGAGGAAGTCATCAGGAAAATGGAATGGGACAACATAGGGATTAACATAAATGGAACACATTTAAATCATTTAAGATTTGCAGATGACATAATACTTATAACAGATAACTCGGAAAGCCTTAAAAACATGCTCCAAGATTTATCATGTGAAAGTAAAAAGGTGGGACTAACAATAAACAAAACAAAGACAAAGATAATAACAAACAGATCCCAAATAAGTATCTCAGTAAATGAGGAGGAAATAGATTATGTAAATTCCTATGTTATACTTAGGCCAACTTATCGCCTTCAACAACCAAATGGATTCAGAGATTGAAAGACGGGTAGCCAATGCCTGGAAGAGATTTTGGTCCCTCAAAGAAGTGCTAAAAGGCAATCAATATAATATTGCAATGAAAAGGAAAGTATACAATACATGCACATTACCAATCCTTACCTATGGGTGCCAGACCTGGGCAAACACACAAAAACAAAAACAAAAACTGATTACATGCCAAAGAGCCATGGAGAGGAGTATACTGGGTTACACAAAAAGAGATATAAAGAGAGCTGTAGATCTAAGACAAATTACCAAAATTGAAGATATAATAGTTAAAATTAGAAAACTCAAATGGAGATGGGTAGGCCACATGATGAGAGAGAATAGAAATAAATGGACGAAAGATATAACAGAATGGACCCCTAGATACCAAACAAAAAGAAAACGAGGAAGACAAAGAAAACGTTGGTTTGATGACTTTAAAAAGCATGCGGGTCCAACATGGCACAGAACAACTGAAACCAGAGCAGAATGGAGAAAGCTGGAGGAGGCCTTCGTGTCGCAAAGACACGCCGACACGACGCCCGATAAGAACATCATACTTACCTAATAATATAATATCAACTAAAATTAAATACACATGATATTAATAATGTATAACAGTAATTCAATAATGTTAATAATGAATTTAATGTTAAGGTCAATTTTACTTTAAAGTTATATATTTTAATTTGCATGTATAATTTTAACTATGAAATGATAAATTATGTATATTATGTTGGCAATAAAGGCTTATAAGATATAAGACGATAAAGGGAGTAGTATTATAGTTTTTGTAATAGGCTTTTTTGTAAAGCTAAAAAAATGCCGTAAATCACCTCAAAATCGGTTGATTGGTTCGTGAAATATACAATTTTGAAAAAAAAAATATATAAAAAAAAACGCGATTTTCCAAAATTGACGTTTTTGATCTCTTGGAGCTCGAAAACATACACAGTTATAATATGTGCAATTTGGAGCGATTTGATATTGAAATTAGCGGAAAGCTCCAGAGATGGCCTGGATGACAAGGAAGAATTAGGCATAGTTACAAATTGCAGCATAGACATTTCAATATTTAAATTTTCTAATAAAAGGGTTAGGTTTTTGAAGTTAAGATGATATAAATAAAATAGGGAGCCCGATTGACGTTTTTCTTCATTTTCAGTAAGTGGTGAGATGAGTTTAACTGCGAATTCACTCCGGACTTTTTATGGCGTAAATATAAATTTATTAAATATTTAACCACGGTGCCGCATATCGAATTCAGAGATTTTAATTCTCTTTTTTGGTAGGTGCTAATCTAACAACATATATTGAGTCTTTTGTCCATAAATATAAAATTTGCTAATGTATTGACTAAGACACCGTCAATAGGTTCTTAGCATAGCTATGATTACATGAATATGAAGTTGTAATGTAATTCAAAAGCCATACGATCTCTTATAGATGATAATATAATAGTATGTAAATGTAAAGAGGACAGTGTCTGAAAACTTTAGTAGCAAATTTACATACATACATATATTAATAACACTACACCATATCATCTGTGGATATCGTAAGAGGTGACAAAGGGAAACAGATTAGGAAATGGCAGCAGGGACTTCCTAATAACGACTAAAAATAAAATAACTACGGTTTAGCAAACCGCTTGTCAAGCACAGAAAATATGGCAAACATCCTCCTATGAGGCAATTTATAGGGGAGGGAATATGTTCAGCACTGAACTTTAACATACTGTAACGGTAATGCCTATGGAAAATATTCACTTTAGGAGAAACCGATAACATTAATGTGAAACAAAAGACGATTGCCGAGGTTATCGGAGTCTATACATCAAGTTATAAGCTTAGTCTTGAGCTGATCACCATCGTCAACTTTACAGCCCATCACAACACCACTGCTGGACATAGGCCTGCCTCCCCAAAGAATACTAAAGCACGGTCCTGACCCACCTGCGTCTATTGACTTAAATCAATCAAATTACGCCAAAACTTCAATTGGTTGAACAATGATCAGCCAAACTTTGTTTTTGAGTTCATATTTTCTAAATTCATTTCTCAGGCCGAGCCGAGAGGGGCAAACAAGCATACGACTCACCTGATGGTAAGTGATTACCGCCACCCATGAACAATTGCAACACCGTGGGCATTGTAGATGCGTTGCTGGCCTTTTAAAGAGGAGTAGGCTCTTTCCTTGAAGGTCCCTAACTCGTATCGGTCCGGAAAATCTCTAGTGGTAGTCGATTCCACAAAGGAGTTGTGCGAGGAGGCCTTCTTTTAAATCGCACAGTGGTGAACCGCCAGTCATACAGTTGGTATGGATGATATTACCAGTTTTGTCACGATTTACGATGGTAAAATCGTGAGCTACTCTGATCTCTTTCTGATTAAGCCAAAATAAGGTTTTACATGGAAAATTGTAGCATAAGTGATAGGTGGCTAACCCATCGCTTAGACCTATTATATACCAAACCCAATACCATATTAGTCGCATTTTACGACTATATTAAGACATGCTAGGTAAGTAACACCGTCCTTTTTTTGTAATTCAAACGTCATAATAGAACCAATAAGTCCCAGACCAAAGTGGGTCAAGTTTATAAGGTCTCTATAATTCTACATAGTAGTAGATGATTGATGCGAAAATTAAAATGAAACTAAAGATTTAAATCTAGATTTCGTTGATTGATTTCTCTGAGAAATGGATAAATCACTTGCATGAATGATCACTTTCTTCATCAAACCTTTAGTTGACATATTTATTGATTTTTTTAAGAATAAGATTAAAAAAGAGGATACAGTCCAAATGGAAAGTGAATACTGTATCCCGTGGGCATTTACAATTTATTCATAATAATCTAAGCCGTGGTAGCTCACATGGTTAACACTCGCGTTAACCGTATGTAACAGAACGCGAGTAACCCGGGTTCGATCCCTGCCGGCACCAATGAAATTGTTAAATGCAATTTTAAGTGCAGATTTACCACGTGCTCGGCGGCGAAGGAAAACATCGTGAGAAAACCTGCATGTCTGAGGAATAAGAAAAAAAATATTTCGAAGACATCTGAAGTTCGCCAACACGCATTGGGGCTTCGCGGCGGACACTACCTTGCCCTAAAACCCTCTCAGAAATTAGGGGAGGCCTGTGGCCGAGCAGTGGGACGTATATAGGCTGTAGCTTTACTTTACTTTACTTTAATCTAAATGATGCGTTGCCGACTCTGAGGAGAAAGATGGAATGCCTTTAATTCTATTGGCTCTCTACACCCTTCAGACAAGGAACACAGCGGTGCAAGCGCTGTAATCTGGCGGCCGATGTAAGAAAGAGGTTGATATTTTCTCAGATAGAAACTACTACATAGCCTACCATCTAGATTATTAAAAACCAAAACGTATTCAATGTAAAATAAAAAAAGAAGACATTTTCAGAAATTTTATTACACGTAACAAGATAAGAACGTACATAAAGAAAAAAAATTAAGATTCTATACAGTAAGTCATAATTTAATAAAATTGTTTACATATTTTATCGCGTTACCGAATAATAAAGTATTTATGTGTCATAGCACGAAGATGTATATAAGTAGAAATAGGTGGCTAGATGGAGCGTCGCTCTGCAACGGGATCAAGTCGAAGATTGGGCTATGGAACCTTTCCAGAATACCATGTTTTAGCGACTTAAGGGAATCTGTCCACCACATTTCGACCCGTGGGCATCTCCCATGCTTTTGATAAGTGGCGATATAAATACCTAGTTTACGCCAAGCGTAAAATACCCAGACTAGGCACGTAACAGCGTCAAAGGTTCAAGATGTCTGATATTGTAATAAAAATAAATAAAATAAAATAAAAATGTTTTATTTTTCAGGCATCGTAGGCCCAGTAGCATATTAGTAATACAAATAAAACTTAAGAATTAATGTTAGTACACGAAACAATTTAATGAAACACAATAGAAATAAAACGAAATAAAAAATAAAAATTCACAAAATACATACAAATTTGATAGATTTGTACATGTAGCTTGAAAAACCTACCTAGTGTCGGGCCATCGAGCCTCTCCACAAAGACCCTCAAGATACTATTCGAGCTCTGCACATTAATGACTCCACTTTTTTACGCATGATCGTGAAGTAGTCATCAGTATGCGCATCGGCGAACATTCCTGATGCCCTACAATAAGGTCAAAGCCCCAACAATAACCTGAAGGCATTGTTATATTGAATACGCAGGGTATTGCTTGCCTTTTGGGTATGATTGGCCCAAAGGCTGTTGGTATAAAACGATTGGCAGTAAACCTTGAACAATGTAATTTTAACTGGTACAGAGCAAGCAGCAAACCTTCATCCACCATATTACCTCTCACAGCTAGCGCCCTGCGTTCCCTTTCGATATCTAGATCATCCTTTAAATCCTCTGTGACAATGTGACCCAGGTATTTAAAATGAGTTACTCTCTGTAACAGTGAACCATTAAGCTTTACTGGAGGAACACATATTGGACTTTTATTTCTACCTCTGAAAACTAACAGTTCACTTTTTTTAGCATTATATTTTAATCCATGCTGCTCAGCATAATTCTCACAAATGGAAAGCAACTTTCGTATTCCACAGATTGAAGGGCTCAGCAGCACCATGTCGTCTGCGTAGCTCAAGTTATTTAGACACACTCCATCTATATGATAACCAACATGTGTGCTGCTAAGCTCGTCAATCAGCTTATTTATGTAGATATGAAAAATCCTCGGAGAGGTAAGACCCCCCTGCCTCACACCGCACTTAAGTTTATTCGGGTCAGACAATACATTGGACCACCTAACAAAATTTCTTTGCTTATCATACCACCACAGACACTAATGAAGCAGGGACTCCCGCCTCCCGAAGCTTTCCACACAGAACATTGTAGGAAACCAGGTCAAAGGCTTTTGAAACACTGACAGGAAAACAGGCGTTTGAAACCTTTCAAAAGCCTGTTTTCCTGTCAGTGTAATATTTGACAGTGTGCTTCAATGCAAAAATATCATCGTCCATCCGTCTGCCAAGCGTGACGGTTAAGGCAAAACCTTTCTACAGCATGAGAGGTTCATGTTCAGCAGTGGTCTTCTATGTGCTGAAGAAGAAGAAGAAGAAGAAAACGATGATGATGAATTGTAATACGCGTTTTGTTGGCTGATATTTTAACTGCAGCAGTCTAATACGCGTCTTTTAAGGCGAGCTACGCAGTGAAAGCTTGGGGTGCAAGTTAAACCTTGAAAACATTTTTAAATTATTAACTTTAAAAACTAACTTTACACCTGCAGCTATATAATGATTCCAGGATGATTGGGTCGGTTCAATCGACAAAGGACCACGTTCTCACAGAACACCAGCGTAAAATGTGTAGAGCATTGGAGACACCTTTTACAGCAAATTAGGCATTCCATCTTAGTCTTCAGACAACGTATCTGCATTTCGGTTTAAAGAACTTTATTTCTCATTAAGACAATAAGTAACTTACATGAGAACAATAACATCTATATTATAATTCTAGTGTGTGTGGGTAGTAAAAAAATAAATAAAAATTATACCGGTCGATCGTTAACCAAGAAGCGAGTTCATTGTGTTCCTATCAACTATAAGGCGGTGGTCCAAGTATAATTTTAATGCATAGTTTCATCATTATAAATATATTCAAATAATCTTCTTTTAAAAATATTGATTGAAGTCGCTTCTTTCACATGTTTTGGAAGTTGATTGTATAACTGTGCTCCCCCATTTTGATTCTAATTTTAAGATAGATGTGGAAATGCATAGGTCGCAAAATCCATCTAACATCAGGTGGACTGGTGTTCGTTTGTTACCCTTATTCTATATATAAAAAAAGAAATTCAGTCATAAATCAATATTGATATCACTCCTTTACAAATTCAATTTATACATGAATAATTCATCTATGAATTCGTCGTTAAGCTACGAAACGAAATGCTAAACGATGTCGAACGTGCCCAATAATAAAACACAACGAGTGGCGGAAACGTCTGTTAGTGTGTTATCGTTAACAAATTGCTCATCCCAAATCCTTGAGTGCTCATAAATCTTCTTCCTTACGGCGCCTCTACACGTTGGCCAACACTGTGGCGAATGTAGTGGCCAATAGCATTGGCCAACGTGTAGACGGGGTATTTGGGCTTCATTGGTATGTATTGGAACGATGGCCCGCAAGTTGGCGCGAGATCCATGTGGTGTCGGTTTTTTACAAAAGATCAAAGGATTGTTGGCAGAGTTTGGTCGCCGCGTCCACACGTTGGCCGCGAGTTTAGTTTGCTACAAGCTCCCAGAGTGATTACACGCATCTGATTAAAATTTTATATTCACGCTTTGTAGGGTGGATGACCCAATTACCAGCCTTTTAGTGCCAATTTCAACTTCACACATTCCTACTACTTTAATTAGCGCGATTTAATTATTTTTAAACATTTGTTTTAATCGATAAGCTATTTATAAAAAAAAAAAACATTTATTTTAGAACAATTTTAAAATGAAAAAAAAAAATGAAGCACGTCCTTTATACGTGGTAGAACCATGCAGTTATATTAGAAGTATAGTTGTAGCACGAATGGGTCGGTTCGACCGGGGAAGGACCACGTTCTCACAGAATATCAATGTAAAATAGTAGCTTAATGATGCTGTGTTTCGTATAGTAAGTGTAGAGAACCAGAGACACTTTTTAAAGGAAACTGGGCATTTCATCTTAGTCCTCACGGGTGACAACACATCTGCATTTTGATTCGTAATCGAGGATAGATGTAGATGTCTGTGGGCCACAGCAACCGCTTACCATCAGGTGAACTGTGTGCTCGTTTGTCACCCTACCGTATATAAAAAAAGCATCGATTTCTTATAATTTAGTCGTGCAAGTTTTCGAATCATCATCATCATTACAGCTCTTCACAAGTCCACTACTGAACATCCTCCTCCAAAGAATGCCGCAAAGCATGGTCCGGAGCCACTTTCCTTGTCATGAGTTTTTCATTTATGTTCTAAGTTATAATTATTACCATTATTAAGTTAGTGTTAATTATATTTATTGCTATTGTTTTTGTCTTTCTCAAAAAATAATTAAATTACCAAATAAATTATAAGGTGTTTTTTATATACATCTAATGTCTGATAGAAAAGCAAGTACATGTTTTGCTAAACTTTAAAAACAAAACCCAATTTTAAAACATAGACTAATCGATTATAACTCCTTTAACTTTAAAATAAGTTAAGTTCTAATTAATGGTATTGTTACGAGCTTGAGGTTCGTGACAATAAAAATTGCCGATAAAATTACCTAAATTAACACTTTAATTTACTTTACACAATTAAAGTTAAAACACTAATAATTTAAACACACTAATTCACTTAATTCCACTCCGAAGCTTCGCTTGTGTCGCCGAGTTCACTCTCTCTCGATCGCATCTTGCAGCGCCTATATATTTGAATTAGCAAAGAAATATCCAGAATGTTCAAGTAAACACGCGGAAGGTATCGAGCGTTCGAGTTTCGACTAGGCGCTGTCAGTTGAGCGATTTGTGATGTCATTTTCTCAATGCTCCCCTCGCTCTCGTTCCTGACACTAGATGGCGCTAGTTGACTTATTCATGCAACACTGCCCCCTCCTAAGACATGCTCGTCCCGAGCATTATCGGTCCCATAATAACGCGCCAAGCGATCCACATGGACGATCTTAGGAGTCCCTCTTGCGCCTTTCTGTATCCGGTAGGTCACATCGTTGATCCTGGTTACAATCCGGTACGGGCCGTCCCATTTAGCTTGAAGCTTAGGAGATTTCCCTTTGCTGCGGACTGGATTGTGCAACCACACAAGTGAACCTTCGTCGAACCCTTTGTTGTTCATTTTGCGGTCATACCGGGTTTTCATCTTTTCAGACATTTGCTGGCCCGATTGTCTGACGTGCTCATAAACGTCATTCATTTTTTTCCGCAAGTCATTTGCATAATCGGTTATACTGCGTGGAGCATCGGGTGGTATCCCGGTGATCAGGTCTGCAGGCAGCCGTAATTCTCTTCCAAAGTTTGCGAAAGCTGGTGTCACTGCTGTACTTTCGTGAACAGAACTTCGATATGACAACAAAAACGGTTGTATGTGCTTGTCCCAATCTCGTTGCCGATTGTCTACAACTTTTGCTAGGTACCTCTCCAATGTCTGATTAAATCGTTCCACCATTCCATCAGATTGCGGGTGATAAGAAGTAGTTCTTGTTTTATGAGTACCCATAACTCGGCAAGTTTCCTGGAATATTTGAGACTCAAAATTCCTTCCTTGATCGCTGTGAATCTCTAAAGGTACTCCAAAACGACAGAAGACTTCATGAACTAGTTTATCTGCAACTGTTGAAGCTTCTTGATTTGGAATGGCGAAGACTTCTGGCCACTTAGTGAAGTAATCCATCACAACCATGAAATACTTGTTACCGCTTTCACTCTCCGGAAACGGCCCCGCCACGTCAATGGCTATTCTCTCCCATGGTGCACCAACATTGTACAATTTCAATGCACCTCTACTACGAGTCTGAGGTCCCTTTACAGCCGCACAACTTGTACATTTGCGACACCAGTCCTCGACATCGTTTCGACAGTGGACCCAGTAAAACCGTTCTCGGATCTTCAATAGAGTTCGTTTAACTCCCAGATGGCCTCCTGAACAATCATTATGGTACAGCTGTAGAACATCCGGTACTTTAACTTTAGGGACAACCATTTGCAAATGACAGCTGTCTCCCCGAACGTTTTCCCATTTACGACACAGAACTCCATCCTGAAGCAGCAAGCTGTCCCACTGGGCCCAATAGCTTTTAGTGGTCGAACTCATCGCTGAGACGTCACTCCACTTGGGCTTGGGAGCACTGGCCTTTATCCATTCCAGGATCGGCTTGATGTCCGGATCTTCCTGCTGTGCATGTAGTAAGCTGTCCTTCCACTCGTTGCTGAGGTGGTCTGCCCTGAGCATCCTCACGGATACCACTTCCTTACTCTCTTGCCTAGTACAATGTTTGCAATCTTCAGGACAAGGTCTTCTTGACAATGCATCTGCGTTGCCATGAGATTTCCCGCTGCGATGTTCGATCTCAAAGTCGTATTCCTGCAGTAGTTCAATCCACCTCGCAACTTGTCCTTCTGGGTTTTTAAACTGCAATAGCCATTTTAGTGCAGCATGGTCAGTTCGTAAGTGAAATTTTCGTCCCAGAAGATATTTGCTAAAATGTTGCAACGACTTTACCACAGCTAGCAATTCGCGTCTTGTGACACAGTAGTTCCTTTCCGGTTTTGACAACGACTTGCTGAAGTACGCTATCACGACCTCTTGGTCACCATTCCGTTGAGACAACACAGCGCCGAGTCCTATATCACTTGCGTCTGTGTCAACTATAAATTCTTTGCTTGCATCAGGGTATCCCAAAATAGGTGTTTTGCACAGACGGTCCTTGAGCTCCTGGAATGCGATATTGCAACTTTCATCCCAGCAGAAATGTCGCTTCTCCTCGGTTAGCTTGTGCAGAGGTTTGGCTATATCTGCAAAGTTCTTCACGAATCGCCGGTAATAGGAGCACAAACCCAAAAATGCTCTAACCTGCGTCTTGTCTTTTGGAACCGGCCAATCCTTGACAGCGGCGATTTTCTCTGGATCTGTGCGGATACCTTCTTCCGATACTACAAACCCCAAAAAGTTAACTTGACGTTGAAATAGTGAACATTTCTTCGGGCTCAACTTGAGGTTGGCACTCTGAATCTTCATGAGCACGCGTTCCAGGTTTTGAAGGTGTTCCTCAAACGTACGGCCCACGATGATGATGTCATCCAAGTAGACCAGACAGGCATCGCCAATTAGCCCGGTAAGTACAAGTTCCATCAGCCTTTCAAACGTTGCTGGAGCATTGCACAACCCAAACGGCATTACTTTGAATTGCCACAGACCCTTTCCCGTCGAGAACGCAGTTTTCTCCTTGTCCTTAGGGTCAATTTCAACTTACCAGTAGCCACTTTTTAGATCCAGCGTGCTAAACCATTTTACCCCTGTAAGCATGTCCAGCGTGTCATCAATTCTTGGCAAGGGATAGCTGTCCTTCTTTGTAACGTCGTTCAGACGGCGGTAATCAACACAGAACCGCATGCTGCCATCCTTCTTTTTCACCAGCACCACTGGTGAACACCATGGACTAGAGGAAGGTTCAATAACACCATCCTTCACCATTCCTTCAATCATGGTTTCCACTTCCTTTTCACGTGCTACCGGCAATCTTCTTGGCCGCTGACGGATAGGCAATTCCTCTCCTGTGTTTATTTTGTGTTGAACTAGGCCAGTCTTTCCTATGTCAGCATCATTTGATGAGAATACATCGGCGTACCTGAGTAACAACTTCTTCGCCTTGACCAATTCGTTCGGGGACAGAACACTGCGACAGTCTTCCAAAAGTGTGGTCACTCTCGTTTCTGAATCCTTGCTGGGGGTCCCACTCGATATATATTGGCACTGACGTAACCAATCCACTTCCTCACAAGTACCAACCAGTGTGCCTTTTTCTATAATCTGTTCCCGGTCGCAAAGGTTCAGCACACGTACTCCTGAGATGTCAGTGGTCCTGACCAAGGTTCGAGCTACTTTCCATGGAAGGTCATTGTTTACCCTTTCCACAAGTACACAACGGTGAGCTTGCCCAGCGTTTCGAGGTAGACTAACCGGAACAATCGTTTCCGATCTCGGCGGAAGAACAATCTTCTTGATGCTGTACACGTTCCCTGGTAACGCACCTTCCATAAAAAGTTCCTCCTGTCCACATTTCAAAACACCTTGCTTAACGTCGATCTCACAACAATTATTCCTCATAAAGTCTAGGCCTAAGATGCAGTCGTCCATTATATCAGCCACGATGACATTATGCAGGTAGATCACGTTGCCTAGCTTCAACTCCATCTCCTTCTCTCCACGGACGGGTATACGCTGACCGGTGGCTGTTACCAAATTAAGGCGTTCTCGGTTGTATGCGGAGTCCCCAAGGAACTGACTTATAAGTTGGGAACTAACAACCGTACGAGAGGCTCCAGTGTCTATGGTCAGCTTACACGGCATTCCGTTGATCTCGCCCTTTATGATTAGGCTGTTCCCATCATGGGTTTGTGAGATCGAGATCCTTGGGGCTCTTTTAACATCAGCCAGCACCCGCCCCGCAGTTCTGGCTTTTACTCGTTTCCCTGCCGCTGCTGGGCGGTGCTGTTGGCCGCACTACCCTCCTGAGATCGTTCAATTTCCCTTTGTAGGGTTCGCTTAGGGCAGCTGGATCGAAGATGGCCCTTTTCCCCACAGCCATAGCACCTTGGGCTGTATCCTTTGTTGCGGTCGCGAACTGTAGCTGCTGCAACCTCCCTGACGCGATGGGAACGATGATCCTGCCGCACGGCTTCCACTTCCAGTGCATGGGCCAAGGCGTCCTTAAGCGTCTCGTGGTGCCCGAGCCTCACAGCAGCTCTGACTTCCAGGTCGCGGATGCCGTCGATGAATGTCTGCACCAGGTTCCCTTCAATGAGCGCAGGTACAGACCGGTATGCTTTTCGCACCAGCTTCTCCACTTCTAGAGCCCACTGCTGCAGGTTTTCGTTGATGCGCTGCACACGATCTTTAAGTTGCGCACGAAAGACGTGTTCCAGGTGAGCGTCGCCATATCTCGCCTCCAATGCCTCAAGGAGCTGCTCGTAGGTCACTTTCTTACCGAGAGCTTCCAACACAGTTAAGGCTTGGTCGCGCAGGCCTAAGGTGAGTGCAGTCATGGCCTGGCTTTTATTCCAGCCGTTTGCCTCCATGACGGCCTCGAACTGGATTTTGTAGGACGACCAGGAAGAGGTCCCGTCGAACGGCGGCACTTTGAATCCACGTAGCGAAGGTGTTGTAGCTACTACGGGAGCTGTTGTTCCATCCCCAAGTTTGAGGTCGTCCAGCGTTTTCTTCACGTCAGCCATTACGTTGTCAACCCGATTGTTTACTTGGTCGATTCGGGTTTCGGCCTCCGACAGGCGGTTGTCATGTTGAGCAACCTTATCCTTCACCTCCCGTATCTCTTTTCCGAAGATAGCGTGAAGGTCCTTCATGAGGAGCATCTGCTCTTCCTTATCGCGTTGGAGTTGCTCTTCTAAACGACGGGCCTGTTCCTCCTGTCGGCGGGCCTGTTCCTCCTGTCCGCCCCGCAGCTGCTCTTCCAATCGGCGGGCCTGTTCCTCCTGTCGGCGAGCCTGCTCCTCCTGTCGGCGAGCCTGCTCCTCCTGTCGGCGAGCCTGCTCCTGCAGCATCACCATCAGAGCACCTAAGTCAGGTGCTGCAGATGTAGGAGCTACCGACGGGCCTTCAGCCGGTGGCTGGCCCTCCGACGTCTGCGGCGTTGCACCACCAAATCTTCGTTGGTCCGTCTCCTGCTGGCGTTGACTTCGGGTTCGGACACCCTCCGTTTCCTCCTTAGGTAAAATCGGCATGATTTTATCCCACTTCTGACACCAATTGTTACGAGCTTGAGGTTCGTGACAATAAAAATTGCCGATAAAATTACCTAAATTAACACTTTAATTTACTTTACACAATTAAAGTTAAAACACTAATAATTTAAACACACTAATTCACTTAATTCCACTCCGAAGCTTCGCTTGTGTCGCCGAGTTCACTCTCTCTCGATCGCATCTTGCAGCGCCTATATATTTGAATTAGCAAAGAAATATCCAGAATGTTCAAGTAAACACGCGGAAGGTATCGAGCGTTCGAGTTTCGACTAGGCGCTGTCAGTTGAGCGATTTGTGATGTCATTTTCTCAATGCTCCCCTCGCTCTCGTTCCTGACACTAGATGGCGCTAGTTGACTTATTCATGCAACAGTATTTATTCCAGTTTCTGATGCATGTAAAGAATAAATAAAGCTAATCGTATATCATATATCTATTTACAGCCCCATTAATAGTCACTATTCTTTTATAATTATTTTATAAAAACGTTACCCCCCACACTTGGATTTTCTCCTGTGTCGCGGAGACTACTTACAAACATAAATTGCACAAGGATACACATCCAGACCTGAAACAATTATTTGTAGGATATACAAATACTTGTTCCGTGCGGGATTCAAACCCGCGACCCCTGGCACAGCCACTCATTGCCAAGCCACTGCGCCACGGAGCCGTCGTTTAAAATAAAATAAATTCGTCCGCACATTGGCCCGAACCTAAGTAAACTGAGCGACTTTCCAACGTGTGGACGCTGTCACCAACTCTCGGCCAATATATTCGCCACTACATTCGCCACTGTGTTGGCCAACGTGTAGAGGCGACATTATAAATAAAAGACCAACACACGTATTGTATTCGTACTTACCCTAAACAGTTTCATGTGTTTATTTAAGCCTTGGATGCGTCAGCTCTCATCAATTCACTCGAAAGTTTTAAGTTCGAAGATTGTATTTGTATCTTAGAAGAAAAAAACCGTGAGTGCACTAGATTAATTAAGGACCAGTTTTTCAATTATATCTGATAATCGAAAAACTAGTCTTTATAATGATTTCTTATATTTACGCGAACATTGCACATGATTAAAACTACTTTTACGGATTTTATCGCGTTTATTTTTACTTTTTATTTATAATTCCCGACGTTTCGGGCGCTTTCCAGCACCCATGGTCACGGGGGGACTGAGATGACTGACGTCCCGATGTCATTGTTAAACCCGGAGTACCTTCAGCTTTTTTAATTATTGTTTATGGTCCGATCTATGCAAAATTAACTGACTATGTCTTGAGTTCTTGCAGTGGTATGCTTGGGTTTAGTTTTAATTTTATTGATTATAGGATCCCAAGCAGATGGTAGTACCCAGCCTCCTTCTCTATTGAAATTAGGATGTTTTTTAATTTCAATAGCCTTACGTATCATCCTTGGTAGGAATCGGTGTTCTTTCGCGAGGATTTGTGGTCTATCAAATCTGATGTAATGGTTGGGGCCGTCTAGGATATGATCACAAACTGCAGACTTCCCGGAACGTTGATGCTTCACGTCAGCTATATGTTCTTTTACGCGGGTCCTAATTGATCTTTTGGTTTGTCCTATATAAGAGAGACCACATTCACAATCAAGCTTGTACACTCCTGCATCTTGTAGAGGAATATGACACTTGACGGATGGTAGGAACTGACTAATCTTCTTCGGCGGCTTGTAGAATGTTCTAATAGAAGCTCGCTTCAAGATATAGCCAATCTTGTCTGTGACACCTCTGACATATGGTAGTACAGCAGGCACACGCTCGACTGTGGCCGGCTTCACTCGGTCACTGTGACGTAGGCGCGGGACCCGAAGCTTGTTGTCGTGCGGAACTTGCTTGACGTGCTGAAGCTCGGCGGCCAGGTGTTTGCTGTCACAGATCCCTCGTGCTCTCTGTAACAAAGATTTGCCCACGGTAACTAACTGTGAAGGATGGTGGTGAGATTCACCGTTTAAATATCGGTTTGTATGGGTCTTTTTCCTATACACAGTGTGACCAATGGTGTTATTAGGATTTCGGATGACTAATACATCTAGGAAAGGTAAGGAATTATTTGCCTCTAACTCCATAGTAAATTGAATTTTAGCGTTTATGGAATTAAGATGTTCTAAAAATGCAGTTACTTTGTCTGATGGTAAAATTGTGAAAGTATCGTCTACGTACCGCTTGTAGATCCTTGGTGTAACAGGTGCAGTAAGGAGGACTTTCTCCTCAAAGTCTTCCATGAATATATCGGCGACAATGGGAGATACAGGTGAGCCCATCGCCACACCATCTACTTGCTTGTAAAACTCTTCCTTCCACAATAGATAGCCAGATGTAAGGCAATGTCTTAGTAATACTGCATATTCTGCTGGCATGTTATTTTCCTTTAGTTTCCTAGTTATAATTGAGATGCAGTCTTCAACAGGTAGGCATGTAAATAGAGACTGAACATCAAAACTGACCATGGTTTCATTGTCAGTAAGATGTAGGTCTTTTATCTCACTGACAAAATGGTATGAATCCTTAGTGTGTGCTCTTGTGTGTCCTCTGAGTGGTGATAATATTTTAGCTAAGTATTGAGCCAATCTGTAAGTTGGCGAATCAATCTGACTCACTATTGGACGTAATGGAGCATACGGTTTGTGTATCTTCGGTAACCCATACAACTTCGGTGGTTTGGCACAGGAAGGTATTATCGAATTAACGTCCAGATTCAATTTTTCGGAGTATTTCTTAATTAGATCGCTAGTTTTAAGCGTATTAGTTGTAGGGTCTGTTTTGACCTTTTGATAAGTAGTTTCATCCGACAAAAGTTGTTGTATTTTAAAATTGTAATCTGACGTATCCATTATCGAAGGAGAATCGTAAGCTCTGGTCTGTTGCGTATGTTTTTCAAGGCGTTAAATTCATTTTTGGGGAGATTTAATTTCGGCGCTGAACTTCGACGTAACATAGACGAGATGTCTTGACGTATGGCCTTCTAAATCTTCACTACCAATATTATTTTTATACAGACAGTCCTCAACACTACAGATAATGTCCTCATACGGTATTTTTCGCGGTGTTATTGCGAAATTAATACCTTTTTCTAAAACTTTTATTGTGGCGTCGTCCAGTATTTGTTTTGATAAGTTGTAGACAGCGCGTTGTTTATGATTCGTGTCTGTGGTCAACGATTTCGTATGTTGGACATTTGATTTAGTTGTTAATTTATGGTATTTATCAATGTGTTTATTTGATATGACTGACATCGGGACGTCAGTCATCTCAGTCCCCCGTGACCATGGGTGCTGGAAAGCGCCCGAAACGTCGGGAATTATAAATAAAAAGTAAAAATAAACGCGATAAAATCCGTAAAAGTAGTTTTAACTAGTCTTTAATTAAACTGTTCATAAGATAAAACACAATATATTAAATAAATTAAAAATTGTAGTTTTATGAACAAAATAGTTCCATTCTGTCACCTTTTATATTCCGTCGGGTTTTAACTTATTCAATAGATATCTTTTATCCAAAGATTGGAAAATCAGTCTTTAGTACAATTTAGTAAGGAACAACTATATAAATATATTACCACTGCTCCAATGACAAGTGTTATTTAACAACGTGCTTGGTGGTAAAGGAAAACATCGTGGGCAATCTTGAAAAAAAAGGAGCGACCTTTACACGTCTCACTCTCATTAAAGTGAGGGTATGACAAGGAAAGAGCCCATAGTGCTGCAATAACGAATAATAACAGACGTGACATGTCCTGAAAAAGTTTTTTTTTAATTTCTCAGAAACCCTTCCTTCTCAGACTTCTGTCTCGTGTGATGTTTTCTTTCACCGCGAAATACTTTCCAAATCAGACTAACAATTTCGTTGGTTCCGTTTAAGATTGCATACAATTTGGTTACATACTTATACTGCAGCTATATTAGTTGTATAGTTGTAGCACGAGTGAGTCAGGATGGACCACGCTCTCGCAGAATACCAGCGTCAAATAGCATCTTAATGCTGCTGTGTTTCGTATGGTGAGTGTAGAGAACCGGAGACCCTTTTTACTGGAAAAGAAGCATTCCATCTTAGTCCTCAGGGCTGACAACGCATCTTCATTTTGATTCGCAAACGAGGATAGATGTAGATGTCTATGGGCCACAGCAACCACTTACCATAAGGTGGACTGCGTGCTCATTTGTCACCCTTCTCTCTGAACTTTGAAGGAGCATGGTTATTAAGTAAGCTAGCCAAATTTACGTGAAGAAGCAGTTATAGTATTTTTGCTGTTTTATATCATGTGAAGTTTTCCAACATTCATAAGGGCGGCGGACATTTTCCTGCCATAGTACTTTTTTGATAGGTGATCGTCTGGGGTGGATGTTAGAAATCTGTTATCTTATTTCTCTCTGTTAATTATTAAAATTACATAATAATATTATATACGTACAATATGTATAGCAATAATTAAAAAATGCTAAATATTAAAACTTAAGTTTCATACATATATCATTATCAATTATTGATAATGATGATAATGATATATTATGCCAGTATACAGTCTCGTAACCCAAGTAACACAGGAAACAATGTATAACAAGCCGATAGTAAACTTATGTAGAACTTGAGGTCCGTATAAAATCTTAGATGTATAAGTTTACCGAGCAACCTAACGCTTTATATAGGCGTTTTAAAACAATTATGTTACTTTACACTGTATAACGGTTGGATAATATCATATGAAAATGCTTTTGTAAAGCCTTTAGTTTTAGTGCAGCTAACCACAACGCAGTTGCATAGCTTTCAGTTATTTTTAGTGTATTTTGATCTAAAATAGCATTTTTAAGTAGTAAATAAATGCTTAATGCAATTTAATAGCATAAGCGTAAACTATCATAATTCTACGTAAATCTGCTATACATCTTTAGGCTGTTTTTAGTGCTGTAAGGTCTGCAATAGCATTTTTAAGAAGTAAGATAATTCATTATTTGTTTTTTGGGATTTGGAAAAAAGTCACCTCCCACTAGATGGAGTGACGACCTGGTAAGACATTCAGGAAGTCGATGGATGCAGGTGGCTCAGGACTGTGCTTTGTGGCATACCTTGGGGGAGGCCTATGTTCAGCAGAGGGCTTGTGAAGGGCTGTAATGATGATGATGAAATAAAATTGAAGTGTATGTCTGTTATATTCAAATGACTGTCATCTGTTTAACTCATGAGGCTATTTGCATGCCATTAAGATTTTCTTAAGCATTTTTAAAATATTTATTGATTGTGATAAAACTCCGGTAACAGGCACAGAGCAATTCCAGATTTCAGCTATATTTTATCAACAACTTAGAATATATTTTATGAATATCGAAATATTGATAAAATAAATGGACTTTAACGTTCAAAGTTAAAAGTTAAAGTTACAGCCTATATATTAAATTTATACGTCCTACTCCTGCTCACTTCTGAGAGGGTTTTAGGGCAAGGAATTGTCCGCCGCGCTGCTCTAATGCGTGTTGGCGAACTTCACATGTCTTCGAAATATTATTTTTTTCTTATATCTCAGACATGCAGGTTTTCTCACGATGTTTTCCTTCACCGCCGAGCACGCGGTAAATCAGTACTTAAAATTGCAATTAACAATTTCATTGGTGCCGCCGGGGATCGAACCCGGTTTGCTCGCGTAATGTGAAATTTACTGCGACCGCTAACAAAATCAAAATGACGCCACATTTACAGATTCCAGCCGGATCAGGATGGATCACTAGTCTTATAACATATTTCAAATACTAAATTTATTTTGAACTTAGAAAATTGACACTAATTGTTTTACATTTTATATCTAACCAGTTATGTATTTTTTAATTCTGTTTACTCTGTGTAGGTACTACACATTGAGTTTTTAATTCAATTCTCTTCCAGAAATAAAACGGGTCTTCCAGAAATAATTCAGGGTTTATAAGTTTAAAAAACACGTACAAGAGGCAGTTTAAAAATAATTGTTACTTGAAAAATTTCAATTTAATGAAGACATTTTAAGTTGAGCTTGGCAGTTAAAAAGTCGGACCGTTTTAAAAACATAAGTGCTCCAAATTGCATTTTCCGTGAGGCGGTAAACTTTTAGATTTAATACAATTTTTTATAATTGTGGTTGTACATCAAAAGGTTGAGATTTTATTTTAATGGTTATTATTTTTATTTTCAACCTTTTGTGGTCCACAACACTGCACTATTGTCTTGTATGACCTATTCTGTAACCTCAAACTCGTTCGACATGCGTCAAATATGTCCGGCCCATTTCTACTTCAATTCGGCGGCTCTGTGAAAAACTTCTGTGATTCGAGTGTTGGAGTGGAGAATACTGGTTGAATGTGTTTTGACAACTTGACTCTTAAGATACTGCACTCCATGGCTCGTGGGCATCGTTGGCTAGCTTGGGGAGGAGAATGCACTAGTCGATGAGATTTTCAAGCTGAGTTTAAGTTTGCTTTTCATCAGATATTTTAGAGACTAAAAGCTCAATCTGATTCTACTACCGAACATAGGTCTTTACCATAAATTGCCTTAGAGGGAGGTGGGGCAGTTTGATGCAAGGAGTATATTGATTCACCTAACATATATCCTAATGGATTAGATGTAATCGAGTCGTGATAACACTAAAACTTGTCTATGCCTGCCTTAGCGCGGCACTTGCGGCCGCGCAGCCATCCATTTAGCTGATGGCGTTAGACGAGATCATTTGTGTTTTGTGTCGTCCTACTAAAAGAACACGTGCAATGAAAAAAAACTCACTGTTTCACTCACTTTCTACAACTTCTTCGAAATATTTATACATATTAAAGGTGAGCTGTTCCATCCATAAATATTAGTATAATGAATTTTTCTCAATAAATAAACATAGATAAACATGATGTTAACGTTTTACAAAAACTTCTGTTGGGGCACAATGATAAGGTAAACTCTGGGGCACTTTGATGCGTATCATTCTGCCCCAATTTAAAAGTTTGTAATTAAAAATTAATTTAGCGACTTCTTTTTTTCCAGAGAGTGGTATGGACCTATAAACCAAAGACAGAACGATTCAATATAAACAAAGAAAATATGAAGGCCATATCCAACGTTATAAAAACATAAACAATCACGCCTGTCACCCAGAGGGGTAGGCAGAGACTACAGACTTCCATTTATCACGATCCTGACATACCTCTCTCGCCTCTTTCATATCTATATACCTACACATACATGCTCGTCGGTTAAGAGTACTCTTAATTTGACCCATTTTTAGTATATCGCCAATTTGGTCGACAAACTTCTGCCTAGGACGTCCTTTTCCGACTCTTCCATTCACTTCTGCAACATATATTTGCTTTGTCATGAGAAAGTCTTTCCTCATTCACTCTTTCTACATGACCAAATCACCGAAGCATTCCTTTCTTAATCCTGGTCACCGCATCTTCTTGCAAACCACACTCTTCTTTTATCACACAGTTTCTCACCCTGTCACTCAGATTCAGCCCTAACATACTCCTTAGCGACCGCATTTCTACTGTATTTATTCTACTCTCGTGCTCCTTCTGCCACACCCAACTTTCATTACCATACGTTAAAGTAGGGACTAATACAGCATTGTGAATTGCCATACGTGTCTTTTTTGACACATTCTGACTTTTCAAAATAGAGTGTAGAGCAAAGTTGAATCGAAGAAATTATCTATACGTGTAGTAGGTGTGCAACATCGAAGCTGCAACATTGCAACATCCTATCAAGAAATTTCGAAAATCTTTTAAAAATAACCAAAGATCATCGTCTTAGTCATACAGTTCTAATACACTGTTGCTTAAATATTTTCAAAACAAGAAGAGAAAATGCTTACAAAATATTTGTTCAACTGTAGCAAAATGCACCACGGGTTGTGCTTACAGCGACTTTTGGTTTTGGCCTATGAATTTGCCAAATACTCAGGTGTCAAATATCCAGAATCATGAAAGAAAAAGAAACGTGCTAGGAAAGACTGGTCAAGAGGACTTAGAATGAGAAACCAGGAGCATAGCCTCAGAAAACACTAGCGCAGCACGAAGTTTCTTTTAATAGAACAGCATTGCATGATTTCTTTGACAATTGTGAGCGTGTAATGCTACGTTATACATTTGCTTCTTATCGTATCATCAACCTTGACGAAACTGGAGTCACTACTGTTTTATCTATACCCAAATTTTTAGCTGAAAAGACATAGAGGCAAGTAGGACAAATGGTGTCCGCCGAAAGGGTAGAGTTAGTTATATTTTGCTGGATAGTAACTGCAACAGATGTTACCCTTCCCCCTGTCTACGTATTACCTCGTTTTATTACGTGTGTTTTATTTAGATTGAATATATATATATATATATATATATATATATATATATATATATCAAAAGAATACTATATGTTTTTCTGTTCAATTATGGAAAGTTTATATGAAGAAGATATATGGTTAAAATAACGAGTTAGAGTAATAAAAGTTAATATTCATATAGCTGTAAGGATGATTGTAGTAGTACTAATGTCATACAAATTTGAGTCAGTATCAAAGTGCCCCAAGTAGTGTATCTCAGTGTCCCGTAGGTGGGGCACAATGATACAAATCCCTTGTTTTACTAAAAGTTTTATATTTTATTTAAACATTAATTTGACAGTTACTTTTGTATACTATATATAAATAATATATATATATATATATATATATATATATATATATATATATATATATATATATATATATGCGGAAAACAAAAAAAAAACTTTAATGTTATTTTAGTACTTAAAAGTGACCGAAATTTTTGGCATCAATCTGCCCCACTTCCCCCTATATGGATAATTTTCCCACAGTTAGCACGCTGGAAAGACGCGTTGGCAACCGCAGTTTTATTATTAATTTATGCTGCTATCGAGAACGTGCGACTGCCCAACTCCTGTTTCAGTTTCCTAATGTCGTCTCTTACGGTTCCTTTACCGAGGTATGTGGTAGATGAAGAATATCCTCTACCACATACCTTGGTAAAGGACCCACACCGCCACTACACGGTTTGGCAAAAAATATCAAAAAGTATTTCTATAACTTGCCGAGTGGTGGTTGCCTAAGAGAAGTCATCACCTCATTTCATCCCCAAGATGTCGTCAAATTCGACTCCATAGTTGCCAGTAAAATTCAAGAAAGATTTCATGGCTACCGATATGGAGCGGTTTAACTATATATAGGATACATAGATAGAGTCACTATGCAGCTATATTATAGTTATATCGCGGAGGGATCGGCTCGAATGGTAAAGGATCAGTGTAAAATGGTGGATTAATTGTGCTCCGTTTCGTTTGGAATCTAGGCATTCCATCTTAGTAGTAATGACGCGTCTATGAGCTCACAGCATCCACTTACCATAAGGTGAACTGTGACTTCGTTTGTTACCCTTATAAAAAATTGCGTTCTCTATACATGTAAAATACTTAGACCGGTGAAATGTACGTCAAAGGTGCGAGACGTTTGGTACAGCGTGCGCTATTCCGCATACCAAATATATATATATATATATATATATATATATATATATATATATATAATAGAGTATAAAAAATAATTATAACCTTTTTTTAAAATAATTGTCATTGGTTTACAGTATACTATTTTTATCACCATAATAAAAATAAATTAAAACTAAAAATTTAAACTATCATACAGAGACCCCGCGGTGTATTGTCAAGAACAATGGTTTCAATTAATCTCTGAATGGCTGTACTTAGCCTTCGAGCGAGAAAAATTCACCAACGGTGGCAACCAGTCCCGGATATAGTTTCTTTAGAATCTTGAATACACATGCACCCCACGGACCCACAGTCTCTACAGTAAAAGATTTAAATATGTAGTTATCTCTCAGAGATTCATCTGCTAAATACTAAATTCAGTCACCTCTAATGCCGCCTATTCTCTAAACGAGGTATCTCGTGATAAGAGGCTGCAAAAGTGTCTACGCACTTAACATCCTACACTAGGTTTTTACCTTTCTCTCAAGAGACCAAACCCATTATGTCGGGTCTCATGTTATCGTTTCTACGTAATTGGATATTTAAACCGTTTTCAAATATTTTAATGTCATATCCCAACAGACGTGAGTATTCATCTCACTGAAGTCATCTCGTTCTAATTTCAAATTATATTACACAAGGATTTACTATTGATCAGATCTAAACTCACTGAAATGGCCTCTATAGTTTTTTCTTCGTTTTCGTGGCGCTTTAGATTTGATGTATACCACACCATTATTAAAAGGCCTAAAATATTAGATATTAGAAAAATATCTGATATTTGATGAATCTTAATAAAGAAATAATTTAACGAAGAATAAAACTATTTTTACGTCACGTATCCCGTTTTATTTTAACTTTTTTTAATTTGTGATATTAGTAAAAGATCGGGTTATATTTCGAGGACCTCAGTCTGACTGAGGTCTTAAAAGTTCTAATGTTATAGTTAACCTGAGGCTGCTTTTAGTTTTTAACTTTAAGTTTTAGATTTTAATTGTTTAAAATGGTGTCTGTGTATTTTATTATTATAATTTTACTATTCAAATAGTAATATTTTTACGTAACAATTATGTGATTGCATTTTGAAGTCGAAGTTCTTTTTTATTTTAACTCTATGTGATTAAAGTTTATGGAGCCTTGGCAGCTCAGGAGCAAACAGAACAAGGACTAAGCACTCGCTGTGAAAGCAGTGCGACAAATACACCAACAACTGTGAGTCGTTTACCGCCTGCATAAAATAAATTATTACTTGCAATTTTAAGTTCTGATTTACTACGTACTCGGCGGTGAACAAAATATCGTGAGAAAGTCAGCGTTTGAGAAATAAAAACATTCGAAGACATTTGAAGTCTGGCAATATGAACGAAGAAACGCGGCGCGCTAATTTCTCATAACCCTCTGATAAAAGAAAGGCCTGTGTGCAGTTGTGGGGCGAGTCCAGGCTGCAAATTTTTAACTTTTAAGTCTACGATCATCTCTGCGCTCACTCAATAGTGTCTAGCGTGGTAAGTACAGGAAAAACTTCCTATTAATTGGCACTGTTCAGCTGGTCTTTTCTGGGCTTAAGTCTAGCACACATACTATCAATGAACAAATGAATGACAAAACTTCCTTTATTTTATTCTTAATAAACTAATCAAACAACAAGCCATTAAAACAAGAAAATGCAAAACAAAGGGAAAAATTACGAGTTCTATACAATTACTTTGAAAATTTTGAAAAGAATCCAACTATTAATAAGCTGGAGCCCAGTAGGGCGGTGCATCTCACTTTAAGTTTTTGAAATAAAAAAGAAAAAATCTTTTTATTTTGACTATGAATTAAACAAAATAAAAATAAAGAAAAATCGACCAAAGTTATTAAAAAGAAGCATTAAAATTGGTGTATAATTGGCTAAGATATCTCGTAACTTACAAAAAATACAGTTAAATTTAAAGCCTCCTACTTTTTTGAAATCACCTAGAAAGAAAACTAGCTTACATTATATTGTTCCTTCACTGATTATCTCTTTTGGAGTTTATAGTATAAACTCCAAAAGGACATGACATGATAAGCCAAGTGTATTGATTAACATCTCAAAAAAAGGACATGTTTGAGAAAGCCAACACTACTCTTTTTTAACTGAAAATAAATTGAATGAAACTTTTTTACGGATGTAATACATGAAATTAAATGTTAAATACGTCACTCTTTAAGTGCGCAATTAAAATTACAAATCTTTTCAAGCATTCGTTGTCGCCATTTTAAGTTAATTGGCAAATGACTGACATCATCGAGTTATGCTAACGGTGTGTACTTTAACAAATCGACAGCCGTTCAATTTGCACCGTCGCTTGATCCAATTATTCTTTGTTGACTGACCCGTAACAACTGTCGTCTAGTGATCAACTAGGTTACGTATTACAGTAAACTTCGTTTAATAAACTGATGACCTGTTGGATTTAACTATAATTACGATATATCTGAAATTTCTATGAGGATATGGGTGTGTGATTTCTTTTGGAGCACATATGTGTGAGATGCATTATAGTATTGCGACGAGCTCATCCTTCTCCATTTCATGTAATGAGAGAAAGCATGTGCACTGAGATTTGTAAAGGATGGTTTTGTTACAAAAAAAAAAAATATTTTGACATTACCATTATATGATTATTATTTTTAGTTTGATTTTATTGTGAATTCATTTTGGATTTGGATTTGATTCTAGTTTTGATATAATTTTATTTTATTTAACGTTCTCAATTACTAACCTAAGCTAAGTCATACTAACAACTTATGGATCTTTGACATCTGAAATAAAGAATTATTTTTGGGGTATCTATATAATTTTCTCACCTGGTTGGGTTCTATAAATATATAATTATAAATAAAATAAAAAAATAAAGAATTATTATTATTATTATATTATTTCCACTAATACAATGCCTATGACAATTTGTGTATTGAAATGATTAAACCTATCATTAATGAACTTGTCCCTATTGTAACATTATCTCTTCTTCGCTTGAAACGAGCTCTTTTTCAACTTGAAAAAAGGCCTGGACATAAAATTTGTATCGGTATATTTTTTGTCACAATGTCCTATATCTATTATTAGTTCCGCGGGCTCCCACTTCTGCTATCAGCGTCAAAATGTCGGATATCGAATCGCCAGTCCAGCGTACACGCGTTTGTAGACGCGTACTATAAGAAATTAGGACGTCATATGACATCAAGAAATGCCAGAAGCATTTTTACACAATTTCTATGAAAAAGTTTTGTTTGGACTGCTCGTAAATCGTTATTCAACTAAGATTATTGTCAGTTACCATTATGAGCATTGAATATTTGCTTGAGTAAATATGTATATTTATATACCTTATTTTACACTGTGTATACTGTATATTGTGTGCGTTCCTACCTCATTGAGAAAAAAATACGTTAAAGGAAAAAACTTCGTAGGTAGACACAATAAGGCACTCTTATCGCTAAAGACGGATCTCTTCCAGACAACCTTAAAATTAAGGGAAAATTGAATTATAATATCCTTGACTATTGGAGAAAGATACATTATATTCAATTACAACGTGCTCCTTTATTAATTGACGATATTTTATTCGTAAATAGCAGTGCGTATGTAAACAACCGTAGGCGGAAAAGGTTCTCGAGTGGCAGCCTCGTACCTGTAGGCGAAGTGTAGGGCGACCTCCTACTACATGGAGTGACGACGGTAAGACATGCAGGAAGTTAATGGATGCAGGTCGCTCAGGACCGTGCTTTGTGGCATTCCTTGGGGGAGGCTTATGTTCTGCAGTGGACTTGTGAAGGGCTGTAACGATGATGATGTAAATCTTGAACTTGGAAATCGCTTGCCGGGGCAATCGCTCCTCAACTTACTTATGTTCTTACATTATGATAATGTTTTGTTACCTTAAATAATATAGGTATTGAAATAAAAAGATCGGCTTCATAATATACGTCCTTATTTTTGGGGTGTTAATTGTGTTAGCCTTTTGTGTTTTACAGTTTCATCGCACTAAAGGCTGTATAAAAGAGATGATATTGTAGATGATGATGATGTTTTGGCACTGACCAATCATCGTACCTAAATATCGTACCGTTTTTGTGACCTTACCGCTGTCTAAGTAATATAATCGATACTTTTGGCACATAGAGACTGGCCCCACGTACGCAACGCATGCAACGCATTATGACATCTGATCGCTTGATTTTGTATGAAAAACTACACATTAGAAACACACTTATCGTATGCAACGCAATCACTTGCTTCCGACGCAACGTCGATCTGCGATGTCTAGATCGGCGTAGGAAGGTAGAGGGGATGTTCGTACGCAATCCCACGCGTACGACCAGTGTATTCCTAAAACTTGCACGTCATAAACAAATAGAACTTTGTACCTTGCACGCGTTTTATTGTCAAAATTTAAGATGAACAACTCATTGATTTAGAAAGGCGACAAGAATATATTTGTAATATTTTTTTATTATATAATATGGGTGACAAACGAGCACACATTCCTCCCAGATGGTAAATAGATGCTGTGGCACATAGACATCTACATTTATCCTCGATTAAGAATCAAAATGCAAATGCATTGTCACCCCTGAGGACTAAGACAAAATGCCTCATTTCTAGTAAAACGGGGTCTCCGGATCTGTGTAGATAACTAGAGACCTCTTTTTACAGGAAACGAGGCATTCCATTTTAGTCATCAAGGATGACGAGGCATCTGCACCTTTATTCTCGAGGATAATTTTAGATTATGTAAAACATAACAAAGGTCGGGTCTACTAAACATATTCAAGAAAATTTTCAATGCATGTATGGTAACTTACATTGATCTCTCAATTGAACTATATTAACTCTCTAGTCCTCTACAGTCACCGTACAAAACACAGCAGCATTTAGCGTAGCTGCATTTACGATGATATCTGTGAGAGCGTGGTCCTACCTTGGTCTAGCCGATCTATTCGTGCTACAACCGTAATATAGCTGGATCGTGGCTCTATATACATGATAAACTATTATATAATAAACTACTACGACATTTGCATTTAAAATATCTTAGAAATACTTTTTTATTTCTCAGACATGCAGGTTTCCTCACGATGTTTTTCTTCACCGCCGAGCACGTGGTAAATCAGCACTTAAAATTGCAATTAACAATTTCGTCGGTGCTTGCGGGGATCGATCGCGGTTTGCTCGCGTACTGTGAAATTTACAGCAAGCGCTGACCATCTGAGCTACTATGGGTTCCTTATATAATACGTACTTATCTTAATAAAAACCGATAGCCCTTTTTTATAAACTTGCTATTTAAAAAGCCTAAGAGAATTACTCCATCTAGTCCCTTGGGCGTCGTAAGAGTTGACAAAGGGAAATTCCCGAAAGATATCATTGCCTCTAATAAAATGGTGGCGTAACGATCCGATAAAGTCAAGTATAACATGGTATTCGAAAGGAGAATTTTGTATTTAGATTAAAAAATATTTCAAAAGTGGCTTATTACATAACTTAATGTTATCATAAGCCTGAGAAAATCCAGTTTTTAATCAAAAATCTGGACTGATTTAGTTCTATGATAAAATCAATCTAACCTTACCTTTTTTACATGGGGAAATGCTTACGCATACCCGCCTCGCGGGGCAAGGTCGTGTTATATCGGACTCGGGCCGACTAAAACCCTATGTTGTTCCATCTTCGCCTCATATTGGCAGGGTCACGGGAACACTTTCGCACACATCCGCTACCTCACGAGCGCGGGCCCCCACATGGCAGCCCCTCCTCGGAGAACTTCTTCTACCCTTTTTAGTTCTATCGAGTAAGGCGCATCAGGAACTCAAGGCGTGCCTTCCTCCACGACCTCCAATTCCATCTGCGTAACAAGCTCCGCCGAATCCAATACGTGGAGGCGATGGGGCCAGGAAAAAGAGGCGCTCGAAAGGACCAGCGACCTTGATCCCAGGATCGAGTTCGATCGAGCTAGTGCTACCGAGCGCTCCTGGCGCCGGATCTGATCTTTGGCTCACCGCTGGCGGTAGATCTGGTCTTTGGCTCCACCACCGACCAAATTTCGGCCGCAAAGGGTAGGGAGAACAGCGCATTGCCATACCAACATTCTTCTTCCCCTGCTGACTCCTCCTCAGTTGCAGCGGTAGGAGGAGAGGACACCCCTATCGCTGCAGCCCACAAACACATATCCGAAGTAGGTTTATTTTTTTTACCGCGAGTGACCAAGCTATGTCTACTAAGCCTCCTCGCCACGATAAGGTGGGAACGCGTACGGATTGGGGGGGGGGGCGACCCAACCTAACCCAATCTACGATTAAATTTACCACCTGCATCCATCGACTTCTTGCATGTCTTACCAGGTCGTCACTTCATCTAGTGGGGGGTCGCCCTACACTTCGCCTACCGGTACGAGGCTGCCACTCGAGAACCCTTCTTCCCCATCGGTTATCGGTTCTTCGAGCTATATGGCCGGCCCATTGCTACTTCAGCTTACTGATCCGTTGGGCTATGTCTATATGACCTATAGATAAGTGCTAAAAATTCCGAAACTAATAGAATTATTTGGCAGCACTCAGAATAATGCAAAACTAACAACAAATAGTGCAATTTATAAAGATTCATTTACTTTGCTTGCGTGTTTAATATCAATAGCGTTGATCACGCAATCACGTAATTTTGGAATAACTAGACGTTCCAAGTTGAAGGTCTCTTATATTACTTACAGCTTTTTAAGAGCATTGGGTTTATGGACATTTACAGTGAGATTTGTTTTTAATTTTTATTTCAATATTATTTTATCTTATGAATAATTTGTATCTGTAATAAAATGAGTAAAAAAGATCTATAAGAGTAGAATTAAGTGGTGCCAAGTAGTGTAAGAAGTAAAACCCATTTATCATATATGAACATTTCGGTCGTATAACTATTGTGTCTTTTTTGGGGACAGGCAAGTTTGTAATTATTAATTTAGATTTTAATCTAGACAAAAGTACTGTTGTATTTCTTGTACTACCATGGATTTAATTTTATCACTAGATCTTAAATGGATGAGAGCACTTCTGCCAATGTATTTTTATTTTTATAAATTCACGAATCTTTCTCGGTAGGAATCTGTCTGCAAAGATTTGTTGTCTTCAATTTGATTTAATGGTGAGGGTGATCCTGAATACGTTCACAAACTGCAAATTTTCCGAAGCGTCTGCTTAGCTCAGTGTTCATTCAAGCGGGTTGATCTTTTTGTTTGCTTTATGTAATACAGACATTCACAATCAAGTTTGTATCACATACGTACAACACTACACTGATTTTAAAAAATGATAGTGAAAAGTGTGTGATTGTATGAAGAAAAAAATTTTTCGGCTTTCGTAAGACGTCTTATGAAGTCCTGCTTCATAAGAAATCTTGCGTTCTAACCTTCTCCGTGACTCCTCTGACATCTACTATATTATGGCAGTTTTCACTTGGTCACTGTGACATAAGTGTGGGACCTAAAGCTTGTTCCCTTTCGAAATTTGTTTGGAGTGCTAGGGCTTGGTGGCTAGGTGTTCTAGGTCATATATTTTTGCTCTTAAAGGATGCGGTTGTGTTTTACTGTAAACATATCTGTTAGATTATACTCTTTGGACTTCTGTACAATTTGCCGAAGGGTATGTACGTGGTTTATGGTACTAAAGCCTTTTCGGAAACCGGCTTGTTCGGGAGGCTGGGAGTTGTCGAGTCTGCTTGCGAGACGATTCGTAATGACTCTCGAAAACAGCACGTAGACGCGGCTCAGAAGGGATATCGGTCTGCAGTTCTTCAAGAGGGCGTTGTCACCTTTTTTGAGGAACAAGACCACCGCACTTCTGCTCCACTCCTCCGGAGTAGTGCCACCATGGAGAACGGAATTAAAGAGCCTCTGAAGGACTTCAAGTACCGGTTTTCCACCCGCTTTTAGAAGCTCCGCTGTAGTTCCATCCTCGCCCGGGGACTTGCCGTTTTTAAGGTGCTGGAGAGACTGACGTCCGGGATATCATCGGAATAGTATCGGATAAGACTTGCTCCTGAATTGTAACTCACACTTGCGTGTGGCTCCAACGCTCCACTTTGCCTGGCATATGTGAACTATGAGAAAGCCTTTGATTCCGTCGAAATTTGGGCGGTGCTACAGTCTCTTCAGCGGTGCCAATTTGACTGTTGTTATATCGAAGTGCTGAAGTGTTTGTACAGTAGGGCTACGATGGCTATCCGAGTACAGAACCAGAGTACGAAACCTATCCAACTGCAGAGAGGTGTAAGACAGGGTGAAGCTATTTCCCCGAAACTCTTCACCGCTGCATGGGAAGACGTTTTAAAGAAAGATTTTTAAAGCTACTGGACTGGAAAGGATACAGTATTAACATCAATGGCGAGTACATCACTCACCTTCGATTTGCCGACGATATATTCCTTATGGCAGAATCGCTGGAGGACTTAAGCTCTATGCTCAATGACCTCAATAGTGCCTCCCAACGGATAGGTCTTAAGATGAACATGGACAAAACAAAGATCATATTTAATGTCCATGTCACACCTATGCCGGTAGTTGTTGGGAGCACTAAGCTCGAAGTTGTTGACGAGTACGTTTACCTGGGACAAATTGTTCGGCTAAGTAAGTCCAACGTCGACCGAGAGGTCAATCGACGGATTCAACTTGGCTGGGCAGCGTTCAGGAAATTACGACACATCTTCTCGTCAGGTATACCTCAAAACCTGAAAACTAAGTTGTAAAACGAGTGCGTGTTGTCAGTGATGACATACGGAACCGACACGTGGTCCTTCACTGCTGGCCGTATGAGGACGCTCAAAGTCGCTCAGCGAGCTATGGAGAGGGCTATGCTCGGAGTTTCTCTGCATGATAAACTGAGAAATGAGGATATCCGTAGTAGAACCAGAGTGACCGACATAGCCCAACGGATTAGTAAGCTGAAGTGGCAATGGGCCGGCCATATAGCTCGAAGAACCGACAACCGTTGGGGAAAAAAGGTTCTCGAGTGGCAGCCTCTTACCGGTAGGCGAAGTGTAGGGCGACACCCCACTAGATGGAGTGACGACCTGGTAAGACATGCAAGAAGTCGATGGATGCAGGTGGCTCAGGACCGTGCTTTGTGGCATACCTTGGGGGAGGCCTATGTTCAGCAGTGGACTTGTGAAGGGCTGTAGTGATGATGATGATGATGATGATATCTGTTAGTATGTTTATTACCTTGTGAATTATGTGAATTAAACATTTATTAGAAATCTAAATTAATAAAATATGTAAGCCACTACCACCACTGGGAATTAACTTGTGATTGCCAGCTCGCTAGTAGTGAAGCGTTTGACTGCGGTCTGCGGAGACGGCACAGGACGGACGGACAGGGTTGTACTTTTGAAGAATAAGAAGAAAATGAATTTTATTTATATTTTGTTTTAGAGTTAATGTTTATTAGAAATGGAGTTACTTCATCTGATGGAATAATTGTGAGTCTCATCTACTTGCTGCCTTGATCTTAGATTTACTGAAAAAGTAATAAATATTAAGTTTGTTTTTTAAATACTACAAAGAAACACTCCGACAAATTGAAACTGGGTGTTAATAGGATAACACAATGTGCCAAGACAAAATTAAATAGGTTACCCAAGATACATACCTAAACCAAATGCTAAACTGCGTCTACATGTTAATAAACATACATTTTGTATGAGACATTTAATCGTCCCAAAGAGTTGATGAAGTCTTTGTTTGCACAATGTTGTGATGAAAATCAGATTTCCTTTTTGACTGGTGCACCGGCACCATATTGTACTGTTCTTATTACATATATTATTTTGACTAAAAATTATATTATATTGTTATACTTTGTATTCTCAAGTAAGGATATGATGTGACTTTTAATACGAAATAAAATAAT
This sequence comes from Parnassius apollo, assembly GCA_907164705.1. Lineage (NCBI taxonomy): Eukaryota > Metazoa > Arthropoda > Insecta > Lepidoptera > Papilionidae > Parnassius > Parnassius apollo. Next base: position 356,424 of record CAJQZP010001314.1, read on the forward strand.
ATTAAATTAATTACGCGTTGCAAGAAAATTTTCAGTAAACTTACGAAAAGCACGTTTTGTTGTGTAAAATATTATTATAACTCCATGACGGTGAATAATTTAACCATTGTAAGCGAGTATTATAGTAAATAATACGTGTTTTATGGTGAATCCCAAAACCATTTCGAAACAAAATGTCTGTACAAACACAAACCGATTAGTTCTACAAATTACTTTATAATTACAAAATATACATGCCATAAAATACATATTTTCATTACATTATTTAAAATGTGTTCTTTATATAAAATTCATTTTTATAATACTATATAGACACACGAACTTATAGTCCACCTGAAGATAACATTGTGGTAAACCGCACTACACAAACGGGTCCGCTCGAACGGGGAAGGACAACGCTCTGACAACCAGCACAAAATAATAATTTCTTATATTTACGCGAACACTACACATTGAAATAATACTAGTTTTTACGGAATTTATGGCGTATATTTAACTTTTTCAACACCCGACGTTTCGAGAGCTTTACAGCACCCATGGTCACGGGGGGGACTGAGATGTTCAACGTCCAGATGTCATAGTTAACCGCGGTTACCATAGATTAAAATTTAACTTTTGTTCCGATCTACACAGTACGAACTTATGGTATCTTGAAGTCTTGCAGTTGTATGCTTGGGTTGGGATTTAATTTTATTAATTATAGGATCCATCTGCTTGGGATCCGTAAAAACTAATATTATTTCAGCACAAAATAACTAGTCGATATTTGTGAGGTTTTTAGGAGCTACCTACTTGTTATTAAAAACATATATCAGTTAACACAAAATCTATTAAATTTTTAATTCAGATAAAATATTTAGTTAATTTTATAAATTTACTAATATCTATACATCTATACATATAATAAAACAGTAACGAAAGAAAAACTGTACATTGAGTATTTTCGAGAAAAAATAAGTGGCTTTTGTTAGAAAAACGTAACTGATGACAAAAAATGACTTTTTAGAATTTTTGTATCTGTTTGTCTGTGTGTATGGTACGGCTTCACGCCAAAACTACTGGATAGATTGAATTGAAATTCAGCAAAAATGTTCTTTGTAAACCAAGGAAGGCTTTAGGCTACATATTATCACGCCGTATGTTATAGGAGGTAAGCAGCAATGATTTTAAAAGGTTTTTCTTCGTAATTGAATGCACAAAATGACAATGTACGAGGGTGGATTGAAAAGTACTCGGCCTAACACAGATCCATTCAATTCTAAAAATCAAATCTACCCACATTATTTAGTTCAGTTCAGACTAGTTCATTGTGTGAAGTTCGAAACGTGTGCGATAATTAGTTGTGATTTTATAAATTTATTAACAAAGTAATCGGACATAATTTCCGCGAATGGAGCAAATCGAGCAGCGTGCCGTCATTAAGTACCTCCATAAGAAGGGGCTATCATCAAAAGCCATCCATGATGACATGGTCAGTACATTAGGCGATTGTGTTCTGTCATATTCATCCGTCAAAAAATGGATAGCAGAATTTAAGCGTGGTAGAGAGAGTGTGAAAGATGAACCCCGCTCTGGAAGGCCTTCGACGTCAACTACTGACGAAAATATTAAAAAAGTACTTGATTTAATAATGGGAGACCGCAGATTAAAAATTAGAGAGATAGCCGAGATTATAGGCATTTCTTACGAACTAACTCAAAACATCATTGTCAACGAGTTGGGTTTTCACAAGGTGTCTGCGAGGTGGGTTCCGCGACTGCTTTCAGTTGAACAAAAAAGGACGCGATTGACTATTTCACGCGACTATTTGAGTTATTTGAAGCCGATGCAGATGATTTTTTGAATCGTTTTGTTACTATGGACGAAACATGGGTTCATTACTGTACACCGGAAACAAAACAACAATCAAAACAGTGGAGAAGACCTGGTTCACCACCCCCTAAAAAAGGCTAAGTCGATTTTATCGGCAAATAAGGTGATGGCTTCAGTATTCTGGGACTCGAAAGGTGTGATTACGATTGATTATCTTCAAAGTGTTCAGACTATAAACTCTGATTACTACTGCACCTTACTACGTCATTTACGAGAGGAAATAAAAGAAAAACGTCGAGGAATGCTCAGAAGAAAAGTCCTGTTTCATCAAGATAACGCCCGTGTTCACACGTCAGTACAGTCAATGGCTGAAATTCACAACTGTGGCTTTGAACTGTTACCGCATCCGCCGTATTCACCTGATCTGGCACCATCAGACTTCTTTCTGTTCCCTAACCTAAAAAAGCACTTGGGAGGTCAAAGATTTTCGACAAACGACGAGGTCAAAGCAGCTGTAGACGCATATTTTGACTCTAAGGAAGAATCATTTTTTTTCAACGGTCTAAATGCTTGGAAGGGGAGGTGGCAAAAGTGTATTGAACTTGATGGTGATTATGTAGAAAAATAAAAATATAACTGATTTAGTATGTGTTTATTTTCTTGGTTAGGCCGAGTACTTTTCAATCCACACTCGTATTAGTTAAAATAAAAATAAAAATTTAACTCTGGGGACATAATAATCACACTATTTTTATAAATGAGCTGGGCAGTAATATTATAAAATGCAAGGGAACAGCTGTTTAACAATATGTCAACGGGGAATTTAGCGGTAAGGTCAGGCGACCGTTTACCGCATTAAATGGTGCGAGTTTAAATCCCATAATATTGTTTTGAAAAATCGTAATTTTTGTTGAATTTTTGCGCTTTTTATGTGCATTAGGAAATCTGAGAACTTCACATGTCCTATCTAATTGTATGGAAAGTTTCACACCAATATTACTAAACAGATTGATTGGTGGTACAACAAGTGAAACTATCATGAAGTCAAGTCAAACTTTTAGTTCTAAGTTATATCTCACCAAGCACATTTGTTGCAGGTAATTGATTTTAAGTATGTAATTCTTAGTTTTGTTCTTTGCTGCTGTTACCATATTTTTTAATGCAAAAATAATGTACTCGTCTATTAAATTAACGACAATTTAGTTTTAATTCATAATTTAAATAATTCATTTGGGTAAATAATATGTAGTTTCCGTCTTCTAACTAGATGGCGTTGGCGTCGAGTTAGATCGCACTATGGTTTCGTTCCCAAAAAGTGATGTTGTAGGTGCCGATGGGCCACTCTTATCCATTATAAACGGGGGTTACCTTTGTTGTCTGTGTTGGTTGATGTGTTTAATTTTCCTGCGAATAATAATTATTTTTCTACTTACTAGCAATTCTTACGTACTTATTCGATTACTTTTCATTGTTTTGAATATCACTAGTATCGGATTAAGAAGGAATTTTAGCTATGCCTTTTAGAAAAAGATCAAATCTGTCTCGAAACTCAAGGGTTTCTAAGATGCGCAGGTTAGTTAGTAGTAGCAGTAGTTTCTCTCGAACCCACGCAAAGCATGAACAACGGCTAGGTGCTGACCGTGAGCGTAAAGCACTAAGTTTGTCCGCAGAAAATAGCACGCAGCGCCAATTACGACTAAAATTTAAACGAGTCCGCACTACTGCTTCTCGATCTCAGGAAAGTGTGGAATAACGAGAAATGCGTTTAAATATCGACCGGGATCGTCATTCTTTGTCTCGCGCATCCAAAACGGTTACACGGAGGGATCAGAGGTTGAGTCTTCAGAATATCCGCTCTGAGACTGCCCGATCACTTGAGAGCAGTCAGGAGCGTGAGATACGACTTGCGCGTGACCGAGAACGTGAGCAAAGCCAAGAGTACAGCTATAGTTTATAAAGAATTTTTTTAAAGTGATTTGCAATATTATTGTTAATTCAAATAACAATAATATTGCAAGTATAATTTCGTCAACAGCATACAGGCAACTGAACAGACAGATCTCCAAATGCATGCGGCGAGACTTACGCAACTTTAATACTTCTCGTATTAAAGAAGCGATCGAGCGAAACCAGGGCTCCAAAGTCTTTGCCAGAGATCTGTCTGCCAGAAAGAGCCAACTGTCAAAGCTGAAGACTGAGTGTGGCAACATCGTTTCCGGGACACCTGAGATTCTGAGTGAGATTGAGAGGTTCTATGGGCAGCTGTACACATCACTGTTGGAGCCACACTCAAGTGTGAGTAACGATCCAAGAGCAAGTCTTTTCCGACACTATTCCGATGATATCCCGGACGTCAGTCTGAGCGAGATTAGAATGGCTCTCCATCACCTTAAAAATGGCAAGGCCCCGGGCGAGGATGGAATTACAGCGGAGCTTCTGAAAGCGGGTGGAAAACCGGTACTTGAAGTCCTTCAGAAGCTCTTCAATTCCGTCCTCCATGGCGGTACTACTCCGGATGCGTGGAGCAGAAGCGCGGTGGTTTTGTTCTTTAAGAAAGGCGACAACGCTCTCTTAAAGAACTGCAGACCGATTTCCCTTCCGCCGCGTCTACATGCTATTTTCGAGAGTCATTACGAATCGTTTCGCACGCAGACTCGACGACTTCCGGCTTCCCGAACAAGCCGGTTTCCGTAAAGGCTTCAGTACCATAGACCACATACATACCCTGCGGCAGATTGTACAGAAGACCGAAGAGTACAATCTGCCACTTTGCCTGGCATATGTGGACTATGAGAAAGCCTTTGATTCTGTCGAAATTTGGACGGTGCTACAGTCCCTTCAGCGGTGCCAAGTTGACTGTCGGTATATCGAAGTGCTGAAGTGTTTGTACAGTAGGGCTACGATGGCTATCCGAGTACAGAACCAGAGTTCGAAACCTATCCAACTGCAGAGAGTTGTAAGACAGGGTGATATTATATCCCCGAAACTCTTCACCGCTGCGATGGAAGACGTTTTCAAGCTACTGGACTGGAAAGGATACGGTATTTACATCAATGGCGAGTACGTCACTCACCTTCAATTTGCCGACGATATAGTCCTTATGGCAGAATCGCTGGAGGACCTTAGCACTATGCTCAATAACCTCAATGGTGTCTCCCAACGCATAGGTCTTAAGATGAACATGGACAAAACAAAGATCATGTTTAATGTCCATGTCACACCTATGCGGGTAGTTGTTGGGAGCACTATGCTCGAAGTTGTTGACGAGTACGTTTACCTGGGACAAATAGTCCGACTAGGTAAGTCCAACTTCGACCGAGAGGTCAATCGACGGATTCAACTCGGCTGGGCAGCGTTCGAGAAATTACGACACATCTTCTCGTCAGGTATACCTCAATCTCTGAAAACTAAAGTGTATAACCAGTGCGTGTTGCCAGTGATGACTTACGGATCTGAGACGTGGTCCTTCACTGCTGGCCGTATGAGGACGCTCAAGGTCGCTCAGCGAGCTATGCTCGGAGTTTCTCTGCGTGATATAGATATGGCTCAGATATGGCTCAGAAATGAGGATATCCGCAGTAAAACCAGAGTGACCAACATAGCCCAGCGGATTAGTAAGCTGAAGTGGCAATGGGCCGGCCATATAGCTCGAAGAACCGATAACCGATGGGGAAGAAAGGTTCTCGAGTGGCAGCCTCGTACCGGTAGGCGTAGTGTAGGGTGACCCCCCACTAGATGGAGTGACGACCTGGTAAGACATGCAGGAAGTCGATGGATGCAGGTGGCTCAGGACCGTGCTTTGTGGCGTTACTTGGGGGAGGCCTATGTTCAGCAGTGGACTTGTGAAGGGCTGTAATGATGATGATGATGATGATGTTAATTCAGTGTACTCTTGAGATCCGGTGCATTCTGCACCGGATCGGTGAAATATACGGGATGAAAAGTTTTTGTTGTATAGGTGTTAAGTATAGGCTATAATTTATTTTGGAAAATGGAACACCTGATGCAGAACCGCAACAGACCAGCTAAATTATGAGATATAAAAATGGAGCCATAGCAAAAAATATTCCACGTGAAGAGTATTTTCTGCTGTGAGAATAAATTTGAATATCTGGAACACCTGTTGTGGAATTCCAAAGCCCAGCGATCTCTGTCTGATTGGCATTTTCTGTTGATTTACAAAAGTGAAAGATCTGGAACGTCTCGAATCGTCTCGCGCATCACGTTGTTTTCCCGTCCCCGGGCTCTTAGAATTCGACATCAGACGTTTCAGATCTTCGATTTTGACAACCCTGTTGTCGCTGGCATAAGCAACATCATCCGCGTACGAAGTCGCGGATGATGTTGAAAATTTTACAAAATCGTGTTTGACATAGTATTTAACATTAATCCTCAACTTTACCATATATTTATTTCAAAATTAATGCTGCAATATTTTCGGCTTAACGTAGGATCTTGCTAAGCTATTTGAGGTAGTATTTTTATTATTTCCTCTTAATGCTGCTCCGTTTAGCCCTGTGTTTGCCCTTATTACTGGTTATGAGGCATTTGATAATAGTGCTCAGGGGTGTCCACGTTTCTACATTTTGATTCTTTATCGAGGATTGATAAAGATTTCTACGGGCCTCAGCACTACTATCAGGTGGACTGTATGCTCCTTTGTTAACCTTATTAAATAAAAATGTGGCTACTGTAGCATATGACCTTCTGCAACCAACCAACTTGAAAGAAAGAGGGACACAGATATGTTACCACAACAAAGATCTAAGATGAAGTGTAGTGTAGGAAACTCACAGAAATGGGTTCACTACTGCCGTAGTAAGACTACTACTCATAGAATACCATAATACACGATGTATTATAGTATTCTATACTACTACTCGTAATTGGCAAAATAACCCCATTCATTATTATCATCATTACAGCCCTTCACAAGTCCACTGCTGAACATAGGCCTCCCCCAAGGTATGCCACAAAGCACGGTCCTGAGCCACCTGCATCCATCGACTTCCTGCATGTCTTACCAGGTCGTCACTCCATCTAGTGGGGGGTCGCCCTACACTTCGCCTACCGGTACGAGGCTGCCACTCGAGAACCCTTCTTCCCCAACGGTTGTCGGTTCTTCGAGCTATATGGCCGGCCCATTGCCATTTCAGCTTACTAATCCGTTGGGCTATGTCGGTCACTTAAGTTCTACCGCGGATATCCTCATTTCTAAGTTTATTACGCAGATAACTATAATCATATACTAACATTGTCTTCTAGTAAATATTTTATCGTATTTCACATATTTAAGTAACAATCTATGGCTCGCGCTGCTGGATCCTCTTCCCTTTTCCGTTAGCGTTTAAGGCTAGACGGAACCCACCGCGATACCTTCTTTTTTGTCTAATATACTCGATTTTTAAAGCAAAATTTTTTACCGCACAACTCTCAGGTTTTTTTTCTGGCGGAATTAGTATTCAGTAAATTTAGAGCACGTTTTCGGAGCGTATGCATTTATAAAGGTAGCGATTGATTTCTCTTTTGTGAGTATAATAAGTACAATATGTGTATGTATATGAAAAAATTTCAGACATTAAACATTAAAAATCTTCCCAGGCAGATGTTTTTCCGAACTAGTGGTAGAATTACATGTGATCTAAATTGAATAAAAATTATACTATTCTATTCTATATTTTAATATTCTAGATATACTTAAACTTATTTCTATTTATAAACTATATAAAAGGAACAGATATATTATAAAAAGTATTTATTTTATATCAATATTAATACGAATAATAATAATTACTTTATTCATAAATATTTTGTTATAAGAAAGATGTGGATAAACCATTATATTTATTTAATAATAACAAAAAATGAACAGAACGGAAATAAATGTATTAATAATTTCCACTTAAACGTCACGTCCCGGTTACAGGCATGAATTTTTTTAAATTTCAGTGAAATTATTCTATTAATTAATTTTTCAATTTATTTCACGTATAACACATATAAAAGTTTATATTTGTACTTGCTAAACGCTAAAGTTCGAAAGGATAATTTAACTCGGCTAAACTAAATTTTATCAAGCACGTCTAACTTCTCGCTTGTTCGAAAGTTGCGCCGATATAAAGACAAGTGTCCTTAATTACTATCTCATTGCAGCGGTACGACTAGTTTATATACGTTTATAATATGATCTATATACATTCTAAATCTAGTTATCTTTTATTAACCGACTTAAAAAAGGAGGAGATTTTCAATTCGATTGTTTTTTTTGTGCGTATATTACGCGATATCTTTGTCAATTGGGAAGATTATATTCTCATGAAGTAGGCTACTTCTGAGGTTTCTCATATAATTTTTTTATAGGATAGGGTGACAAACGAGCACACAGTCCATCTGATGGTAAGTGGTTGCTGTGGCCCATAGACATCTACATCTATCCTGGTATTCTGTGAGAGCATGCTCCTTTCCCGGTCGAGCCAAACCATTCGTGCTACGACTATATTACAAATATAACTGTAGCGTGGCTCTACCACGTAATTAATTTTTTTTCACCTTCAGAGGTTGCAAAATTTAAATACGAAATTGAGATTGCGATAATTGTGATGACTAAGTCAACTCAAAAAAGGAAAAAAACTATATAGAAAAAGTCAATTTTATGACGGAGTGAATAATCTAAGCGGATATTACATATGACACGTGTAATTTATCATCTTCCACATAATCTTGTATATAATCCAATCCTCAATAACAGCCCCTGTCTTGAGTTTTCCCTGATTTGACGTAATCCGCCACACATCAATTGAATATTTGAGATACAACGTTTTCCTGCATCATTAAGAGCATAAAGTAAAGTTACAGCCTATATACGTAATTTCTGAGAGGGTTTTAGGACAAGGAAGTGTCCGCCATGCTGTTTTCCTTCACCGCCAAGCACGTGGTAAATCAGCACTTAAAATTGCAATTAACAATTTCATGGGTGCCGGCGGGGATCTAGTCCGGATTACTCGCGTTCTGTTATATTTACAGCGAGCGTTAACCATCTGAGCTACCACGGCTATTAAGAGCATGATAATGAAGAAATGAATAAAATGATAATAAATCACATCATTTAAATTTAAAGTTACAATTTCCTTAATGCAATGACTTTAGATATTTATACTCAGGTTGCTCATGTTCAAGGCAAACGTTCTATACCTGAACTATCAAGACTCTATTGCATAAGCAATTATTATTCAATTTTCTCTATTTTAAATGGTATCTAATATTAAAAAAAAACCTTCAAATGAAATGAAATGGTTACAAAATAAAATATTTCACGGCAAATGATTTATTTTAATAAGATAATTTTCAATCACGGCATAAAACTTAAGATAAAACTATAATTTTATAGCAAATAAATGTAACAATCCTTATTATTATACTAAGGTTTAGTGTAATAAATCAAAATAATATTTTCTTTCCAGAGTAAACATGCTTTGTAGTAGCGCGCCATCTATTACATTCTTTAGCTAAAATAATTTTATCGAACAAAAATTTATTGACTCCCAAGATAGTAAGTAAGATAATCGCTAGATAGCCTGAAGTTAAATAAAATCGTGGATTGTTATGAATGGATTGGATATGATAGTTTTATTCAATATGGTTAATTAGTAAATTTATTAATTTTTAAATAAATAAATTAAGTTAAGTAATAAATAAATTAAATAAATATGTAATATTTTTATATTGTTTGTTTTGAAAGTTTACACATACATTAGTATTTTTAAAACGAGTTATTCCGTTCATACACCTTAAGAAATCTACCCTAGGGTGGATACTCGGAATCGCGTATTCGTTTTATCCATCCCAGATGGGGTGGATAATCGGAATTCGTATATTATTTTACTTCTGATTTCCCCCCTCGGCTGTGTACCTACAGTCGTTTATGAAAACGTGATAGAAACTTGCTCTTGTTTTAAGGTCAAAACTGAAAATCTTGTGTAATTGAACATTAAAAATTTAAGATTCGAACGATATTATAGAGATATCCTATGACGAAAGAAATGTTTTACTCCAATTAATTTCAATTATATTTTCTTGAAGTAGGTATTTAAATTAAATAAATATATTTTAATTATATAAACACAGTATTGGGAATAGTACGGTACTTACAAATATTAAAATGTATTTTATTTCGAGATGAATTTATACAGGATTACGACTTAATAATGAAATTAGTGTTGGTCATTTCCTAGACATATCGCACAATTTATAAATTACTTATTATGAATTAAAACAGGGAAGTTTGATTTGGTTTAAATGCAATACGGAATATGACTTTTCTTATTATGTTAAAATATTAATATATATTCTGTTGAACTGTACTTGGGGTGGAAAGTCGGAACAACAATCAAAAAGTGAATAACCCTTTAAAACCAACAACCTTAAAGCTCCGCAAAAGGATACATAAATAATAGGAAACACTGTATTTACAAAAAAAAAAAACCAGCAGTGTCATTAACATTACTAATATTCATTTTAACTACTCCCGGTAAGCTGAAAATGCTTGTGGTTCTGTGGTTTACGACAATAGTCGAATGGTGTATGAAAGAGTAACATGTTTTTTTTTATCAATAAATGGAAATGTTATTTGATATTCACTTACTAAGCGATCGTCAATTATTTCTTTCAAGCAGAATTTGTAAGAAATACAATTTGTATTTCTGAGAATCTGAAGGAAAGCCAATTAATTCTTGTAAACTCACAAAAGATCACACAAAATATTTTTTTTAAATATTGCAGAATAATATTTATATGAAATTCTAAAATGAGGACTGGAATGGAGCAGGCTACACCTAATAAAATGATATTTGAAAACGAGTATCACAGTCTGTATTAAAGGAATTTTCAAAAGAATCGTAAGTATAATAATAGCTTACAAAACGACTGCTGCTTCCCAGTTCGGCTGAATGTTTTTGTTATGGAATATACACGTATATTTTTTACTATACATAAATACATTAAAACGTGAGATTTTCTTGTGAGAAACATGTTATGTGATAATGTAACATAAATTTAGCGATAATGGTTTATTACAGTGAATAAGCCAGGCGGACGTTGTTCTGCCTTTTCCGGCCATTTTTGGACTTGTTTGGACAAAGTGTAAATATAATTATAATTAATTTATTAACAACTTGTACACGGCGTCAACTATCACGTCCAGATTTTGTAATTTTCATTTTGGCACTATATAAACATTAAAACAGAAACATAAACGTTGTTATTCAATATAGATTATAAATAATACTTATTGAAGTCACTATTTTATTTAAACACTGGTTCGTGAAAACCTCTGTCATGGGAAGAACCAGCAAGAAATCCAGCGGAACTTTTATTGAAAATAAAACAACTAACAATATGTTACACCAGTTAAGAACACAAAAAAAAAAATTAGAAATAGCTGGGTAGCGATCACCTCACTCCCAGAGATTATTCATCATTATCATCATCATCATTACAGCCCTTCAGCAAGTCTTCTGCTGAACGCGTATAGCGAACAGGGGTTATTTTCATCCATAAATTCTTTTTATACAAACGTTTTGTTAATAACCCTTTAACAAACTTTGTTTAATAACGTTTTCGAACTTTGAGGAGGTCGAATTTTGTATAATTAGTGGGGTTTTGTTGTAAAAGCGTATACATCGCCCCAAGAATAAATTTCTGACTCGGTGAAATCGAATAACTGGTAATACTAGTTTGTGTAAATTACGAATTTATGTGATTTTGGTCCAATTTATTAATTTCTTGCCCACAGCGCCACCTGTTGGATCCTAGCATAGCTATATCCAACATCAGAATAAACAAGCGTCTATGAAATACAAATATAAAACAACGTCTATAATAAACCACCGTCTCGACAAATCAAATATATTGTGTGAGTATGACCTCAATCGGTCAAGTCGTACAAAATTCTCATGATCACAAATAGATGATAAGATAAATATATATTACACGAATGAACAGGTTTGTGTACGTGATACAATCTCAAACCTTTCCAAACAACAAAGCTTTCCTTAGGATCAATATAATAGCAAGTAAGAAACATATTAGTACGCTAAAGTGAAATTGGGATCATATATTTATTAAAATACTATAGCCTATCAAAAGACTCTTGCTGAAAATAGACCTAACCAGATCGCTGATGATGGAATATTCTGTCATAATTTTTGGTTTTTGACTGACAATAATTGATCTTATTTGTTTGGTAGAAATCGCTTTCAAATCTATAAGACTGTCAATTTTAAATAATTGCAGAATTTATAATGTTTCTTTCTTTGTTGTTTTTTCGTAGTATAAGAATGGCAAGCGAGCACTCTGTCCACCTGATGGTAAGAGGCTGCTGTGGCCTATTGATATCTAAACCTACCCTCGTTTGTGAATCAATGCGTTGTCAGCCGTGAGGACTAAGATGGAATACATCTTTTTCAGTAATAAGGTTCTCCGGATCTCTACACTCACCAAACGAAACACAAGCATTAATCTACTATTTTATGGTGGTATTCTGTGAGAGCGTGGTACGTCCCAGGTCGAGCCGACCCATTCGTACTACAACTATACAATTAATAAAGTTGCAGCATTTCAGCTCTATCACGTTTTATAACAATGTAAAAATTGATTTAAAATAAAATGAAATGACAAAGAAACTTTTCACCTGATGGTAAGTGGTGGTGAAGTGGTACTGCAGTCCAAGGACACATGCAACCAACTTCAAACAAAGAAGGCTACAGATGAGCCCCGCCGGAAGGCCTCATAGCCTGTTATTATGCTGGCTATGATGCACAGGCTATACAGATCCTATGCATCTGAACACAGCAGCACAAGCACTGCTATTTGGCGGCAGGAATAGATAAGAGGGTATTTTTTATAGTATAAGGGTGACAAACGGTAACACAATCCACCTGATAGTAAGTGATTGCTGTGGCCCATAGACACCTACATCTATCTTTGATTACAAATCAAAATACAGACACGTCATTACCTCTGAGGACTAAGATAGAATGCCTCATTACCAGTAAAAAGGGCCTCCGGTTCTCTAGACACACCATACGAAACACAGCGGCGTTTAGCTGCTATTTTATGCTGGTATTCTGTGAGAGCGTGGTCCTTCCCCGGTCGATCCGACCCATTCGTGCTACAACTATACTACTGTTGCGCGCCGTAATTAATGTCTGATACATGGTACTAGCACCATCCAGTATCGAGTAGCAGAACTAATCCTTCTAGAATATTCCATACTAGAACATTCTACACCTAGCCGGTCGAGATAGGTATGTACTCGAACATTCTAGATGTTTTAGTGGAAAAGGCCCTATATATGGCTAGTAAGGACCACGACCGAGTTAGTATTGAATTGGCAAAACAAGCAAATACTTCGTGAACTAAAGTGTTTTATTATTAGTGTGTTTTAAGTTATAATTGATGTTCGGTAATTAAAGTGTCAGTTTTGGTAATTGTACCGTAATTTTTGTTGTCACGAACCCTAAGATCGTAACACTACTAATATAACAGCAGGTAATAACGAGTGATTGAATTGTCATGTTGATAAAACAATTGTTTTAAGATATAATTTCCCTGAAATACGATACTTAACTATTACGATGTTAGGAAGACATTTTACATAGAAAATTAACTTTAGTGTGCAATATTGAAAATGAATTCCCTAAATCTCGAACAAATTTTACAGAACAGAACAGCTAGCTATGTATAAAATTTGACAACCAAAAGCGATAATGTTTACTGCAATTTGAATTTGCATAATTAACTATAATCCTATCGATGTTTTGCTGCGCTTGGAACATGAGCGTTTCAAACGTTCGCGTTTTAAAATTACCTGTATCTTTTGTATTAATTTTCGACACGAGACTAAGTTTTGTAAGCAATATACATTATTATACAATATTCATATTAACATTAATAATTATTATACATTAATTTATTATCAATAATGAATATTAATGTCTTCTCATTATTATCCAATTTTGATACGTGAATGAAAAGTTTGTATTCCTTTTTAAGGATATTGCACACACGAAGTAGTATATGAAATAATTGCTTACAGATTGACTGAATAAGCTGTGAATGTTGTGTGATTTCTAAAGTACCTTTTTAATATTCCGTGAATGTCAAGGAAAAAAAGCGCTTGTTTTATATTTTCTATATATTAGATATCTGTGTTTGATATCTACTAATGCGCAGTTCCTGCCCCTTTGGTCTAGTGGTTGTAGTAGTGCGACTGATAATCATGAGGTCTCGAGACCGAATCACGGGTCGGGCCAAAAAATCAGTTTATTTAGTTTTTCCGCCAAGAAATTCTCAGAAGCTGCCCGAGTCAGTAAGTTGGCGGTATCTCAACCTCGTGCCTCGGAAAGCAAGTAAAGCCGTTGGTCCTGCGCCTGATCTCTCTCCGGTAATGTCGTGAGGTGAGGGTGAGAAGGATTGAGCATACACTTGGACACTATAATCCTGTCCCACGCCGTTGGCTAGTCTTCGTTGAGGGTGGCTGCCGAAGCATTTATATAATAAGAGTTAAAAGTAAAACACACTTTGTTTCTTATACGCACTTGAATAATAAATGAATAACGGCCGAATTCCAACCACTGGACGATCACAAGTAAATCCTAATAATAACTTAGAATTTAACTTCAATTTTACTACTTACGGCCGCTGAAGTTATCGGTATGGCTTATTTCCAGCATTGAAATTCATTTAGCAAATGTGTTTTAATGTGTCTCTAACTTATTCTCATGTGTCTCATATGTGTGTCTTGGTCTCATATGTGTGTGTAAAAATAGCACATTGATCATTAAAGGCGTTTGTTGTTGCTGATTATTAATTCAGCAACGTAGATGGTTTCGTTTGTTTGAGATTCAGGAAAGCTAGCGACTTCGTTCGCATGAAGCCGAGTATGTTGGTAATTTAATCGTTTTGAAGCTTTAATACTTTGGGCCTAATAATTGTTTTGATATACTACACCATTGTTCTAACTCGAAATAATTGTTTAATGATACCAACCAATGAAATTGTTAAATGTAATTTTAAATGCTAATTTACCACGTCTTGAGGAATGTCCATCGTGAGGAAATCTGCATGTCTGAGAAATACATATTTCGAAGACGTGAGGTTCTCCGTGAAGTTTGAAGACATGTAGGGCAGGGCGGCGGACATTTTCTTGCATTGAAACACTCTCAGAGATAAGAGGAAGCCTATGCCCAGCAGTGGGACGTATATGCGCTGTAACTTTTAACTTTTTAATCATTATAAGTATAAAACCACAGCTGTATTAATGACTCCAACACCGATATTTCGAATGTAGAATTGTGGTTCACCGTCTAGTGGTGGTGTAAAAAATCCACTAATAGCCGATTTTTAGTGCCACTAAAAATCGTGGTTCTGAAGGCTATAGTTACATATAAGTATTTGTTTAGGGTATCTATTTCAATAACGTAACACAGTTTTTGCTCTTCTATTTTTTCGCACTCGTTGTTTCGATTGTGTTTTGTCCGATTGTGGATGCTCTGTTTATAAGATATTAGTTTAATATTTATGAACCCGATTAGTATTGATTTTGAGCTCTAAAATATACAAAAAATATCAAACAACTTACTCCGTGATATAGTGCTAAGAAAGCTGGATGTGTTTCATCTGAAAACAGCTGTACTTAGCTTTTGGGTGACAAAAATATCTCTCTTGTCTTCAACGGCAGCGACCAGTCGCGGGTACAGTTCCTTTATAAAACGATTCATAATTGGACCCACGAACGAATATGAACGAATAATCTCTAAAGCAATGAAATTGCAAATTCTTCAGAGAACTCAAATTTGAATATAGACTCCGTTCCACTTTCAATACTGCCCTCTCTATGTAAGGTATCCCTGAGATGAGTGGCCTCGACTCTTAAGGGACTAAAGGCATAATATTACACAAGATTTTCAAAATGAAGGAATGTTTTTACATACAAGAGCCTTTCAGATGACATTTTTTACGGAATCGTGACACGAAAACACACCAGCTCATTTTTTTATATCATGAAACTTCGTGAAGCCCAAATTCGTTAACACCACTACTGCAAGGATCATAAACAACTAACTTACTGACTTTAACATTAACTTATGTCCACGTTTTTGCTGACATTGTAATCTACATAGATAAATAAAATTAAAGTGTGTGTGTTTCTAACGTACAAATAACAGCTTTTTACTAAAATATGCATATGAAAGTGTATACGGTACTTATAACAAAAAACAATTTTTAAAATTTTGTCTGTCTGTCTGTCAAATAGACTGACACTGTTCCGGCCAATCTCCAAAATGGTTGGAGCAATTTTGACGGGACCTTCACCGGCAGATCATCATCATCATCATCATTACAGCCCTTCACAAGTCCACTGCTGTGCATAGGCCTCCCCTAAGGAATGCCACAAAGCACGGTCCTGAGCCACCTGCATCCATCGACTTCCTGCATGTCTTACCAGGTCATCACTCCATCTAGTGGGGGGTCACTCTGCATTACGAATACCGATTACGTTTATCGATTGTCGGTTCTCTGAGCTATATGACCAGCCCATTGCCACTTCAGCTTACTAGTCCGATAGGCACTGGTAGATAGCTGATACTATTACGAGTAAATTAAGAACTTTTCTTTTTCAGAAAAAAAAATAGGGTCCGCGCATAAAAAATCCTATGAAATCCAATCGTTATAATTCCACATGGACGAAGTCACAGGAAACAGCTAGTGTTTGACTAAATTTTTACGCTTTCTAACCGTATAGTGTTGGTGTTAGAATATCCACTACCCTATGTCATCTCGCGGGTGTCGTAAAAGGCGACAGAGGGAAACTTAATCCAGGATATTCATTTATATGGCTGATAGCTGAATTAAAGAACAATTACGGCTGTAATCCCGCTTGCCAAGGGTGGCAACCGTGGCCAATATGCCCCGTAAGAGGGACGGTTATCTTTAGCTGTGGACTTCTGATGGGCTCTAATGGTAATAGTTTACTTTCGCCGCGGATCGTATTAGATAGTAAAATATATAATGATAGTAGAGACAAGGAAAAAAATTCAAAAAAAGAACGCTGATCTCTTCTCTACTGATACTTTTCTCGAAGCAGTTCAGGCCATTTTCGACCCCTTTATAACTTCATTGTGAATAAAACTAGGAAGCTAAATTTTCAGAAACAAAACATACATTATATAAACATGGTATATTTCAAATTTCATTCAATTTGATCAGAAAAACCTGACCTCATCTGACCGACCGATCATCAAAACTCTAAGGCAACTTCTAGCAGACATAAAAGCTTCAAATTTAGAATGAAATTAGTTTTTAGTGTATAAATTAAGAAAAAACTAAAACATTTTTCAATTTTGGTCCAGTTTTCTAGATAAACCAACTGCATAAATAACTCTGTAATCCCATACAAATATATAAGATTACAATGTTACATTTGCAGTGAATAAATCAGTGCAACTGTAGGTGTAGATAAGTGCGTTGATGGTATTCAAGAAGTAGAAGGTTACTATAAGATGTTGTTAGGTTAGCTAATTACATAATAACTTAAGCGGAAGGAACCTTAAGTAGGGACTAATAAATTAACCGACTTGGTATTACATGGATCTCACAACTTTTTACAGTAGAAAAACCGAGTTGCGAGACTTGGTTTTTTTACAAGTTATGTTGTTGATGGCATTTTTTTTGCCCAAGCTGTTATATTGTTAACACAAAAGAAACAAGCATAACAAACTCTATTTCTTTCATTTAAAAGAAACAAAATGGCTTCAGTTTCTCTGTGAATAAAATTTGGCTCGGGCATGTTTAATATCACAGTGAGTCACATTTGACTTGGCACTACATTTAAAGTCGAAGCGCTTCAGATTAGCGTTCCAAATCTACAACAGTCGAGCAAATTGTGTTCACGTTTACACTGCTAGTGATAGCTTGTATGTTTTAACTTACAAATAGCTTTATTTTACTGTACAATCAAAATTCTGCTCGGGAAATACCATGGCATCAAAACTTTCCGAATAGTTTGTTTGAAATAATAAAGGACGTTTTTCATTAAAATTTGTTAGATTAAAATTATATAACATATTAAACATACATTAACTCTCATGCCTATCAAACAGAAGGGTTAGTATATTATATAATAATGAATGGGGGTTGACATAGCAACCGCCTACCAAGCGGCCAACTTAGAGCATAGATTATATCTTAAGCGGGCCCCTCATGATGCAATATATAGAGGAGGCCTACGATAAATTGTGAGCTTTTGAAAGATTGTGATAAGTGAATACGTGATTATTTATAACAATGCTAAGAGTAAAAATAAAAACTGTTTTTTCTATAGGACAATCGCAATCAGCGCATCTTTAGAAAAGTCTGCAATCAATATTAAACAGAATGTAACCAAGGCTAGCTAGGCTCTACGGAAAACTAAATTAGATTTAGTGCCTGTTTTTTTCTTCTGCTAATTAAACCTGAACAATATAGGTAGATGGATTGTTTTCTTTTTAAATAAGTTTAGCTGGTGGTTGACTACGACTTAATACAGTATGGTCATAATTTTTGTATAGAATACGGGTGCCAAACGAGCACACAGTCCACTTGATGGTAAGCGGATGCTGTGGCCCATTTATCCTCAACCAAGGAACAAAATTCAAATGCGTTGTCACCCCTGAAGACTAAGATGGAATGCCTTGATTCCAGTAAAAAGGGTCTCCGGTTCTCTACACTCACCATACGAAACACAGCAGCATTAAGCTGCTATTTCATGCTATTATTCTGTGAGAGCGTAGTCCTGCCTCGGTCGAGCCGACCAATTCGTGCTACAACTATAATATAGCTGCAGCGTAGCTCTACCACGTAAATGAAAATATTATCACTGAGTGGGCACTCGTTTTCTGTATTGATCTTTCTATCACAGGGAAATCCTTTCATGTATGAATACCTTAGGTTATGTTGGACTCCTACCGGCAAAAACCGCGCTAGTCACCGTCGGCGTGTACAAGATGCCTGCGATCTCCGTACATAACGCAACCCTTTTTCTCGCTTTGCCTTTTTGAGAGTACGTCCGCCCGGAAGCACGTAGGGCAGCAAATACTGCCCAACATGCTGCCCTACTTGCTGCCCCCTGCACTCTTGTAGTGCTATCAGGATATCTTGAGTTCATTTCCGAGTCATGTCACTCGGGATTACTAAGCGTTCAAATTTACCACCGTTAACGCGCACAACATTATATACTCAACATGATAGTTTTTTTATATAAACATATAAATTTTTATATAGATTGCAATAAGTTTCATGACTTTAAGGACAATATTTATTATCGAGCTCCAATTTTAAATATAATCTATTTAGGCAACTTGCCAAGATGAGCGACCTGCATATTTAGTTAAATGAAGTTTTATTTTACTGGAACCAACTAGCTGTATGTATGTGTATGTGTATTTTATGTATACGGTATTTCGATGTATCGAAACTATAGAGGGATTTGAATATGTTTCTGGATTGCATGGCTGTTGACAATGGGCTGGTCTCTTCTGTCGCAGAAATGACAACCATTGAAGTAGAGGTGTCATGGAGTAAGACCAGGATTAGGTAAACATATTGCAGGGTGAGTATGGATAGTGTCTTTAATTTACGTGAGAAAATACCATACCCGTCTTGCGAGGTTAAGAACGGGTTATGTCGAAATCGTATCAAACTAAAACTCCGTCGTGTTCCATTTTCACCGCATATTGGCAGGGTCACGGCAACGCTTTCGCACCCATCCGCCTGACATGCACCGGCTGTCCCATGGCAGCCCCTCCTTGGGGAGGCTTCTTATCCTCTTTTTATTCTCAGGTAAGGCGCACAAGGAACACAAGACGCGTCCAAATGCGTAACGGCCCCCCTCGAGTTCGATTTGTGGAGGCAATGGGGCCGGGAAAATCGAGCACTCGGAAGCACTAGCTTTCCTGACCTCAGCGCATCTGGTCACTGGCTCTGTCGCTAACCAAGTTTCGGCTGCAGAGTAGGAGAGCTGCACCTCGCCATATCGATACTCCATTTCCAACAGCTTTAGGGGAAGAGGAAATCCCTTGCCACAGGCCACCAAAACACATTCAAAGTAGCCTCGCCAAGGTCACTTGGAGTAGCCACCTTGGGCCGGTGCTATATATCGGACCAGCCAATTGGGTTCATCTTTATTCACCGCGGGTAACCAAGCGACGGCTACTAAGCCCCTCCCCACGACAAGGCGGGAACCCGTTCGGAACGACGGGGTGGGGGGATAGAGTGTAGTAGTAATTATAATGTAGTAGCAGTATGTGTAATATAGATGAGTGAATTCACAACCGAGCTACGTGGTGCGCTGTGACAGTGGCTTATATTTAGAGATTGCTGCAGCATAATGACAATTGCCAAAGCGGGAGAAACAAAAAAAAAAAAAACAAAAAAAAAAAAAAAAAAAGGGTGGAAGGAAGGCCCCAATGATGATGTTAATTGTAAAGTACCTAAACACATAAAATATTATATTTAATATTTATTACACAATATTTATTCAGCAATTATGCATAAGCGCGGGAACGGACGACGTTTTCACAGAATACCAGCGTAAAATAAAAGCTTTATACTGCTGTGTGGTATAATGGTAGGTGTAAAGAACCCGAGACCCTTTCTGCTGGAAACTAGACGTTCTGTTATAGTAGTTCTCAGCGGTGATAATGAATCTGCATTTTGATTTTTAAGCAAGGATAGATGTAGCTATGTCTATGGGTCACAGCAACCATTTACTGTGTGCTCGTCACCCTTATTTTACAAAAACACTCCACTCAACCACATCAACATTTTGTCGCTGCGACTTGTGTAGTTGTGGTACGTAGGGGTTGATCCTAAAAATAAATCATTCGTATTTGGAAAGGGCTTTAAAATGGGGAAAATGGCGTTCGTAATTGCAATAAAAGTATTCAAATTTGATACAAGATTGTAAAACTAAAAGGGTTACATTCCATTTACATTCCGCTGTTATTCGAGGAAAATTCTCTCTCATTAGTTATTTATTTAGATATTGTTGGCCCATTGAATTTAGTTATTCGTCAGGCTTTGTTTTTTTTTCATACTCCAAGCAACTGGTTTTTTATATCACAAAATTTTGTAATCTAACACACACACTTTAACTACTTTGCTCTCAAATTAACTCAATAACATCGAAAGCTTTCGTTACTTCTTAATGTCATTCAATTAGTTGATGTTCGTCAGCCGGTCATAGTTTATTGCTTATTATAGACGGTAAAACTTGTGGAGAGAACTGCTCTTAAAAGAAAAATTGGTGATCGCAGAGCCAGACATCTCGGAATTTTGATGTTTTTCCCTGTCAGCGGTCGGTATTTTAAGTCTGGTGTATTTTATGTACAAGGTTTAGTGTTTTTATAGAATAAGGGTGACAAACGAGCACATAGTCTACCTGATGGTAAATGGATACTGTGGCCCATAGACATGTACATTCATCCTCGATTAAGAATCAAAATGTAGATGCGTTGTCATCCCCGAGGACTAAGATAGAATGGCTCGTTTCCAGTAAAGCAGAGTCCAGATCTCTACGCTGACCATATGAAACACAACAGTATAAAGCTTTTATTCTACGCTGATATTCTGTGAGAGCGTGGTCCTTCCCCGGTCAAGCCGACATATTCGTGTTACAACCATAATATAGCAGCAGCGTGGCTTTGCCAGAAAAAAACGTTTGCCGTCTTCTGATAAAAACTATAAGATCTTTCGGACATTTCCTAAGCCTCCCGACACGCACGGGACGAAATAGGGTAATACATTCCAGTACAACGACATCTTACGCCACATAAACTAAAATTATATGACATAAAACTATTAGTGTATGAGTGAATGAGCAGCGTCATTATTGAACCAAAAGCTAATTCAATTTAACCGCTAGGACTAATTATAATGCACTGACATTTATTTAAAACGAATTTAGAGCAGGTTAATTAACAATGAAAGCTTAATATATTAACACGTTTTTGACACGAAGAACTTATGTTTTTTAATTTGCTTTTTTTAATATTCTATGCTGGTACTCGATTACTACCCCACGTGGTGATACAGCTAATTATACAGCCCGTGTAGCGGCAGGTAAGAATATACAATATCCCACATCTACCCGTGCGTGTCGTAAGAGGAGATAGAGAAAATTGAGGGCAAAAGCATCATTCTGATAACAGCGAAAAACAATAAAAACTGCGTTTGCCATCCCGCTCACTAAGCGTGGCAACAATGGCAATATACCCCCATGAGTAACGTGCTGGGAGAGAATGCCTAATGACATTAAGTCAGCCCCTCTGTAATCCTTTTATTAAGGTGTAATAAAGTGTAAATAAATAAATATTTGTTCCGTTGCTCATGGTATGGCTTTGCCAATACACCAAGGTATGATTATTGATAAAGAATTAAAGTGGTAAAAGAACACGTTTGTAATATATGTAATAAAATAAACAGGTTCACATACGCACTTTACAGATTAACAAAAGTGGCAACAAATCAAACGAAAATTATGACATAATTTTCATATATTGAGTCAGTTACCCACTACGGGATTATAATTTGGGATAACAGTGCAGAAATTAAAAAAAATATATTGCACAAAAAAAATGTGTTCGTCCCGTTTATGGTATTGGTCTAGATGTCTCATGCCGGCCTCTATTTAGGCCACTGGGGATCTTACCCGTGCCTTTTTTTGTATATCTTAGAAGTAGCCAAATTTGTAAATAAGCACGAGAAGAGTTTTATAAACTTAATAAAGATGTATCCATGAACACGAGATACCCAAATCGGGTAATAATTAGCGAAATACCAAAAAGTAAACGCTTTAGCAAAAGTTGTTACTGGATCTGTAAAACAATATACAACGAAATAACACACACAATTAAAGATCTCCCTATAGATATTTTAAAAAATATACCAATGGCTTCTTCAAAATACATTATGCTCGGTATATGAGTTTTTAAATTACTGATGACAACTATAGCCCATAATTGACATTTTATATTTAACTGATATGGTATATACCATGTTAGTTAATATTGTTTAAATTAACTTTTTTCTTTGTTTATTATTATTATTTTAATTATGCTTTTGACATCTTTATATAGTTGGATTGATTGTTTGTTGTTGCTGATTTAAAGGTTAATTTTGATATGTTAATAATTTGTTAAAAATTAAAATTTCCAAAAATAAACAAATTTGCATGTCTCTATTAGGAACATAGGATGTAATACATAATATTTAATAGTATCCCATGTAACATACATACTAAAAAGCAAATAATTAAATAAACTTGTTTAATGACAAATTTTGTACATTTTCTGAGATTTAGTTGTAAAAGCGTATACATTGCCGCGTAAATGAATTACTAATTCTGTGGAGTATAGTAAATGGTATTACAAGCTTATGTTTGTTCCTAGAGTTTAAAGTATGTACGTCTTTATTCTTATAAAAGCTATTTATGTTTTTTATGTACACACATTACATTTTCATACACTTATTGCGATGCCAAAATTAATGTTTATTTCTTAAAAAAATTTTCTAAAGTTTTCTTCAAAACATAAGTTTTAAATCGTCCTTACGGATCTCTTTTGCAAAACAAATATGAGTTCAATGTCAGTCGCATTACCCCATAGCAAGATTCTATAAGATATTACGCTATGAAAGTAACTAAAATAAACTAATCTAGCTGTCTCAACTTTGGTGATAATTTTAATCTTTCTTACAGCATGTGGTGCAGAACTAAGTCCGCCTGCTAATTTAGGTATATGGGGGCTCCATTGAAGAATCGCGTCAATAGTATTACTAACACAAGTGGTATCCACAAGCCTCAACTCCTCCATATTTAAGAGCACATTGGTATTCGAATGTTTGTCAAAATTTACTGACTGCCGTTTGAGTTTGAAAATTAGAGAGGTATCGCCGGCAAATAATACTATATCGTGATTGTTCCCTAAAAGATAAAGTAAATCTTTAATATAGGTTAAGAACAGGAATGGGCTAAAAATTGAGCTCAAGTAACACCCATTGATACTTTAGATCCGGAGGAATCTTCACTAATAATTTATTACTAAATTAATATTTTGTATAGCAATATGTGTGGAAAGTGTAACTTTTTGTATTGATTTAGTCTGTAAACTTTTTCTCTCTTTTGTCAACCTAGTCAGTGTGTGTTTGTTCTGTCCAATAAATAAATTATACAAAGTTCTGTCCAATAAAGTAAGTTAAGTAAATCTGGAAATAAACAGTTTTCAATTGTTATTGCATGTTTTTCTTAAACACCATTCATAATGACTTTTTGAGTTTTGTTATTGAAATGTGAAATAATAAGTCTAAGCGATAGGCATGTTTTTGACCCCGTAATGTTGTAGTTTCCGGTTTAATATGCTATCATGAACGCAATCAAAATTCTGGGAAAAATTACAAAAAATACCTAAGGCATCTTATGAATTCTCCCAGGCATTGAAAATATACTTCATTTGAAAATATACTTCATAAGCTCAACACTTGCGTCAGCCGTCGAGCGACCCCTTGTAAAACCAAATTGAATTTTATGGTGTAATTTATTTGAATTAAAAAAATTACAATTGGTCCAAAATAATTTTTTGAAATTTTTTATTGAGAGTTGGTAGTACAGAAATAGGTCTAAAATTAGCGGGGTTCAATGTCCTGTGTCAGTCCTTTTTAATTCCGTCCACGATGGCGGCAATACTCCGGAGGCGTGGAGCAGAATTGCAGTGGTCTTGTTATTCAAGAATGGCGAAAACGCTTTCTTGTAGAACGACAGACCGATTTACCTTCTAAGCCACATCTAGGTGCTGTTTTCGAGAGTCATTACGAATCATCTCGCAAGCAGAATTTTCACAGAGATATTTTTTTTAAATAAATAGATCATAAAATAATAAATTATACATGTTTGTAATGTCATATTGCCATACTTCAAAAAAAAAATTAATCAACTACGTGAAATAGCTCTTTCAATTGATTAAAACTACTTTTACGGATTTTTTTTTGCGTTTAATATATATGATTTTTAATTCACCCATGATCACGGGGGAATTATTTAAACATCTATGCGAAACGGAAACAAAGTAACCTCAATGTAACCTCATTTTCTTAAACTCTAAGTAATAAACTTCAACATAAGCCGTTAGCAAAACGTTTATATAACATAACAACATGTATTTAGAACAAGAACGTTATTTTTAATCATTAACTTTTTATCGTTGAATGATGAGTGTAAGACCATTTGTGATTACGATCCACTTGGCCGTTGTTGTAATTTAGGGCACTTATCTGGTTCAAGCTCTAAGAAAACTAGCACCAACTCGACTGTAATCCTTTAAATTACACAAACATGAGTCAATTTCTATTCCAAGAGCTACATAAGGTTTTTAAGAATGTGAAAGACTGATAAAATCTGTGGTCCAATACTGCGGTACAAACACAAAAAGTAGTAATAGTGTTACTGCTGATCATGAGGTCCTGGGTTCGAATCCCGGGTGGGCCCAAAAAAATCAATTATTGAGTTTTCCGTCAAGAAATTCTCGGTAGCTGCCCGGAGTCAGGAAGCTGGTCGTGTCTCACCCCCGTGCCTCGAAGACCACGTAAAGCCGTTAGTCCTGCGCTTGATCTCTCTCCTGTCGTGTTCGTTTACCGTCCCATCGGATTATGAGAGTGAGGGAATAGAGAGTGCACCTGTGCTTGCGCATACACTGAGGCACTGTAATCTTGTCCTGCGCCGATGGCTAGTCTCCGTTGAGGCTGGCCGCCCTGACCAAAATTCGGTCTCGAGGACAAACACAAATACAATACTTTCAAACCCTCGCAATAGAACACCGATTCCTACCAAAGATGATTTGCTAAACTATTGAATAAAAAAAAGCATTCAAATATCAATAGAGAAGATGCCCGGATGCTACCATCTTTTCTGGATCCTACGATTAATAAAATTAAATGCAAACCCAAGCATACTACCGCAAGACTTCAATAAGTAATAAGTAAGCTCGTTCTGCGTAGATCGGCTTAAAAATGTATATTCAGAAGCTAATGTAACCCGGTTTACTATGACCGCAGAACACCTTAGTCCCCCCCCCCCCCCGTGTCCATCAGTGCTGTAAGGTTGTGCTGTACCATTTTATAGTTTATCACGAATACATGGCCACCCGAAACGTCTAAAGGCTGATAAATAAAAAATAAATCAAATTAACGCGATAAATTCTGTAAAATTTGTTGTAATTAACCTCCTTCTTATTTTGATTTAGCTAAAAAGACAACAAACTAAGCGAAAGATTAGTGCAAATGGAAGAAGAAAGAAAGGGACAGAGGTAAAGAGTTATGCTTTACTCCAACAGCAGAAAAGTATTTATTATAAAATGTAGAGTATGAAAATATTTTTCTTGGATAACAAGCAAATGTCATGTTGAGAATCAAAAAACAAACATTTATCAAGGTGGATAGATGTAGCGGTATAATCATCTTTGAATTATCATTCTTACTATTACAAATATATACCTATCAAATGTAAATAAAATCCTATAATTTTTTTATAAAAAAATATTTTTCTGCGTATTAGGGCTATCATGGCTGTCATTATAACCATATATACTTTACCGTGGTAGAGCTGTCATGATATAACGCTGCAGTTTAATCACGACTACATGACCGATTAGTCGGCTTGAACGGGGAAAGACCACGCAACAACAGAATACTAATGTATAATAGCTGCTTATGCATCGCATCATATGGCGAGTGTAGGGAACCGGATACCATTTAACGAGTGGCGTTAATTGTTAATTATTGCTATCATTTCTGTTGGTAAGCGGAAGCTGTGCTTCATACACATCTACATATACCGGATGATTTTTTTACCGTCTGGAAAAATAAGGGTGTAACAGGTGAACTGAATAGAAGCTCTGATATTTTATAGTTTTTTTTTACATTGGCATATTATGAAATTTATCTATCAATAAACACTACCAATTGGGTGCGTATTACTTTAGTATTTTAGTCAGTTTTTAATTGATTTATTTATTTAGTGCAAAATTTTTGTTTTTATTTTTTTATTACCGAAATTTTATTTCAAATTAGTATATTTATTGATTGTTCAATTTCATAATATTATGTTAATGTAAAAAAAATTGTAAAATATCAGTGCCATAGGATTGAATTCCGTTCACTTGTTACACCCTATTTTTTCTAGACGGTAAAAAAAAAATCATCCAGTATATGTTTATTCCATATATAAATATAGGTGTCTATTAAACACACCATCCGCTTACTATCAGGTGGACAGTGTGCTATAACCTACTGCTATAACCTATCAGGGAGGTCATACATAACCTATAAAACATATTACAGCTACAGCGTGGCTCGTCCACGTTACTGTAACGCTTCAACCTATCGTTGCGTTGTATAAAATAACTTTTTAACAATGTTTTTAATACTTTATTACGAAAAATATTATGTTATACAGAAATAACATTTTTATAGAAAAAAATTATAACAAAAATTCAGAAAATGTAAATTTATCGAAAGTAGAGCGCGCTCCAAGCTCGCGTTAAATATTGATGGGGTTATGCTAAACAGCATTCGCTATAATCATTTTAGATTTTTCATGCAAAAGTTTGCACTCAGATTTTCTAGTGCTAAACACATCAGTTAAATATTTAAAAGCTAGGATGGATATTATGTATATAACCTAGTATAACGTATGTTATATAACTAGAGTGATTTTCTGTGTTGTGTCGGCTAAAGTGAATGCTTCATATACATGACATGGGTATCGTAATAGCTTCCCTAAAACACTACTCGTCACTTAAAATAATACTACAGACCTTCGACAGGCAGCAGCGTCAAAATCTAAGCATGAATTAAGGAAAATCCTCTCAGGAGATGTCCAAGTCCAGTAGATTTTTACTGATCGGTAATGAAGAAAAATAGTGAAATTCATTATTGATCAAAGAACAATTTAATCATGGAGTGTAGAGATAAGGAGAACCATCTCATAAAGGAGAATAGTTGAAAAAGTGTCCATTTGTAAGCAGTAAATAACAGTTCAAAAACTCTCCACAACAGCGCTAGAGTAGCCCTAGAGCTATGAAATGAACTTAGCAGTTGTCGACGTTCAGAGTGAAGTGCAATTTGTGGTGACTAGAGTAGTTGATGAAATTGAAGCATTTAAATCTCTATAATAATTTAATCTCAACTACTAGAATAATTTAGTAAATATAACCTAGAAAAATTAGTCGTGAAACACGTTGAGAGTGATTTTGAAAATAAAAATTTTGAAAACAATAAAATAATAATTATAAAAAGAATTATGGAAAAAGTCTGTGCAATAAAAAGTTGTAAAAAGTTATTTAAAATTAACCCTCTAGCTACAGTGACACCACCCTTGTTTAGAGCTTTCCTACGGACACTTTTTAATACACACAACAATCCAATAATTTTTTGATGTCATGTTTGATTTTTTTTTTTCGAATAAGGCACAGACCACACCGATTGTAGTTTTACGTACAGCTTAAACGAGTTGGTTATACCGCCATCTATCGGAAGTCATAAGACTCTTCTGGCATTTCCAATAGTCACTTACAACAACACTTAAGGGTGTCAAACGAACACACAGTCCACCTGGTGGTAAGTGGATGCTGTGGCCCATAGACATCTACATTAATCTTCGATTAAGAATCAAAACGCAGATACATTGTCACCCCTGAGGACTAAAATGGAATGCCTCATTTCCAGTAAAAAAGGGTCTCCGTATCTCTATACTCACAATACGAAACACAGCAGTATTAAGCTGCTATTTTGTGCTGGTAATCTGTGAGAGCGTGTTCCTTCCCCGGTCGTGCCGAACCATTCGTACTACATAATATAGCTGCAGCGTGCTCGTATAAAGTGCATGTTCGAGTCCTGCAATATTACCAGTTTGTTTTTAATTTTATACTTTTTGCCCTGAGTACTTTATTTAGCCCATATTCCTCCACAGCTGGGT
This sequence comes from Parnassius apollo, assembly GCA_907164705.1. NCBI lineage: Eukaryota > Metazoa > Arthropoda > Insecta > Lepidoptera > Papilionidae > Parnassius > Parnassius apollo. The sequence goes on from CAJQZP010001314.1 coordinate 385,297, forward strand.
AAAAATAAATTATTATAGATTAATAAAACGATTTGTTTGCGAAGTCAATTCTACATTTTTATAACGTTATTCGTACTACACTATGCGTAAATCTACATTATGCGAAAACGCTCGATTACAGTATTCTTAAAGAATTTTCCTTCTATCTATATACAATCAAACAAAAAATATATTTTTATTTTATTTGCAATTGGCTTCTCGGAAATGACTCTAACGATCTGGATGAAATTTTCTAATTAGATAATATTTTACTTACAAGTTTTTCTAGATATGTACAATCCCTGCGAAAATTATTTTGTTGTGATCGCCCAGTACCTTTGTAACTTGATTGTACCATTAGAAATATATTTCGACCTTGTCAAAATTGACTGAATTTGGACACCCATGTGTTATGAATGTGATACATTCAAGTTTTTAAATTAAATTAATAATAGGTACCATATTATGAAAATAATGATGGTATTTTGCAATTATGTAAATGCTTCCCCAAAAGCAATAAATAATTTTAAGTTTTAACGTTGCGAATGACTGTAATTTATTGCGCAATTTATGTATCCGTAAAAACCTTCCCTTTACAGAAAAGTGATTTATCATTATTGTAGACAGTTCGCTATAAAAAAATTATACATAATTCATCTACAGAATTATTTTTGAGCGCTAGAAGGTAAATGATTGGCAATTAATGGCTTCGTGGTTCAGTTACTTAGCATTTAGTTGCGACTCAGAGGGCGGCGGGTTCGTATTCCGCACGGAACAAATATTTGTATAGCCCACAAATTATTGTTCCTGGTCTTGATGTAATATGTCCTTGTGCAATTTATCTGAGTAAACTCCCTTCGATATACTGTAGAAAATCCTAGTACAGGATTTAATAGAAAAGAACACGACTATCAACGCTTGTTTCGGACGGCAGGGACACGTCCAGTGCCCGCAGTCGCCCTGGGACAATCTCCCACTTGATGACGTACGTTCGTTGCTTAGTGCTGGTGACGCACGTCCCACGCACCCCTGAATGCGTATGTATAATACGACCCCATTGGGACCTCGAGAGAGAGAGAGAGATAGACGATAAGCCGGGAGGAGGCAATTAAAACACTTTTTTCCTAGGTAGCTTCTTGTTCCTTAGGTTTCGGCTTCATTTTTCCTTGTTGTTGTAGCCTCTTCGACGGTTGTGCTGCGACTGAGATTAGAGCCGAAATTTGCTCGACTTTTTACCCGCCGGTGTCACCGTGCGGACGTTTGCACGGTTTTCCCTATCTCGCGTGTTGTTTTTACTTCGATCCGAAATCTTAGGAGCCTTTATGTATTAAAACTTTCACATAACCCTTACAATTTATACATCGTTAGATTGCTCTAGTATTGTTCTATAATATAAAATAATAATATAAACTATGAAGTTCTTTATACAAAACTTCTAGAGCAAAAACCCTACAAAAATTGTTAATTTACTATACATTTTATCTTATATTTATTGAAACAGATGTCTGATCTACTTATTTCTTTTTGTTCATATTATTTCACATTTAAACCTTTAATCTAACACTAGTTTTCAAGCGCTAAACAAAATTTAAATTTTTTAGTATTTACAATACAAATTTTCGCTTAAAAACATCCTTACAAAATTATTATTAAAAGCTAACCTTTAAATTTTATAATTATATTTAAATTATATTCTAATATGAGTTAATACGCTAATTACACTAATTGAGAAATTATGATAGTCTTAAAACACAGTTCGTCACTGGTTAATTGTACGCTTTGTCGCCGACAACGCTGTAAATATTGTTAGTATCGAAAAAATGGCATCGAAAATATGAAGAAAAACACAGTACCTAAAAAGGCATTATATATTTATAAGTACAATGTTAAAAATTCCACAAACTTGAGAAAATATTAGAGGAAGTAGCTTGAAGAAAGTACTAGATTAAGTAGATTTTCGTGATGTGTTTATTGCGTTATTTTTATTTGTGTTAGTTAAAAATTTTGTGTTTTTATTTGTACTTATTTATTGAACTTTATGAATTTTTAAATAAATATATAAAATGTCTTTAAAGTACGTAGTATGTAACATAAATAGTCAATAAAACAAGAATAAAAAAGACAACTTTATTGATAACGATGAAAATGACAAAAGATTTTGTACCATACCTAAGAAATGTAAAACTTCCCTTAAATATAGTTGAATATAGTTGAAATGATGACTTTTGTAACTTTTCGTTTACATAATTTCATATTTATAATCTTTGGTACCACCTCTGTTGGTGTGCCAAATAATAAAAAATACATAAAAATAGACCAAGAATATGTTACGAAAAACCTAGTATGATTGGTTAAAGGTTAATTTTAATAAAAAAAATATCGAATTGCTGGCTACTGTCCGAATAGTGGACTGTCATAGCCAATTGAAAAGTATTTACTTTTATGAGCTGTCTATATGATTCTCTAAAAAATTTGGAAGAAAACAGCGATAAATAACGCCATACCTTCAAATTTACATATTATTTATATATTTTTAATTAGAAATTTTCTATTTTCTGTAACCGTGTGACTGACATATATATCTGTATTTTGTTTCTTAATCGAGGATAGGCGTAAATTTCTATCGGCCACATTATTTATATACCATCAGGTGGACTGTTTTCTCGTTTGTCACATTTATTCTAAAGAATCCTATATCCCCTATATGTGACAAGGCTTTAGCGAATATATAAATAAATGAATTTGCCTCTATATATTAGGCTTATCATCGGGGTAAAGCTCGTATTCGAACAAGTATATAGTTACGGTACATAGACAGATAAGAGAATTACTTAGCTCGGCAACTCAATGCAAAATTTACTTTGTCCGACTTGGATCTAGTTGAGACTCGTTTGTGACAGTAGTTATCTGCTGTATTAAACTAGTTAAAGGGCATTTGATTATTATTTGGGGCGAAATTGTTAATGTTAATTTTAAGTGATGATATATATATATATATATATATATATATATATATATATATATATATATATATATATAGCTCAGTGATGAAGGAATATTATCGTAAAGAAGCCAGTTTGTCTTTTGATAAATCGAGTTAAATTAATTTACTGGAAACGAGGCATTCCGTTTAAGTCCTCTGGAGTGAGAATGCATGATTTAGATGTACACACACGCACACTCATACGCACACACACACGCACACACACACGCACACACACACACACACACACACACACACACACACACACACACACACACACACACACACACACAAACACGCACGCACACGCGCCACAGCATCAATAACCATCAGTTGGATTGTCTGTCACCAATATGACTTAAAAATATAGGTCTACAGCTATAAGAAAGAAAAAAAAACAAAAACATCCATTAAGATATTATTTTAAGTACCTGCTCGAATAAATCGTTTTCCTCTGAGGCGTTTCGTGGTAGAATAAAATGATGTTATTAAAATTGTCTTGACGATATTTCACTAAAATGAAATGAAATTTTCCATTGTTTTGTAATGAAATTTATCTCAAGTAATATTTAAGAAAGGATCTCTTCGTTTAAATAGATTGAATAATATTTTCATAGAATATATTTATAATAACATATTTTATTTTCATTTATTCTTCTTTTACCTCTCAATAACCATGTAATGTTCCTCCAGACTTAATTTTGATCACGGCAACCTGTCTCAACGGAGGTCTTGATTATAGTGCCTAATGTGTGTGCAATCTCGGGTGCACCTTCTATTCCCTTAATCTCGTATTGCGTTGGTTCAAAATCTGATATAACTGCGGGGACCACGAAAACCACGGGGAAGAAATGCTGCCAACTTCCTGACTCCAGGCTGCTACTGAGATGTTCTTGACACGAAAACTGATTTTTTGACCCACTCAGGATTCGAACTCGGGGCCCATGATCGGCGGTCGTCCTATTCGATATATTTAGTGATTATTTACAAATTCGATACATTCTGAAGTTTTATTACAAAAAAGGGAAAAATGCGACTCAAGCCGCGAAAAGTCCACTACTAAACATACCTAGGTCTCCTCTATGCTTTAGTGCTACGGGCTATCTTTCTATGGGATAATGCGACTGACATTGAAACTATCTTTATTTTGCAGAAGCAATACGAGCAAATCAATTTCTAACCTAGGTCCGAAGAGAATTCCTTAGAGAAAAATTTAAAGAAATATATAAACTTTTTAAATATATTAACTTTAAGCCTCTCAATATATTTACGAAAATTTGATGTATGCACACCATAACAAAACTTGTTGTATTGAAAATAGTGATGTACATTATGTAAATACTAGGAGCAAGCATGAGTTAGTAGATATAGCAGAATTACTCAACTCCAAAGAGTTAGTAATTTCTTCATGGGGCAATGTCTTCTTTTACAATAAAGTCCCAATAAATAGATTTTATTTAAAAAAGTCCCACTGGGATTCTTGCTGGTTCCTTCCAGGCAAAGGTTTTTGGACCGTGATACTTTTTGATGCCTAAAACCGATCTCTTCGAGTAAATTTCACTTTTCATGAGAAAACAATATTAAAACAAACTGTAAGTTCATTAACTCATAAATTTAACATTAATTCCATGTTGAATAGAACTTTACGGATTTTATTGCGTTTAATTACTATTTTCATCTTCTTCGGCGGCTTGTAGTATGTTTTAATGGAAGCTCGCTTCATGATGTAGCCAACCTTGTCTGTGACTCCTCTGACATATGGTAGTATAGCAGGCACACGGTCGATTGTGGCCGGCTTCACTCGGTCACTGTGACGTATTTAAGAACACATTATGTAATAATAATGTTCAGGAAATGTAATATTTCGTTTTTAAGGTGGTGATCCTAACATTTTGTCTATAAAACTGACTTGGCAAAGTTACCATATCGACCAAAGCAATCATGTGACGGTAACTTTGCCATGTTTTGTTACAACCAAGGGTTGCCACTTTCAACTTATATTTTTAACCAATTACGACGATTCAGATAAATGGTTATGTACTTGACATTCTGTGTATGTACATCTGTATAGATGTTTCACCTTAGCAGCCATTTAGATCAATTTCATCAATTAAGTTGTCAATCAATTCATCTTTATTAAAAGTTAAGGAAAAGAAAAGAGATATCTATATTATTTTTACTGCATTTTCGAGTATAAATAATATTATTACTACTTAGTATTCTTTCTTATTTTCAACTTAATGTGTTAATTTGCACCCAAAGATTATTATTATCTTTTTAGTGATTTTAAATTTTGTGCTATTGTGGCAAAAAGAATTTTTTTTTTACCTGACCGTAATATAATTCTGATGATGATGACTAATGTAAAAAGCAAATACTCGTAAATATTTACTGTAATAAGCTTCATTTTGATCTATACAACTCCGCGGCGCAGTGGCTTAGCAATGAGTGTGCTGGGGGTCGCGGGTTCGAATTCCGCACGGAATAAGTATTTGTATGGCCTACAAATAGTTGTTTCGGGTCTGGATGTTTGTTCTTGTACAATTTATGTTTGTAAACTGCCCCCGCGATACAGGAGAAAATCCTAGTGTAGGGGTAATGTTTAAAAAAAAACTATAATTGACTAAAGATCTGCCCCGGCTTCGCACCTACCAGGTCCATTTCATTATAAGCCATCTACGGACCCATTCAAACACACACGAAAAATTTCATCAAAATCAGTTGAATGATTTCAAAGTCTATAACGAATATAAGTAGATTTTTTTAATATTATATAGATATATTTAAGCTTCTTATTGCATCGATTTGGCTTTTAATTATAGAGGAGAGTAATTTTGTTTAACATATTTTATATTTTTGTTTAAGAAATTATTGTAAAAAGATTTAAATAATAAAATTAAGTAAAGTACGTAATCAAGAATTTTGACAACCCTGACACACACTTTCAAGTTTGTATGAGAAATTGAAAAATGGAGAGGGGGCAACTTTGCATATTTGCAGCACAAATAAAGGAGCACAGCTTAGCTCTGAGTGTTGTGTTATACTAACACTCAGAGCTAAGCTGTGCTGAGGTAAACTTACCTTCAACCTTGAAGTCAAATTCTACTATTTTCATCATAAGGTTTCTACAAAGTGAGGTTAACTTTACATTTTTCTACTTTTGAGTGTTTTTTCTATTTAATGTTAGTATTTGTTTAAATCACTAATAATAATAATAATAATAATAATATTCCACAACTATCACACAACGCCATCTAGTCCCAAGCTAAGCAGAGCTTGTGTTATGGGTACTAGACAACTGATAAACATACTTATATATTTCTAAATACAAAAATATTATAGATAAATTACACCCAGACACAGAACAAATGATCGTGCTCATCACACCCACGACCTCCGGCATAGCAGTCAGGGTCACTAACCACTAGACCAACAGGCCTGTCAAAATACCAAATCTATGAAAATAGTGTAACTTTTAACCAGTCTCAATCTTTTAAGCACTTCTAAAAATAGCAAAGTTGCTTGAGTTTGATGAGTTTCAGGTATATAAAAATACACCCAAACTTTGCACTTCGATAATTTCATATCAATTAGATTACTCACTATGGAGTTCAGCATAAAAATAATATATAAGTAATTCACATTTTTGGATTGCTCAAAATTTTAGATTAATTAACTATGATCATGTGGAAAGAATGAATGAGTAAAGAGTGACAAAGAAAATTTATGTTGCAGAAGTGAATGGCAGAGTCGGAAAGGGACGTTCTAGGCGGAAATTTATCGACCAAATTGGTGATTTATTGAAAACGGGCCAAATTAGGAGTACCCTTAACCGACGAGCATGTATGCATAGGTATATGGATGTGAAGGAGGCGAGAGAAGTGTGTCAGGGTCGTGCCAAATGGAAGTCTGTAGACTCTGCCTACCCCTCTGGGTGACAGGCGTGATTGTTTATGTGTGTATGTATGTAATTAACTACTTATTTGTCAAAACAAGGAAATAAAAAAATACCGCGCCATTTCGAGCTAGAAGCAAAAATGTCGAAAGATGGAAAAAATAAATTGACGATTCTAGTTATTTGCACTTGCTATTGTTTGTTTACCATAAAATACTTCTTATTTAACAAGTAAGCACAAAATATTTTCAAAAGGTTTTTTTGCGGTGATCATTTTAACCACACATATGATAAAAAAAAATGTTGCATACTTCTTATCAGTTCTGATAATTGAAGTCAGTATTGGTTATAGCATTCCTGTGAGAATTATTTTAATTTTTTTTTTCAATTTAATTTTCGTATGGAAATTTTCAAGATTTTAGTTTATTCAAAATTTCGTAATAGAATATAATAGGAAAACGTATACAAAATTAAAAAAAAGATATAGATTTTTTGAGATGGAACGCGCCGTTTGTCTCCACAGTGGAACGTGGTCACGACACAGGATTGGGATACAGCAACTCAGCGTGCTATTTCTCTCGTATCCTTCTTCCCTCAAAGTTCTTAGTAGTAGTTCAGTTACAATTCTTGCTCGTAAACCTTCTGATAATCCTCTTGACATTTTTTTCAATCACAACTTTCCTCGAAAAATATTTCAAATCCGTTAAAATTGACTAAGACAGATTTCTGAATGAGCGTTTGGAATGAATTTCTTTATATATGGAAAAACAATTGAATTTGTTTTATTGTTTTCTATTCTAATTCTATATTATTAAGTAAAGAATCTTAAAAGAAGACGAAGTTATTTCAAAAACATTTAAATTTTTCAAACCGATCGCAAGCGTTTTTGATGTGTCTATTTGCCATTTTATTGTAAAGAGTTTAATATAGTCAAACGCCTTCTTCAACGGAATGCTGCATCGGTATCCTTGTCAGACAGGTTGGCGGTCTCACTACCGGACCTTGACAGGTGCTTATTGGGATTTTATGATGCATAAAATCGCTGATGATATCCACGACATGGGATTTGAAAGCAAATTCTTTGAATTTAATTGCAATAAAATGCTACCCATAAAAAACCTCCCATTCCTACTTTACATCACTATAACCGCAGCCTACTACAAGTTAAGAAGATAGATCTCTCCAAAAGACGTCCACTACATATGGTTATAAACCGTTACTTCACGTAGTAAAGTTTTTACCACGTATAACCCCCATTTTGCACCCACGCATATATATGTTTTGTCATGTCATTAATTGCCATTGCGGATCCAAAATTTTTTCTACGTGGTGGAGCCCATTGAGTTATATAACACTAGAGGCACGGTAATATTATCTATAAATATTACCGTGCTAGAGGAGCAAACCACATTACCGCGCGTCGGAAGAAGTGTAACCACTATCCAAACGCAACGACGTAGCTTTGAAACTAATAACAATTTTAAATAAACATATATCTAACTCACTTACACAAGTTGCGAAAACAATATCGTCGCTAAGATTAGATAAACATAGATACACAAACATGCAATGGCGGGTTGGTGTGGCTTACTATATGAAATTTTACCTAAAATACGCAATAAAAATGAGTTTTTTTAAGCTGCAGTTAATTGTTTTTATATTATAAAAGTATATTTTATTTTAAAATCTATATTGCATCCCCCTTAGAAAAAAAGGATACGAAGCTCATCAGATGAATAGAAATAAACATAATGATGCATTTGCATGTATTTTATTGTACTAATAAATTAAACAATATAAAATAGGTAATAAAATATAATTTATATAAAAGTATTAATATAAAATAGGTAATAAAATATATTTAATAGATAATTCTTGAATAAACTAAAATAAAAATAATTAATTATTTTGTATGAAAGTTAAAACGTAGTTTTATTATAATTTGAAAAATATTTAAAATCAGAGGTAACAAAGTAACTCCATTAATTGTATAGTCTCCCATTAATGTAAAATCACAAATGCGGAAAAGTGGCAACATTGAACCTAAATGGCAATATTCGATCATTTTATTTATTTATTTGAGGTGTTTTACGTTTATATGAAAGCAAGAACTAAAAATTAAGTGTTGAAATTGATTCCGCTTGATTTATTACGTTTTTGTGACTTTGAATAGCATTCTTTCACTATGCATTTATCCATTTTTTGTCGCGGCTTCACTCTGTCGGCGTCACTTTGAACACTGAACTGACGTCAGCTAGGAATTTGGCTGTGGCCATATGTGCAGTGGCAACGCTTTGGCGCGGTTATTACTGATCTAGTGTACTATATAAATCAATGGTAGAGCCACGCTGCAGCTATATTTTTGTAGCACGAATGGGTCGGCTCGACCGGGGAAGGACCACGCTCTCACAGAATACCAACGTAAAATAGTAGCTTAATGCCGCTGTGTTTCGTATGGTGAGTGTAGAGAACCGGAGACCTTTTTTTACTGGAAACGAGGCATTCCATCTTAATCCTCACGGGTGACAACGCATCTACATTTTGATTCGTAATCGAGGGTAGATATAGATGTCTATGGGCCGCAGCAACCACTTACAATCATGTGGACTGTGTGCTCGTTTGTCACCCTATCCTACAAAAAAAATCTTAGTTCTTCATTTGTACACGAAATGAAGATGAAAGCGGTAATTAAATTACAGACATAATTTCCAAACTCCTAAGAGCTTGAAGATTAATGCATTGGTTTAATACGGCCACAGGTTGCGCGTTCCAGCCCTTAATTAAATTTCACTGCATTAACGTGCACTTGGCTTAAAACATATTAATTTAAGTTTGCTTTGCTACGTAAATGAGGTCTCACTTCAATCAAAGGAGCTTTCTACCTTATTAAATATTTTTTTAAGTGTTTTAAGACTAATTGGACTTTAACTTCACATGTAAAAAGGAGGTTTTTCATAGTCGCAACGCTTAGCAGGTGCATAGGCAACTACAGATCTTGGGATCTTATTCTTTACTGATTTGGTCGTAATTTGTCATAACAGTATAAGGAAAAACCTGCCAAATCTTTCTTCTTATATCAGTCTCCCATGATAGCGTTGATTGAGATTGCTGATAGAACGCTAAAAGAAGTGGTGATCTCTTTCTCTTACTCGTCGGGTTAAGTGGTCAGCACGAGAAGCAGTCAAGGTTATGTGTAGTGGTACGAAGGTTCTTTAATGTTTCTATTATATGCACAGTTGTTCGGAATTTTCGATAGTGTGATTTAGGTTTTGATTGTTGTTGGGTCCATATCTATCAATATTAGCGGGTCAACAGCGACTACAAAAACGAGCAATGGTTTTATGACAGGCTGATGATAGAAAATCCGTCTAAAACTGCTTAATGGAAGTTTGATAGACTGGCGAAGCGTACGGCCCAACATTGACGGTACGGTACAGTCACAATAGAAACTTTTGTTGCCCAAAAGTTAAGTATTCAGTTGGAAAATCCCACGTAGTCAGCGTCTTTGGTCCCATAACACTAGGCAAACTATATATTTTTTTATAAATAATATGTACTAATATAGATAAAAAGAGCAAAATTATGCTGTATTTTCAACAAATTACTTTCTTTTTGTAATAAACTAGACGTACTTAAGTAAGATTATTAATGTCCGCCGCAAGCTGTGCTGGCATTTTCTAAGTCTTTTTAATTAAATTTCTCTATATTTAAGCCCCATCCGGCCTTGTACGAGGCTTAAATTAATTTAACTTCGCTTTGCTGCGGAAATTGAATTTAAAAGAGCAGCAAGTTTTGCGAGGAAATAACAAACTTCGTGCGCTGATCGGAAAGAACGCTATAAACGATTTTCAACTTCAATACATACAAATTTGCAGGAAGGATGTACAGCAAGTACTCACACCCACACCTATAGTCTTTAAAGACGTTACAGAGATTCTAAGCGGAATTTATTCTTTATTATATTTATATTATTATCATCATCATCATTATCATCATCATTACAGCCCTTCACAAGTCCACTGCTGAACATATGACCTCCCCCAAGTAATGCCACAAAGCACGGTCCTGAGCACCTGCATTCATCGACTTCCTGCATGTCTTACCGGTCTTACCACGCCTACCGGTACGAGGCTGCCACTCGAGAACCTTTCTTCCCCATCGGTTATCGGTTCTTCGAGCTATATGGCCGGCCCATTGCCACTCCAGCTTACTAATCCGTTGGGCTATGTCGGTCACTCTGGTTTTACTACGGATATCCTCATTTCTGAGTCTATCACGCAGAGAAACTCCGAGCATAGCTCAAGGTCGCTGAGCGACCTTGAGCGTCCTCATACGGCCAGCAGTGAAGGACCACGTCTCAGATCCGTAAGTCATCACTGGCAACACGCACTGGTTATACACTTTAGTTTTCAGAGACTGAGGTATACCTGACGAGAAGATGTGTCGTAATTTCCCGAACACTGCCCATCCGAGTTGAATCCGTCGATTGACCTCTCGGTCGAAGTTGGACTTACGTATTCGGACTATTTGTCCCAGGTAAACGTACTCGTCAACAACTTCGAGCATAGTGCTCCCAACAACTACAGGCATAGGTGTGACATGGACATTAAACATGATCTTTGTTTTGTCCATGTTCATCTTAAGACCTATCCGTTGGGAGACACCATTAAGGTCATCGAGCATAGTGCTAAGGTCCGCCAGCGATTCTGCCATAGGGACTATATCGTCGGCATATCGAAGGTGATAAACTCGCCATTAATGTTAATACCGTATCCTTTCCAGTCCAGTAGCTTTAAAAATCTTCCAACGCAGCGGTGAAGAGTTTCGGGGATATAACATCACCCTGTCTTACACCTCTCTGCAGTTGGATTGGTTTCGAACTCCGGTTCTGTACTCGGATAGCCATCGTAGCTCTACTGTACAAACACTTCAGCACTTCGATATACCGACAGTCTGGCACTTGGCACCGCTGAAGGGACTGTAGCGTCGCCCAAATTTTGACGGAATCAAAGGCTTTCTCATAGTCCACATATGCCAGGCAAAGTGGCAGATTGTACTCTTCGGTCTGCTGTACAATCTGCCGCAGGGTATGTATGTAGTCTATGGTACTGAAGCCTTTTCGGAAACCGGCTTGATCGGGAGGCTGGAAGTCGTCGAGTCTGCATGCGAGACGATTCGTAATGACTCTCGAAAACAGTACGTAGACGCGGTTCAGAAGGGAAATCGGTCAGGAAAAGGGACACTGGAAGTCGTCGAATCTAAGTGAGTGAAGACGATTGTTAATAATTCTCAAAAACAGCACGTAGACGCAGCAGTAGTTCTTCAAGAAAGCGTTGTCGACTTTCTTGAATAACAAGACCACCGCACTTCTGCTCCACGCCTCCAGAGTAGTGCCATCATAGAGGACGGAATTGAAGAGCTTCTGAAGGACTTCAATTACCGGTGTTCCACCCGCTTTCAGAAGCTCCGCTGTAATTCCATCCTTGCTCGGGGCCTAGCCGTTTTTAAGGTGGTGGAGAGCCATTCTAATCTCGCTCAGTCTGACGTCCGGGATATCATCGGAATACTGTCGGATAAGACTTACTCTTGGATCGTTACTCACACTTGCATGTGGCTCCAACGATGATGTGTACAGCTGCCCATAGAACCTCTCAATCTCACTCAGAATCTCAGGTGTCCCGGAAACGATGTTGCTACACTCAGTCTTCAGCTATGACAGTTGGCTCTTTCTGGCAGACAGATCTCTGGCAAAGACTTTGGAGCCCTGGTCCCGCTTGATTGCTTCTTTAATACCAGCAGTATTAAAGTTGCGTAAGTCTCGCCGCATGCATTTTGAGATCTGTCTGTTCAGTTGCCTGTATGCTGTCAAATCTGTTGACGATTGCAGCCTCATCTCCCGTCTAACAGCCATGAGATTAAGAGTGTGATCGGAGAGTTTTTGTGTTCTTCTGCGGCGGGTCTTGCAGAACTTAGCTCCGACCGCATGGACAGTTTCCACTAGCTTGTCATTCATATCGTCCACTGCATTGCAATCCTCTAGGCGAAAGCGGTTTTGTAACTCGAGCTGAAAGGTTTCGGGATTCTGGATTGGAGCACGAGGGGGACGGAGCATTGACTTCATTAGGCGAGACCTCTCCAACTTAACGTTTAGGTTCAGTGTGCCTCTAACCATTCGGTGATCGCTGCCAGTTTTCACCCTTGCGATCACTGAGACATCACTGAACAGTTAGCGTCTGGTCGTCATAATGAAGTCAATCTCATTTTTTGTCGAACCGTCGGGGCTCGACCAGGTCTACTTCCTGTGGGGCCGCTTCTGGAAGAAAGAGTTCATCATAAAGAGTCCCTCTTTCTCCATAAAGTCGGCCAGCTGCTGGCCCCTTCGGTTCCGTTGCCCTACTCCAAATTTCCCTACTTTCAGCTCACCGCTTTCTCTTGTGCCTAGTTTTGCGTTGAAGTCTCCCATTAACACTTTGGAGGAATACATGGCTCTGGAAATATCCTCATACATTTCCTCCACCTCCTCATCGGAATGTGCCGAGGTTGGTGCGTAAACCTGTATGACCCTCAGCGAATACCGTTTGGTGATTCTGAGTATCAGGTACGCGACCCTCGTCGACACACTCCCAATCTTTACAATGTTGTTAACAAGAGACTTGTGGACGATAAATCCGACACCTACTTGGGACAGATGGTTTATTATATACTAGTATAATTACTATTTCTTAGTTTAGTTTTTGTGTTTTTTTATGAATATGGGTTACAAACGAGCACACATTCCAGCTGATGTAAGTGGTTGCTGTAGTCTATAAGCAGCTACATCTATGAATAATCGATTATTAATCAAAATTCAGATACGTTGCCATCCCTGAGGCATTACAACAAGATGGAATACCTCGTTTCCAGTAATAAGGGTCTGTGGTTCTCTACACTTACCATACAAAACACAGCAGCATTAAGCTGCTAATTTACTCTGATATTCTGTGAGAACGTGGCCCTACCCCAGTCGAGTCGACCCAACATGGCTAACACTAACGTGTTAGACATTAGTCTTTAGTAAATATAGTCAACTTCAGCTTAATTACCTTGATCCTTCATATGAAGCTTAAATACCGCACCGAATACTATTTGTGTGGCAACATTTTCTACATAATTTTTTCTAGCAATGATAATAATCTTTAGAATACATGGTGAACATTTTTAGTATACACAACTTTTTATTTAAATTTATTATTCGCACAAATAAAGTCACTCGCACATATGTACATGAAAAAAAGTTATTAAAGTTAATTTAATAAATGTTAATGATGCACAAAATTTTTTGTCATAACTTTCTCATAGGTGTTTTCTAATTTTCAGACACTGTGGGCTTAAAAATAAACTCGTGCTATTTCTTAGTTTAAGCCTAAAATTATTGTCATACAAATACGTGGTCATATATGTAATATGCGTCCTGTGGGATTTGAACACAAAGTCCGCAGTGCCGCAAGCATACACATAGCAATTATGCAAGCTTATATTTATTTTAAATACTCAGAAAGTGTGTAACATGCTATGTTACCCTTACATTGATTTGATCAACCAAGTGCACGGTGGTGAACAAATACGGCGTGCATATGCATCTCTAAGAAATTGAAAATATTTCGAAAACATGACAAGTCTGTCAATATGTGTTTGGTTGTTTATTACGTGGTAGAGCCATGCCGCAGCTATAATATAGTGTAGCACAGTTGTAGCACGAATGCGTTGGCTCGATCAGGGAAGAACCACACTCTCACAGAATATCAGCGTAAACAAGCAACTTAATGCTGCTGTGTTTCGTATAATGAGTGTGGAGACCCGGTGGAAACCTTTTTACTGTAAACGAGGCGTTCCATCCTAGGGTGACAACGCATCTGCATTTTAATGCGTAATCGGGGACAGATGTAGATGTTTATGTGCTACAGCAACCACTTACCATGTGGACTGTGTGCTCGTTTGTCATCCTTATCTTATGTATAAAAAAGACGGGACGATTGCTTGTTCTAATATCCTCTTAGAAATGAGAGGAAACCTATGTAAGCAGCGAGAAATTTTTACGCCAGCTCTCACTGCTTCTTTTCGATACTAAATTTTGAACAAGTCGGAAGCTTCAAAGCAATATGCTCATTACTTAAAGTCAAGTAATGTTGTATCCCTCCATGAGGCAATCTATAGGTTATGTTCAGCAGTAGACTCTTAATAGGATATAACTATAACGATAAATGTTGAAAATTAATGAAACAATACCGTAATAGCGTGTGATATTTTTATTTTATATAATAAGTGTGACTAATGAACACACAGTCCACCTGATAGTAAGTGGATGCTGTGGCCCATAGACATCTACATTTAACCTCGAATAAGAATCAAAATGCAGATGAGTTTTCAGTCCTTGGGACTAAGATGAAATTCCTCGTTTCCGGTAAAAGGGTGTCTTGTTCTCTGATATTTATTATAGTAATTATAATTAACTATCAAAATAATGTTAGTATTATTAATTTAGTAAGCTTTACAACCCTGTTCAAAGCTTTTTATTGTTTCAGGAACAACCAAATACGGAATAGTACCTACGAAAATGAGTGCCTATAACAATTACAAATCTTGACGCTAATATAAGACTGAATATGCTTTGTAACTGCATTCGTGGGTTATTATAAAGTTAATTCAAGATTGCCGCTAAGAAAACTGTCAAAATGGCCGACCCTGATGCCTTCGATGACGAGGTAAGTCGTCCATAGTTTTTAATACTTTGAATCAAATAAACAAATGTTTATTTAAATGAAACTATTTTTACGAATTTTGTCATATATATTAACTTATTTTATATTCCGACGTTTCGAGCACTCTACAGCACCCATGGTCACGGGGAGGACTGGCCTCAGTCACCTGTTCGAAGTAATGGTATCTTGAAGTTCTGCAGTTGTATGCTTGGGTCGGGATTTATTTTTTTTAATTAAAAGAAAAATTCATTTCAAGCTCTCACCCAATACCCTGGCACTGTGTCGGCGCAGACGGCAAAGACGGTTTTGGACGGACAGTATATTTACGACGGATGCTGCACATTGCGCATCAAGTACTCCAAAATGACCTGTCTGAACGTGAAGTACAATCAAGGGATTACACAAACCCCACGCTGCCATCTGGCGACGGTGACGCGCGACAACTATTGACCAGTGATGGGGTTTGGGCCATTTTTAGGATTGGCGTCCGTCTCCTGCTGGCGTTGACTTCGGGTACAGATACCAACACTTAATTGCCTGGCATGTAGCCAACTTTAAAGAAACAGGGCTGCAGATTCGTTGCCACCTCTGAAGGATAAGATGGAATGCCCCACAACCTGCTAATTATACTACCTCTTTATACCCTCTAGAGGGTCAGGCTCCTAGACAGTAAAGGAAATTATCACGATTGTTTTATTAATGAATAGATAAATATTTTGTTTCAAATGAAATGTTTTCACTATAGCACGTGAGGGTAATATAGTTATCCGGTTAATACGGTCGCTTTCTTATAACTTAAAAATTACAGCTTTGTTTGCATAGATGGCTGTGTGGTGCGATAGCTCTTCATCGGTCAATCAAATAATAAAGCTGAGAACAAATTATCGGACGCGTCCGTGAGCCGCGGCTGACAGACGCGGTTTAGCGGTGTGCACAGTAGCTGAGACGGCGTCCTCGGACGCCTCGCTTCGGTTATTCCAGAAAGGTTTGTCAACCGAGAAACATGACAAACAGTGACAGCGAGGACGAATTTAAAAGTTAGCGGCAGCTGCTTTATTTCGTCCTCCAAAAAAAAAGGGGACCCAAACACTCCTTGTCCATGATATTAATGTAAAACGACTCGAGTATGGTGAATTTCATACATTGTATCCAGATTCACAAAAAAGATGATAAACTTTACAAAATGTACTTAATAATAAATACATTTATAGTGCTGCAGTTTGTGGTTATGTAGGCATTCGTGGCCACGAACACATTCAATAAATTTTTCTTCATCACACATCATGTCGCGAGCGCAGTTGGTTCGCTTGTGACACTCGAAACGTCCGCGGACACGTCCCGTGCCCCGTTCACACTGTCCGCGGACGCACAAACATCCAGCCGGCTAGATTCTGTTCGGACGTCCGAACGCTCAAGAGCAACGCAAGGTCATGTCCGCGTCTTAAGACCGATAGTTTGCACAGTTAGTATTAAATGTACTGGCTAGATTTCAATAAGCCGCGTCTGTCAGCCGCGGCTGACGGACGCGTCCGATAATTTTTTCTCAGCTTATAAGATCACAAGGGCGCTGCTTTATCGACACCATTTTAACAGTTGATATTATAGTAAATATTTTAGTCGATTTTAGTATGGCGTAGTGTAGTTAGTTTTTTAAAGTAGATTTTTCGAAGTGTTCCTAATTATTGCCAGAGGTTGTTTGCTATTATTAGTCTTCAATGTAGTAGTTTTCAGTATACAACTTTGTGTTTTTGTCTCTGTATTCCTCCTAGTTTTGGTTTTATAGGGCGGCAAAGCTTAATGTGACCATATTACCCTCACGTACCTTATAGAAATTTATCTAATTTGTTTTGTATTTTACTTATTTATCGTTTTTTATATATTCATATGTAATTACTTGTTAAAAATAATTTCATTTCATTTAAATGAAATTAAAGTTTTACATTTTATCTAAGCTATTTTGAGTGTTAAAATCAAACATTTAACTAATCTGTATTAAGCATTGTGTATACTCACTACTAATGGGCTCACTTTTTCTTTATTATCAGACTGCTAGACATAGGCCGGGTTTGTAGAATTTACGAAAGTCGCCACGTTTCGCAGGCAGTTTCAAATAGACGTTACTGCTGGTTTTCGTTCTATTTGTGGATGGCTATAACTATTTCATAATCCATAGTCGATTCATAGCATAAAAATAGGAAGTGAATTAATCAAAAGAAACTGTTTGTTTAAAACTAAACGCTATAGTTTTATATAAAACATTTGTAACCGTGCAGCGGCGGTGTACGAATATCCGCTACCATATATCGTCCCTGGGTATCGTAAAAGGCGACAGAGGGAACCTAAAACAAGAGATGGGCCGCAGCATCTTCTTGATAATAACTTTAAATACCTACTATGGAACCCCCCCCCCCAGTGAGGCAATCTATGTCAGATTCAACAGTGAAGTTTTGTAGACTGTATTGTAATGAATGGAACTTTGTAAAGCGTATTAGTAAAGTTAATGCTACACATGCGATCATTTAGAAGTATGTTATGGGTGATTCTGAACGACGTGGTGAGAAATTCTGTGATAAGAGAAAAGTAATATTTCCAAGAAGATACGTGGTAGAGACGTGCTGCAACTTTACTAGTAGTCTGGTTGTAAGCTCGAATGGGTCAGCTCGACCGGGGAAGAACCACGCTCTTACAAAACACCAGCGTGAAATAGTAGCATAATGCTGCTGTGTTTCACATGGTGAGTGTAGAGAACAGGATCCCTTTTCATTGGAAACGAGGCATTCCATCTTAGTCCTCAGGGGTGACAACGCATCTGCATTTTAACCACTTACCATCATGTGGACTGTGTGCTTGTTTGTCACTTATATTCATAAAAAATAACACAAAATCTACACTAAGAAATAACAATTATACTTCTGATGTAACTTTCTTAATCAAATAACAAGGTTTCTCTATATCTTAATACCTGTGCTTCGCAAGCTAAAAATTATCATATTAAGTGTTAAATATCTCAGCGTGTTTCATTTCAACTCGTAACGATATTAGTAATAGTTGCATTCTCTATATAGAATATAATAATGCACTTCTAACAACTAATACAATAAGACTCAACTTGCCACGTATAAAAGAAAATAAACAACTGTTAATAGTTTTACGTCAATTTAGCTCTAAACACGATCGAGCGGAAAAACGTTCTTTTATAACATAACTGTAACAAGTTGTGGTCCTAGTTATAGCGTATTCCTGTCGCTTTTAATCAATCATCTATACACACAAATAAATAGAAGTGTGTGTCCGTAATTTAAAAATAACTTTTTTCTTTTTCTTCTCTTTAAAAAAAAGAATATTAACAATGCTATAAACATTAATAATATTCCTCTTAACCACTCGTGGTAAATTGCTTGTGTTACGAGTGGTTCACGCCAGTAGTCCAATGGCGGATTCGAACCCACGACCTTTTTGAGTCTACTGTAGCAACTAGCTAAAGAAATATTAAAACTAACAAAGAAAATGCATATAATGTGTGTAGCCTATTTGTGTTTTTTTTTTGTTTTTTCTTTTCTTACTTTTATAATTAATTTAGAAATCTTTATACGAGTTGTGTTTTTATTTACCTTAGTTATTTTTTTATTAATATAAACTGTAGCTGCTTGCATACGTATCCTTTTAGGAAAAATAATGGCTAATTCTACTGTCAGTTCAATTATATTTAAATGTGTGTATGCATATGTACATGTATATTGTATATTATAAATTTTCGGACATCAAGCACGAGCGTGCACTCAGCCGCCCCAGCTGGCTCTGAGTAAGGGCTGGACAGTACAGGGTATTTCTATATGATTTTTCTTAAATTTATAATGTTAATTTAATTTACATGGCATTTGATTACTTTTTACTTATTGTACTGCGTGCTTAAACTGGAATAAAATGCATTTCTTTCTTTCTTTCTAAAAATTTTATTTGCTATAAAGGCATAAATATTTTTTTTAATTTATTGTCCGTGTTTCTGTCTATCTATGTGTTGATCTGTCTCCGGGCTAATCTTTGAAATAGCTGCACCAACTGTCATTAAAGTTTACGAATAGTTAGAGAGTATAATACCAGGAGGGATCTAGACTATATTTTATCTTAAACATTTTCAGGTTTTTTTAAAAAGAAATGGATTGTGTGTATCTTAAAACTAAATAACGCAGTAAGAGGCAGGCGACTTAAGCAAAAGCCAGACAAATCTTGGGCT